>JANXJC010000008.1:26842123-26858880 GCA_027564655.1 Leptodon cayanensis
GAGGAGCAGAACAGTTTGTTCTAGGGAAGGGAAGGGAAGGGAAGGGAAGGGAAGGGAAGGGAAGGGAAGGGAGGAGAAACGCCTTGATTTGGTTGTGATGCTCCTCTGAAAACCTCTACAAATGGTGCTAAGGACATGAATCTGTGCAATGTAGTAAATCCCAGCTGAAGTCAGGGAACATCACGGAGACTAGAGCATCTGCTGTTCTGTAGTCAGGTGGGGATCTATGACTTCAACTGACAGGAATTCTAAAAGCAGCTGAGATTTTGTTAACTATTATTTTTATACATTTCCAACTGAAGTTTTGGAAGCTTACGTAATCCGAAAGATCAATATCAATATATTCTAGGATCAGAAAAGTCTGAGAATAGACTTGCCTGACTCAGGTATTTTTGTTCTGAGATTAGGTTTTTCAGGAAATTTTTCAGACTCTTGTATGCCTTCCAGAATCACAAGGCTTTTTTTTCAGTCATTGTCATGACTGTAACACAATAGCTGTATCAGCCATTCACTTTTGAAAAGATGCATGCTTTCTGGCTGAACTGCAAAAACGCTTGTTATTGTTGACAACCACTTAACATCCAGAACAAATAGTTTTTCACACTGGAAACAAAAATATTAATTGTTTTAGATGTAGTTATGTTTTTTTAACAGCAGATTGGACAGCTCTGCAGTCTGGGAAGCAGCTAAATAGTCTTTTGTTTTCTTTACACCAGACATACATAGAGATCTGGGAAGTGTATTTTATCTGTCACTGTAGCTAACAGACTAAATTTGCCTACATCTGGCTTCATGTCTATGAACTAAGTTTCCCCTCCCTTTTACCTATGTGTCTTACATGGATTGTAATTACACAAAAGGGATAAAAGGGTAAGGGGTCTGTGGGGTTCTCACTTACAGGTGAGTGGGATTCCCATCGGAAATTTATAACCGTCTCTAAAATCTTTATGAGTCTTATTTCCTTCCTTTTTTAAACTAGCACCGGTCCCAGCACAGCAACAGCCCCAGCAGGAATGAAGAGGAAGCAAATTGCACCTGCACAGTGGCAGGATTTTCCTGAATACCACCAAGCTCCCAGCACTAGGCAAGTGGCAATTTGGGCTGAGCACAAAAGGGGACACGTAGGATAGAGTTAAAAGATGCTTTACCAGGATGGCCATTTCTGCGACATGTAAGCTGTAAATACTCTCGTCTTGTTAATATTTTCTTGTTGATAATTATCCCATGCTGTTTTGTATGATACTGTACTTTCAAACTCCATTGTCTTACATGTGTGCATACACACACAGACACGTGTGCATGTGCACAATTCTACTAAAACTTTCCCCCAAAAGTTGACATTTGCTATAAAGCAATAAGACTGCCACTGATAAGGACTCACCTGAGGTTTCTAAGTTAGAAAAGCAGTTACCTCCCTTTATAGCAAATGGAGATAAAAAGACAGCATGAGAGAGCAGTTCTTAGGTGGGACAACTCTAGACCTTAACATCAATGAAAAAGAGCAGAAAAAAAAGAGATTGTCAGCAGTTACTGAAGTGAAAGTGTCCTCAGTGACTTTACATCAATGTTACATTCACAGGCCTATGTCTCTGACCTTATTGCAAAAATGCTCAGCTCTATGCTGATCTAAGCCACTGTTGCTCATATGACAGTGTCATGCTGTTCAAAGATATTGTCATAGTCCTGCAGGTAGAACAGAATTACTGTTTTGCTTGATCCAAGGTCTTACCCTAGCCTCAGTGTCATACCTCTGCTGCATCTGGTTCTGGGGTCTTTATAGCATCTGCAAGGTCTACGTAGGCGTCACTGGAAACTTTTCGCATGATGGTTAAGCAGTTCAGATATGAATAAAATACTTGATTTGGGACACTATATGGTACAAAAGAGGGCTGTAAAATAACTACCTGACAAGAGAAATTCATCCATTTGATAGAGACCTACCTGCAACCTAAGAATATCTTACTTAGGTAAGACATAAAACCTGTGTTCTTCTGCCATTCTTCTGCCTAGAGATGTAAGCAGAACTCAGACAGCAATGAAGGACGGTTAAAAAAAGAAGTAATGAATTTTATGTAAGAGTAACACTATTTGTTTTAGCTGTTCCTTTTCCTTGTCTGTAGAGGACTGCTTGTTTTGGCTTTTATCAAAATTCTCTAGACTTTTTGAAATTTGCTCAGTTAAAGATCAGCTCTTCTGTATTGCCTTTCCCTATGCAGAAGTCTCAGAGTCTGAAGGCAACTGTGCAGACACCCATTAAATAATAAAGAAGAAAACTCAAGGGAAGCAAAACAAAACAAAACCTACTTAGGTCTAATTTACACTTCACCTTCAGTGTTCATAGAAATGTAGCAAACAAGAGGAAAAATGTTCTTTTTTCCTTTTGTTTCATTAGTCAGGAATGTAGGTGTGTAGGAGGATATCATGTCAAAGTTTTGCTTTTCAACATTAAAGCGTGCAAAAGGTTAAAAAGCAGAGAGAAAGGGAAAAAAAAAAAAAGAACAGAGAAGCATAGACAAGGGGGAAAAGATTGTAGAGCAGGAGAAAATGAAAAGTTCCAAGGCAACTGCCTGCAAAGATGCACAAATGGGAGGAACAGCAGAGGTACAACTGAGAGAAGCAGAGTCCAAAGGCCCATGAAGCCACACCAGGCAATAGCAATGGTCATAGCTTCAGGCTGATCACTTTGCCACGGTTTTAATAACCTGACATCTCTAGAGTATATATCCATCATCTTTCAGTACCTCCAAGAGAGTCCACCTGTGAACGTTGATGGAACTGGTGTTTTACTGAGGAAATAAAAGCAGTATATAAAAATTCAAACCTAGGTTTTACTATTTGGCATATACAGTAAATGATTAGTCTTTATTAATTAATCTGGGCTTTCCTAAAACCACCAATGTATTTGAGCAGGTTTTTTTCAGTCTTTTCAGAAGAATAAGTAGCATGCAGACATTTTAATAACCTCACGTCTCAAGTGTATATATTTCTAGTACCTGCAAGCGGCATGACTCATCTGTCGACCACTTAATTTCCTAACTTGAAGGGTAGTAAGCTATTTAAACAGAAGGGGAGAAATGCATGATGAGAAATAAAGAGGTCATTCTATTTTTAAGAATTTAGCCCCCATCTCCTGGTTTTACTTGTTATATATTCTCATCCTTGATAAAATTATATACTACCTGCTGTTAAGCAGAAATGAAGATCATATGAGTAAGTATAACCAGGTAAAAGGTAACCAGGCAGCTGATCTGTTTCATGCATCTTCATAGCTTATGGGATTAAAGCATGACAAGCAGAAAAGTACAGGGATCACAGTTACACAGATCAATCTTCATTTGGGATTGTTACTTTGATGTGATCCAAGTAAAATTCTTTTAAGAAGTAAGGATGTGGTTGCCACTTACAGTGATTAAGTGTAATCTAGTTTGATTCAATATGTTACAATATAACTTTCTTTCCAGGTTCTTTTCTGAAGATTCAGGAAATTTCACACTTACAAGACTCTGCTCACTGGGAATCTATTCCTACAAACTTGTTGAAGAGGTAAATTACATGGCGGGAGAGAGGTTACCACTTTTCCTTCTTCAGAAGTATCAGACAAATGTTGTTATAAATAAATTTAAATATGCTGCACCTCTTATGTCTGGCCCGCCAAGAGGCTTAATAAAGCCCCACTTCTAGTTTGTCTTTCTGATGGCTTGACAACTTCACTTGCCCAGACTTTCAAACGCATTGTTGGTAGGTGAATGTGAAAAAGACTCAAAACCAGACGGCATCAAAGCGGATTTGTCTGAACTTTTCCTCTGAAGTGAGCATGTCAGAACCACTGACAAGGTTTAAAATTAAAAAGTTAGATTAAAACCAAAATTAACTAACACATTATTTTTTGAAGTAAAGAAACCACAGGATGAGAGCCAATATATATAAAAATGATTTGTTAAGAAATCTTTCTCAGAGCACCTTGACAGGGCTTGCTTTCAAGGAAGGTTTCAGTACATCAGGCTAGTGACTATTAACTACTAAAATAAACTCTTCGTTTCCATATTGCCTTTTAAAGCAACTTCATCTGTAGTCCAGCTAAATCCCGTAGCATTATGACAAATGTAACCCTGATAAAGTTTTCCTCTCTGCGCCATTTCACTCATCCATAGAATTCTACTCCTGAGGGCTTGTATTAATGAGTTACAGTATGGCGAGTGTCTCTGCACAGCTCAATCTCCAGTTCCAAGGAACTGTTCACCATAAACTACTTGGTTGGCTACTGGCTTACTGGCCCACTTTATACGTTAGAATTTAATGGGAGGAACTCTATTTCCTATGACAGCAAAAAACTAATGAGGAAGATAAAACAACAACTAAAAGTTTTAGAACCTTTAAGCAAAGCTGGTTACCTGGAACTGAACATCTTTCCATGGCCAGTGACCCCTAAACTGAAAGCTTACGCAGTACACAAATTTCACAGCACAAGATACGTTAGAATACAAAGACTAGACAGCCCGTCAAGAAGTGGGCTTCTGTATCATCACTTTCCCCTCTTACCAGCAGAAACAGCAATATGGGCTTTTCTCTAAGACTCTGATGACCACAGTGATCCCATGTACATGTCTGCACTGGTGAAAAGTGTCTACAAAGAGGGAAAAATGGAGATCCAATATTATCACACTTAGCATGCCTAATCAAATAAGGTACATGAATTTACCCTTTGCAAATTACACTGCACGTATAGATCTGATTGATGACTGTGGTGAACAGTTTGTGAATTACAGCATGATTAATGGAAACTGGTAGATTTCAATCCATGCTCTTGCCAGAGATATGAAATAGTGTGTGCAGTTGTATATGACTCCGTGGCTGAAGGTTTGACACTCAGGCAATTAAATGAGCCTGACAAGCATCTGGCCACTGCCTTTGCAAATGAGTCTGCGCATGTCTACACAAATGAAATTACCCGAAAAAACAGCACATAAAATCTGTTGATTAGCTCATAAATTTGGACTCTCCCTTTTTCCCCCTACGTGAGTCAGGGAGAAACCCAGACAGATAGTTTCAAACTGGGGAGCCTTACATAGTGCTCTTTGAGGTCTGAAAAATATTAAATCTGCTAGAGTTGTCTAAGTTTGTCTGGTTTATGGAAGCGCTCTCCTTTCCAATTTGCTCCCTATTTCAGCCTTCTTCTTAATTTCACTGCTTTATTGAAACAATGCTCACATTTAGTCCATCTCCTTGCTCTGAAGATCCTCACTCTAATGTTTGAGTGTTAGAAATAATATCAGTAATGGAAGCTCACAGGCTGCATGAAATCTCTTATATCTTTTCAAGGCAAAACTCTGCTCGGGAGAGTAAGAAGAGAGCATAAAAGACAGAGCAAGCAAAGGAAAAAGGAGTATTGTCAATTCTTTTTCTCAATTACAATCGAAGTCCATCTTTAGCTCACCTCCCCTATTGTTAATCTTTGGTCAATATCTGAGTCCTTCCTCCCCCTGCAGACTTATTCTTTCTTAACTCTCACATCTTTCCCTCCCTTAAGTCCTAACACTTTATAGCTAGAAGCTGTTTCTCCATGGCTTCTCCCCATGATGTCATTCTATTACCTGAGTCCCACACTGGCTTCTGACTTCCTTCCACAATCACTCTCTAAATCCTTATTCTTGTCTTCAAGGATCTATTCCTGCCTATTTCTCTCTCATCTCTCTCCTATTTTGATGCTTGTGTGTATCTTATATTCTTTCAACTCAGAGGCATGAATTTCTTTAGCTCAGCTGTGAAATCTGTGCTGAAATAACATCCATTTATCCCCTATAATATTGCAGCTTCTGAGACTCTGTTGAGAAAATACAAAATTAAAAACAAAGCGTGCAATCCTCAACATCGCTATAACCAAACTACAGACAAAAACACATAGCGACTGGCTTTACCATAACAAAATTGAATATAGCTCCTGGCAGTATTTCAACTTCAACATAACAAACCACAGAAAAATAGTGATGGCAAAGACTAGAAGACTGAAGCATGCTACTTTTTGTCAGCATATACACCTGCCTCTCATGTGAACTTAATGATGTATTACCCATCCCACATCAGTGCTTTCTGAAGTTGTTTCCTAAAATGAAAGAAAATTGGACCAATGTCCTGGTCATCATTCCCATGGGATCTCTAATGAAACAAAGGCTTTCCCTACTTTCTGGACCTGCTCATGTGCTCTTTGGGCTGGATTAGAGATTTCTGTCCTGCCAGAGAAGAAAAAAAAACCACAAAACTACTCACTGAAGCTGCAGCAAAATCACGTGTCTTTTCTGAAGGCAATAAGGGCAACCCCAGCGTTATGGTAGCAGGGGAAGAAAGAGAGAAAACAGGAAACATGAGCTTTTTTAACAGATTTGAAGAAGACACACTACTGAAAGTAGTTCCTGTAGAGAAAAAAAAAAAAATTAATTTCTTGTTCAAAGTCTGGGAGAAGAAGGAGGCGGCACAGCTAATTAAATGTCAGTTGTTGAAATTCCAGCCTGTAACCAATTTGAAATTCAAATACCTCATAAAAACCTGCCCAAAATCTCCATGAGCATCTGGACAGTGATGATGTAGTACCAACGACTGATGAAAATTCCACTGAAAACAAATATTCTGTCCAAGGTATTGAAGATAAAAATCTTGACTTTGTTGAAGTCAACAGCAAAGCTCCTATGGACTTCTGCAGGGCCATGATTTCAAACTGAAGCTTTGGAAGAACTGTGAACCTGAAGATATGCAATTTGTTAGTGGTTATAATTTTGCACTGAAAGTATTATAGAGCCTTCCTAGATCTCTCTATATATATTCTCAGGTAAGTATATACACAAATTTATTTCAGCATTTTAAAAGGTAAAAACCACAGCTACTCCAAATGTGTAGGGGAAGGAGAAGGGTGATTTGTGAAAAAAAATCTAAAAGTGTCATATCTCTATGTCTGTTCTACTATATTCTTTCCAAACCTCAAATAATCATTTGTGGGAAAAAATGTAGACATTCAAAATTTGTATTTTCCATTTCATTTTCCCTTGTTTAGCCCACCTAATGCTGCCTTCCTTTGGAAAGGACTTTGAGGCCTCGCTGAAAAGCACTGTGTACTATTTTACTTTTCTTCAGCAAAAGTTTGGAAAAACACAAACATATACAAACAAATCTTAAAAACCTTCCTCATAGAAAGGTTGGCCCTGAAGACAAAGGTCATTTTAAATTGAAAAAAGGCTTTAAATAAGCACATAAATATTGATCATCTCCACTTATAAAACCCTTGCAGTGAAGAAGGGCCAACAGGCTCCCTCCTGGGGTTCGTATACAGCTCTGCCCAAAATGCAAAAATAACACAGGAAGGCGATAAAAGATTTTGCAGTCTAAACCACAAAGTGCTGAAGTCCTCTTATCATTCCAGTCGATCCAGCAGTGGATACCCCTGTATGAACCTTCAGCATCCCACCGTCCTGCCAAGGCAACCTTACTTCCCAGGACAGGATGAAGATAAGCCTCACTCCCACAATTTAACTTTGAGCGAGTAAAGCTCAGACCTGTCCACGGCTGTGCGTGACGTGTCTTTTGCAGCACGCTTCCCCAGTCACCTGGAGAAGGAAGCAGACTGGAGCACACAGGAATATCGCTGGCCTCTGCCCGCTCCCCCCAGCAGAAAGCGCGTCTCAGGAGACGGCATGGTCCCAATTCATCCCTGGGACGTTCAGTCATCCCATAGCTGGTACAGGTAGCCAAACTCGGGAGCTGCGACAGCTCTGGAGTCCCACATCGTGGACATCTGTCCGCCCCATGCCCTCTGCTAACGCTACCTTTAAAGATGGGAATTATTTTTTTGCGATGAGGCCATTTATCTTCAAGGGCAGATTCAGAGAACTGCTTTCTGGAAATGAAAGCACCTGTAGTAATTAACAACTTCTGCTACTACTAAACTCTAGTGGGCTGGAACTGTTAACCTGAGGAGAAGATTTTAGATGTCATTGCCAATCCCTTGTGTCATCATTCTTTCAGTCATTCATTGACACAATGTCTTGAGGACATGCGCTTGCAGAAATAATTGAACTGTGCCTTACAAGTAAATTCAATACACCTTTTCCTTCAGGTTGCTTTTTGTGATTCATGATGAGCAAAGATTGAAAAAAAACTTGAGAATACAGAAAACTTCTTTTTGTTTCAGAAGCTGAAAAGACTAATACCTCAAAGTGACCTGCTGTAGCACTTCATGAAAATAAGATTTCAGTTGTCTTTGACCGGATTGCAGGACGACAGAATCAGAGATGTTCAAAGCAGCAATTTAGAATAAACTTCTCTGGAAACAAATGTGACAGTAACAATTTTAATGAAAAAGAGAAAGGCTAGAAAACTCAGGTCGTATTTTCAAAGCCTCTGAAGTCTCCAAATGAGATATTTGCTGCCTCGATAACAAATGCAAGAGCTGCAATTTCACAAGAAGGTGTAACAAGGGAAGAATGAAGATTGGCCTGACAAAAATCACAGACTGCTTGTACAGAGAACTTATCATACTGACCAATGCCACTTGTTTATAGTCATATATTCCTTTGTCTGGTTCTACTTACATGGTTTTTTTCTTGTTGTTGTTTTGTTTTGCTCATTTCCCCTCTTAACCTTAGTTCTTATGGATAAGAACTGTCTTTTTCCATTCCTGTACATTCAGTGTCTTGCTCATTAGGGACACGGCACAGCATTGCAGGTTTTAAATGCTGCCACAGAACAAAAAAGAACCTATATCAATTACACAGCCTAATTATGTTTAAGTGGAAGTTACTGTCTTAATGTTTGCTGAAATGATGAAGGCACTGTGCTGATTCGTGATTCCTGTTGCAAACCTCTCAACCTGTATGAGATATGTATTCATTTATTATTATTGCTATTATTGTTAATATTATTGTTCTCATCACTTGCAGTAATAATTATTGTTGTTGTTATTACTGTCATTATTATTTATGTATTTAATATTATTGGTATCATTTGGTCCAAATCAGTGACCAAAGTGCTGAGCTAGAAATTGGTTTAGGCACTGCTTGAAAAAAGTAACAAAAAAGGATCAAAACTTCAGCTGTTGCCCCAGTCCTGTGAATGTCTTTATTTAGATGAATTGTGATTCCCTGGACAAAAAGCACAATATTGTATTTGGGTCTTATTGCACCAGAGAACAGATCAGAGAAGCAGATGAGGGGTAGGATGAAATATGAGCTAGAAAGTCGTATATGAATGAAAAAAAAAACCAACCCTAACCTTACAAAGGTAGCCACATAGCTATGGCTGAGCATGATTTACCTCTGATATTCTCTTGAAACTAGTGACAGCTAATCCTCTTCCATGAGATACATTTCCATATTTCGCAGAGGCCACATCCCCGTAGTTTTGCTAAGGGTACACTCAAAACATACGCACACTTTTGCTCAGTTGAACATTTCATTGGATTTCATTGTACAGAGAACTCATCATACTGACCAATGCCACTTGTTTATAGTCATATATTCCTTTGTCTGGTTCTACTTACATGGGTTTTTTTCTTGTTGTTGTTTTGTTTTGCTTATTTCCCTTCTTAACCTTAGTTCTTATGTTCTTACTCACTGTTTAGTGAGTAAATGACCTCCAGCTCTGACCTGATATTTATTAGTAGTATTTTTGGTTTTTTTCCACACTATTATTTGGAAATATGAATTCAAAATACTAATCAAGTTAGAAAAAAGATAAACAACAGCAATTACAATTGGTTTTGAAAAAGTAAATGTTTTTCTGAGAGGGTAATTCTTACTTTGATGATCTGCGTAATGACATAGTTATTGCTTAAAAAAGTGATAGCAAGCATTTATTGTCTTTACAAAATTTAAATTGACAATGCATAAATACTTTAATAACTGAATCTACAGAAGAAAAATATGAGTAGAATCAGAGTACAGCATAAGAAAAGATACTGTGTAGGTGGTCTCATTAAGATATCTCTGAGATGAATGCATGAAAAGAGCAGGGCCGCTGATAATTCATGCTTGAGAAATGGTGAGCTATTTTCCAAGAAAAAAGAAAATTAATCATTTCTTTTCAAGTGCTTGATTATTACAGAGCTGGCAGAGGGGGTACAAAGCTAGAAGCAATGTCTTGTTTGAAGAGCTGAAACGTGTCACATCATCATTCCTCGTAGTTTTACCTGGTTGTACATGTGGAGGAGCAAACTCTCCTACACCACCTA
The DNA here is from genome assembly GCA_027564655.1 of Leptodon cayanensis. Classification (NCBI taxonomy): domain Eukaryota; kingdom Metazoa; phylum Chordata; class Aves; order Accipitriformes; family Accipitridae; genus Leptodon; species Leptodon cayanensis. The sequence goes on from JANXJC010000008.1 coordinate 26,852,337, forward strand.
ACAAATTTCCCGCTACCAGTCCTCATCCCCTTCAGCCGTATGGGAACCTTTGGGCATTAAGTCATATAAATAATGAATGAAGAAAACATTGAAGCAAATAAAAGGGGCTGGCAAGGAACCAAAAATGAATCCCACCCTGAGTATTTTATTACAAATAAAAAGACCAGAGAAGATACTGGAAAAGAAAGACATTCCATCTAGCTCTGGACATCCGAGAATTGCTACCTTTGATTTTAAATTTCTACATGTTTTACTCTTTTGAACTATATTTTTAAACAGCTTTGTTACGGCACATGGATCCTGAAATGTGTATGTAAGCCAAAAAACTCCTCATCGGCCTGAGCCTTGCTCATGTAATTCATTGCTTACCCACTGAGACATCTTCTTTTTCCAGGCTTTGTCTGAACACTGCCCTTCTGCCTTTCCGCTCTTTTGACACACATTATTTTTCATCTGCGGTCACTGGTCTCCATCTTGCCCAGTGCCACTGACCGAACTCTCCACCTTTGCCAGTATGATGTAATGTTACTTGGCTATACTCCCTCACATAGTGTTCCTTTGTCTCTTTTGAAGCAGGCTGCCAACAACACAGTGTGAGTAATAAAGATCAAAATACACTCTTACGTGGATTTAGTTGCTGCCTTTTGATTCATTTCACTGTCACCTTGTAAAAATAATAAATAAACAAAAAAACCCAAGCCAAACTGTATAAAAGAAATAGTCATATTCTCATTTTTATTTTCTGAGACTTCTAAAACAAAAGAATAATTTATCAACCATTGGGATCATTCTTACAAGTCAAATAGCAGCAATGAAAACCATTGGGTCCATCAGGGGAAGCCCTATGTCTCATATATACATTCCTGTGAACTATTCTTTCTGCATGAATTAAAGATAAATGGCTAGTGGACTACACCATCATAATTTTACATTTTTTTTACTGAGTTACTGTAATTCATGTTAATATTTAATGGTCTTTTCCCTCACGGAAGCTGGTAAGCAAAGAAAACTGTCTTGCGCTGCCCACACTTTACCTGTGCTTCCAGAACAGAGTGAAAAAAACAAAGCAGTGATACTGAGCTCCTATATTATTAGCTGGTTTTAACTAAAAGGATTAACACAATATTACAAGTTCTGAAGAAGGCAGATACTATGGCAACTTAACCTTTCCACTTAGAAATACAGAGGTAAGGGAAAAACATCTATTGTTCTAGGGAATACAGGAATAATAAAAGAGACACCAGCTGTTCCCAAGCTCCACTTGCCTCCCGTTAGAAAAGCTGAAAGTTGAGAAATATATATTATCTACCAGTATCTCTAACAGAGATGTTACATCTGCCTAGCTATCCATACTAATGAATTAATACAGGAAATAAACTCAAGTTAGACATAAGAGTTTTGAGAATTTCTAATAAAGCAGCTTTTATCCAGCATCTGTAAGAGTTTAGGGAGGGTTGCTTTTTTAAATGAAAATAGTTTGCACTTTCTAATTAGCGTAGTAAAAAAATTGCAGGACTATTCTAAATGTGCTACAAATATTACTGTATATTAAAAAACAAGGATTTTGTTTAAAGGAGATTAAATTTGGAAAAATTATTTATCCTTTTGTCTTTGCAAATTACAGAAAGTAAGAAAACATGATGCAATTTTTAACCATCCTGTGTAGTACATAAAGCATACTTCCAACACTTTCAATCTTCATAAAGAATGTCTTTTCTCCTTCAGATGATAAGGAAATTGTTTATGCCCAATATTTACATTGCACTATAGCCTGGTACACTGTAAAGCTGCTTGCATATTCACCATTGATATCACCTCACAGAGCTGAATATTTGACCAATCAACGCAGGACCTTACATTCTATAATCCTTAATTTTGTAATAATGAAAATCTGTGACAATCTCTGAGAGTGAAATTCACTGTTAGTGCATTACTGAGAGCCTCTGTACTTCAAATGGGCAGTTAAACCGGCGTTACAGCACGAGTGTGTCAAGCCCAAGGCTGCCAAATGTAGCAAAGAAAATACCAGAAGGAAAGGTACAGGCTTCATCAAGTATTTCAGAAAGGTGACCTCTTCATAAAATGGAGATTGAAGAAGCCAAAATCTCACATCTTCCTTCTCATTCTGCAATGTAGCCAAATTTTACAACTCCTACAAGGAAAATCTTTTTTGCATTTGTTCTTGTGCCTCAATTTTTGACAATTTCAGTACTAAAACTTCTCATCAAATGCTACCAATCATGTTGAGTATATTAAAATGAATATCTGAAAATTTCCTGGCCAGAAGTGCAAAACATCAAGATGATTCACATTGTACTGATTAAGTAATTTGTCATTTGGTAAGAAACAGGACTGAAGGACCCAACAACTATATATGTTACAAGATATTGTGATTGATCAAGCAGATAAAGACATGAATGTGTACATAAACAAAATTAAATAAAATCTTTAGATCAAAATTCTGCAAAAACCAACCTTCCTCTGTAAGCTGCCATTAGCTTATTCAAAAGATAAAAAGATTTTCTCTTGGCATTTTACAGTCAGTCTTGGTGATGTATTATTTGTCATAAGAAAATCATGATGATGAAAAGCGAAATGCTTTACGTCACATGATGAGGAAGACTGCTAGGTCCTACTCTCCTATGACAAGTACTTTCAACAACTCTTTCACCGCAAAATTTTCATTTTACTTTTGAAGAATGACTAGAATGGCACAACACTTAGGTTAGCATAATTAAATTATTATTTCAGTTTGACTTTTCCATGGAAAATGAACACTGAAATCAGGCGAAATATTGCTGAGGTTGTTCCTGAGATTCCTTTTCATTTGAACACATTCATTTAAATATAATTAAAAATTATCTATTCCTCACTCACTATCAGGTTGAAGGCAGGAGCTGCCTCAGAAAACAACCAAAACTTTCTGATTATTTGAGTTTTCTGGGTTTTGACTTCAGGGAGTTGAGGATTTTGTTGTTTTTGTTGTTGAGGGGGTTTTGTTTTGGTTTTGTTTTTAAAAGTAGCAGCTGCTTGAAATATATTTTAATATTTTTTCATACACTAAAGGCCTCTATTTTGCACAGCAGCCCCAGGCACTAACCCTTACAATTCCATGAAGTCAATAAGGCTGTCTGAAAGCAGGAAGGAGTACAGCCCCTATTTTTACATGATCACAGACTAATAAAGCAGCTTGGATAATTAAGCATTTTTCTCAATATCTGAGGTAAATTGTAAGGTGTCCGTGAGGAGACGTGGCAGACAATGAAGTAGCCTTCTCCATTTATCAAAGGCAAAATCAATAAGTTCTTAAAGATGACCAATGGATGCTGACCTTATCCCTTTAATTTTGTGTTGCAGGAGACCATCTCATCAGAAAAGATATTTCTATTATTTAGATGAAATTTGTGTACTTAGTCCAGCTGGGAACGCCCGCCAGTTAAGGTGGAAAAAAAAAAAAAAAAGTGCACTAACATGTATTATGTTTCATGGTGAGATGAAATGCAACTTTGGAAACAGATTTGACATTTGAGATTTCCCTGTGTTGCAAAGGCAGAAATTGTTGCAGACATAAAAACGCTCGGTATATGCATCTGGAGGAAGTTGTGCACGGTTCTTTGAAGCACCCCTGGCAGCTGATAATGGAGAGCTGTTGGCAGTGTTTAGAGAGGCAGATGCTTACCTGTGCTCCTACAGTGTGCAGTCTTGGCTTGATGACAAGGTGAGAAGAAGGACAAGCCATCGCAGAGTGGGGGCAATTGGCAGCTGGTGCCCTACTGGGGAAGGGTAAACGGGTCACCTCGGGCTTCTTGCTTGTCTGTAGCAGAGTCATCAATCCATGCCAGGATAAGCACTTTTCAGAAAATAAAGCAATTCCTTATCCAGCAGAATGGAAAGAAATTAAAACCTTGATAATTTCAACAGAAGTAAACAAATCGGTTTGCAGCTTGGCATTTGATATATTGCAGACTGAAAAATACCACCCATACTGTAAAATTGCATCTAGGCTTATCTGCGGACTTAGTGACTGCAGGACTTGTCGGGCCAAGTGGCAGGTGGTTCACTGGTGGTGTTCAATGTCATCTGGATGCTACTGAAACTCCATAGAGGGTACTTCCCTACAAAGTGCTTCTTCATGGCTTTCTCGTGTTCAAGCAGCAGGGCAGGTCGTCTTATTTCCCCTTTATATGAAAACAGATTCTAATCCGTGAGTTGCTTCTCATGACTCACTGATAGTGGGGAAGGTCAAAACCAGGAAACTATAGAGTAAGACAGACAACAAAGAACCCACTTACAGGGGAAAACAAACAAACAAATGACACAAAAAAATAAACAGAACATCTGAACCCTTTCCTCGTAGCAGTGTTACTTCCTGTTGTTCTGCTCTGGTAGGACGGTAGGATGTGTTTGCCTCAAAGGTACCACGCCAGAGCATGATACTCTGAAGCTGAAAGATCAGTGACAAATCAGAACATCTAGGGCATGCAAGCATATTTATGTCATGCTCAGCCAGCTAGTTTATTCAGAAGTTCACCGTCAATTTTAACATTGGCAGTAAGATTTTTTTAAGCATTTGTAAAATCTCAGAGTACCAAATACCGAGGTATCTTACGATTCAAATGCATTTAAAACTGAATGATAGTGGAAACATTAGGCAAGAGGAACACATTAGGTATCGTTTTCCTTGTCCTTGGCTGAAGACGAAACCACCTCAAAAATTGGTATTCGACTTGTGTTTAATTCTGAGAATGGCCAAGCATGGATACTGAGACAGATGTCATCTGAATAAATGAACAAAGAGACTGTGATGAACAGGTTGGCTAACGTGTGAAAGCACAAAGACCATTCATTTGTCATATCTATGAGCTTGTTTCATACCCTCCTCACTAGAAAAAAAGTCCAGGTGTCTTGATCAAAAGACTAGAGTCTTTTGGCATATCATAAGCATTTGTGAAGTCCAGAAATCTGATTCATCTGTTAAGTTTTGCTGAAAGTAATTTTCATCAAAAGGAGCTTGCTCCGTAATTTCGTCTCAGAAAGTAAACCTTTACTGGAAACCAGTGTACTTTTCAGGTTGGTCAGTGTTTCTAATCATATTCACTGGAGAATGACACATTCCAGTACCTTAACGCATCCAGACAACATTGGTATTGGCCGATGGATTAATGAATTATAGAGGTTTTTCTCCTAGCAAAATTAACATCTTAGATATCTAGCAGGCCTTTGGAACCTTCCCCTTTGATCATCCAGGTTATCACGTTTTTCCTAGATCTGTCAGTGGTTCTGATGATCAGGATCTGAAGTCTGATGCAAACATATAAGAAACTGATCTGTATGTTGTGTCAGCAGCTGGAGAAAGTGTCTAAATATAGGTGATATTTACCACCTGGTGAGTGAAGCATAGTACCTTGTCATTAATGATAAGAGCAACAGTTCTAGATGTAAAATCCAATGATTACTCTTTGTATGATGGTTCTGAATATCCTGGAGCAGCACTGTAGCTATTATAATCATTCACATAAACTTATGACTGGACCAGCATTGGCAGCATTTGCTCTTGCCAGTTAACACATAAAGGCTTTTTCGGAGTTACAGTCAGAATACCCCAGACCTGCATGACTTTACAAAAGCTGGAAGATGCCACTTCAATGAAAAATATAGAGCATTACAGGACATGTCAATGATAATCAAAAACTACAGGTTTTGTAACTCATTAGACATCTACTCTAGATTTCCTAAGTGATCCTCAGAGGTTTTATTTCCATTTAGCCAGTGTCATCCTATACCCATTAGCCTCTTGTTTGCCTCTTCAGTTGTAAGAACTTACAAAATCATTCAAAGCTAGCATTGATCAAAATGGTGAGGTATGCATCACTTGTGAAAATGACTCAACCCCATGATAATGCCCAACACAGAACCAAAAAAGTACTAAAACTGAGAATGTTGTTCTATAGGCTTCTGCCTTATTTTCACTTAATCAGTTTTGATTAGCTTCTTCCTCTTACGCTAGTGTGAATGAAAACTTAGGCTGTAATGCTGCAAAAGTTGCATCCAAAAATGTACCTAAGACTGTCTAATGAGATCGCAGGAAGCAGACAAACGAGCATATGGGTGTCTTCCTTGTTTATGTTCCAAAGCAACTATGACTCATGGTATCATGAAAAAAGACTTAGAACAGGATACGTCTTTTCTTACTTTGAATAAGTGAAAATGTAGGTTCCTATATTTGGGAAGATCAACCTAGACATTAATCCTAAAGAAAAAAAAAAAATTAATCCAATGCATAATGTCTTTAAAGTATGCCTGAGAGGGAGATATTGACATTTTATCAAATATATTTTAACAGTTTGGCATATGTCGTGGTTTAACCCCAGCCAGGAACAAAGAACCATGCAGCTGCTCACTCACTTCCCCCCCACCCAGTGGGATGGGGGAGAGAATCGGGGAGAAAAAAGTAAAACTTGTGGGTCGAGATAAGAACAGTTTAATAGAACAGAAAGGAAGAAAATAATAATGATAATAATAACAATAATAAAATGACAATAAT
>JANXJC010000008.1:26859184-26876255 GCA_027564655.1 Leptodon cayanensis
CATACTGAACCCAAAACACAGCACTGTACCAGCTACTAGAAAGAAAATTAACTCTATCCCAGCTGAAACCAGGACAGCATAGCAGTTTTCATATAATCCTTCCTCTCCACCTTTCAGTGCTAAGGCCACAGGCATGTAAGTGTTTCGTGGATGCTTCTGGACATTTTAAAGTGGACACATTGACGTCATCAGCTCTCCTAAAAATGTGGAGTCTTTTTGAGTAACTCTAAAATTTACCATTTCCTCAATAAACCCTAATCCTTGCAATGAGCAATATTTCTTTAAATCGAAGCTCTTCTATCACAAGTTTTTGAGGAAAAAAAAAAAAGAAAATAAAAACATGCATTATTGACAACCATGGAAAGGGAACATCAACTTTCCCTGAAGAATCATTCCTCTTCATAGTTACAGTAATAACTTAGCATAGCCAAGTCTTCTCAAAGCCCCTGCTAATGTTATTCTCAGGTATTTTTTTCACTGTTGTCATATTTCATATTAGTTGTTTCAAGCTTATAGAGATCACAAGGGAGATTTCATAGTCACCTCACAATTCCTGATGCCCCTAAACCTCTGACTTAGATTCAGCACAAGTTGGGGTGTATGACAAGCGTGATTTTTAAAGTGAGATAGATCTGCAATGCCTTTACTATTTTGCACAAATTTCACACTCTGTTTCACTTTACTTTCTAATATACAGTGAGAAAAGTGTTGGTATTTTTGAGGGTCATTCATGTATCCGAAACATAAGGGTAGATATGTATGCATTGCCTTAACACAAGCTGGCCTTTCTTGGTAATTACTGCACTATGTTTGAGCTCAATATCATATACCTCCTGTCTTACACCACTGGCTATGACATAAACCAGGACTACTGTGGCTTGGCTTTTTACTGCCACACATGAAATCCCACTATAATTAATTAGTGTTGTTATAGCAACATCTTTTATAACATTGCTTGACACTCAAGGGAGGGAATGACACAGGGGTGAACTGTATGAGAAATCATTTTGTAAATTTCATTATCAAACTCCCTGACTTCATTGCCTTTTTTTTTTTTTTTTTTTTTTTTTGGTTAAAATCATTTTTCCCCTCAAATTGGTTCCCTGCTGTATTGAAGCCATTGAGCAGTCAAATCTCAGCAGTAATCTTAGATTGGTCTTGCTCATGTGAATCCTCAGGGGCTCATGCTAAAATTTGCTATCAAAAAGTACAAATGTAGCACGTCTTTTATTTCAGAGTAATTGGGGTTTTCTTATTATTATTTACAATGATTGCACACAGGATAGAAACTTCTTGCTGCAGTTCACTATCAGTAATGGATACCCCCCACTTACAGGGACAGTATTAAAGAATAGAAGTTTCCTTTGAAATCAAAGCTTCTGTCCTAGCAAAAGGTTTCCACTGTGCATCATTTGCCACTGTGGAAAACTTAATCCTCATTCATTGTTAGGAAGTAAATACAGCTTTGCATATTACAAAAAAAAAAAAAAAAAGAAGAAAAGTTAAAGGACAGGCTTTATACCAGTTTGGTCAAAGGAGCTCCCATCCCTTTATTCAGGCCACTAAGGAACGAGTCACTGCTTTTAGCTGTCAAACAGAGCTTCACGTAAAGGAAAGTTCTCCAGCTACCATGATTCTGCATATTTATTACTCGGGTGAAAAACCATACCTGTGTGAGCGTTCTCTTCAGCGCAGCGGTGTAAAAGCCTCAGCAGTCACCCAGCTGTAAGAGCAGGTCTGCTGGGACAGGACCGCTCCTCTCCCCACAACTCAGGTGAGTTGCTCAAAATCTTAACGTCTAGCACAACAGTTTAGACACTACTAGGAGAAGGTTCTTCCATCCTGTCCCCTTCCCTGTGCCATTCCACCCTACAGCCCCCCGCACGCACCCAACAGATCGGTCTGTTCTTCCTTTCCCCCTGCGGCCACCACACTCGGGCAGCAGACCTTGCCAGTTCTGCCATCAAGAGGAATAATTTGGCTGTTGCTCGCCTTCTCTGGAAAGGAATGCTTGGGAGCTCCTGCTGCTGCCTCTGCAGCCGAGAGCAGTCCGGGTTTCGCTCTGTGACGCTCTTGTGCCCTTAGCAGGATGCTACAGCAGAAGGAGAGAGGAAAGACAGCCTAAATGATCTAAAACAAATGGTCACTAAGATTCAAAAAAGATCCATTGTTTTATTATACATTTCTTACATACATTATAAATAATGATCGTTATTACATTCCATATAACAGCGTCCTCTTTGATAAGGGATATTATGGTGAAAGAAGTACCCATCCCATAGTTTACAGTGTAGAAGCACTCAGAAGTCCCTAAGTGATTTTTGAAACTAATTCCCCCATAAGTCATTAAAATATAAAAAAAGGAAATGCCACTTCAATGCTTAAGAGGGACCAAAAATAAGCCTGTTTCTTCAGTGACATCAGCTGGGATACCAGGAAGGTGTAATCTAAAATGCTAAACAGTCCTTGAAAGCAAGGGTTCACACTCACAGTAACTGCTAGCCTATAGATCCTTTTATTCCCTGTTTCTCTCCAAATGAATCTAAGTCTGAATGGTGGCACGACTTCTAAAAAGAAGGTAAGGTGATCTCCCCACCTGGTGTGTTACCTAGTGGTATAAGTCTGCTTCACCAGGCTGAGAAATGGAAATACAAAGTCTTTCAGGGACGATAGGGAACAAAGCAGCTTGGCGAATTTTCTGACCAGGGTATGAAAACCGAAGGGCCCTTTCTCTTCCACCAGTGCTTCAAATGAGAGCGGCAAATACTAAGGCAGTTTGAAAGACATCAGTTCTGTGTCTCTTGTATTATGCATACTCTGAGATCACCTCCCAGAGCCAACTCCAGACGGATTTAGGCAGAAGAATACCTAATTTCTCTATCCCAAGAAAATTCAGATGCTGAACTTAGCTGTGTGAGGATTTAGGAACTTCTGAGTATATATTTCTAGTGCCCAGAAAACTTTACATTTAAATCATGAGATGCCTACAGAGGTTGTACAGGGCTTTTCAGGATTACACTCTTCGTTGTAGGTATCTGCAGAGTAAGTCCCACTTCAGATACCTCAGTCCTTTTTTTAATATGGCCCTTAGGCGCTTCTGAAAATTTTATGTTATATGTCAAAATCTGACAAGAAAAAAACATGAACTGAATGGAGGTGGAAAGGCAAAGTAACAAAACAGTTTAGCAAAAATGTCTCCTTGGTTTTTTGTTCTTCTTTGGATACCACAGTACTGCTGGAATTGAAATTAATATGAGCCGCACTGAGATCCTGATCACATCTGGTATGCAAATGGACACAGTATCAGGCAGTTATTTTTCCTGTACCTATATTGCATTCACCAGTGTGTTGTCACCATAAGTACTGACACAAAGATATGTGCTGGAAACTTCAATTAACAAACTACAGGTCTATTACAATAACACCACATAAATATATTTCTGCTCTAGTCTGACCTTTAATTTGCCGGTGGAAAAATAGAATTACAGTGATACTAGCAGCCATTTTTAGTTGTGTAGTTCATAAATGGAACTAGATCCACTATTTCTCCCTTAAGCTGTCTTAAAATGTCTCTTCATTATAATGAGCCTTATTTAATGTTCTGTTTACACTACATCGCATAGGATGTGTCAACTGCAAATGGTCTTTTGAATGCCACTAAATACCAAAGTGGAGAGTAACTACCATATCAGTGATCCTTTGAAATGTGTGAATAAGTATGTAGGAGAGCATCACTGACGACCAGAAATGACAAACATGGTGATGGATGTCATAGCTCAGCAGGGAAATTTTCTTACTTCTCCAGCAGATGATATAAACGATTATGTATTTAAGAAAAACTGCAAGCCTGGCAAACCAGTGGGACACAGCAATATGGGTAACACTGTTTTAAGACTAGGAAAAAAAACCAACACCAATTAAATCAAGAGTACTGCTGAAGTTGTAGTCTATAGATAAAGCAAGGGATAACACATGCTAGTTCTGGACAGTAGAGGTGGGGTTTTATATCTGAGAGAAACAAATCTGCATTTTCCTTTAAAGTGCATTTTAAACTGTCTGTTAATTCTTGATTTTAATTTTTCCTTCACCAGAATCTTCGTGTGTCCAATGTCAAAAAAAAGTGGCAGGATATTTTATACAGTTTGTTCCTTGAGCTTACAAATATCTCCTTCAACAAAACAAATAAAGCATCAAAAGCAGAAGCTTTCTATAAAGCGATGAGCTTGTCTATTCCCAAATTCAAATGCACATTATGCACTGTTGCTCCCACTGCTAGCACAATATTCGCCTCGCCGAGGCCCAACTGGGTGATGTTGGCCTTTATAATGTGTGACAAATAATATCAATAATTCACCTCAATAAGCAGTAGAGAAACAAGGTTTTGTGCTACAGAGGTGTTTCAAGTTTGAAAATGAGTGATGTTGGGTTTAATGAGATAGAGTAAAGAACGAACTTCCATTGCTTCCCTTTTGAACACACCATTAAATATTTACAGGGGATTCATGTCACCTGCAGCTGACTGAGGATGTCCGTCCCCAACTTCTTACAGAGTCAGTAGAAGACGGTCACCTCTACAGAACAAGCTGAAATGCTCTCAAGACCCACACCTTTTCCTCCTTGGTGGTCTCCATAGCATTACTACGGTCTACACGTCTCACCGCTTCTCTCATGACTTTCACTGTGGGAAGAGTGCTCTCAAGATTGCTCAAATCTTCCTACTCTTTTCCTTTCTGGGCCCTTTTCCACAACAGATCCTGAAGCTGAAACAATATTCTGATCCCACTTCAGCAAATCCACACTCCTTCCATACCTGTTCTCTCTAATGACAAAATCTTCTAAATTTCTTGTAAGACCAATGACCTTTCTTCATTCAGCATAATTTCTTTAACAGGAAAGACAGACATGAATGTGAGTATAATGATTAAATAAACACACAACTAGATTCTTTTTAAATGTAAGGAAAAAGAAATCCCACTTCTTATATAAGTTATTAAAAAGTACTGAAAATAGTATGTGAGTGAATTTTTATATTCTTGGATTTTTCTCGTAAGTCAGAAAGAAAGCACCCCCTGGGGTGTGCAAGACAACACATTGGAGTGCAGGAAGAAAATATTCTTTGTACCATTAATAAGTCAAATGGAATAAAATTATGAAAATAATGTTTATTTCGTCCTTTGCATCTTTATCTTATCCATTCTTTATTTTGCATTTTTCCATGTGTTTTATAATGTACATAGTATATTAGTACATGGCCAGTGGTGGGTCCATTTTGGAGCCAGCTGGAACCAGCTCTGCCTGATGGGGGGGCAGCCCCGTGTCTCACCTCAAAGAGGCCACCCCTGTAGCCCACCTTCCTGCTACCAAAACCTTACCGTGTAAAGCCAAGACACATATATATAATTTATAAATAAATAAATATACATATACCGGGGGTGCATGCTCAAAAATTTTTTACTGGTGGGGGTGTGTAATCAAAAAAATTGGGAGACCACCACTCTACAGGTGTTAGCTCAGGCTCTCTTATACTTTTTCACGCAGCGTCTGGTCAGCTTGGAGCTTGAGCAAGAGGCAGTTGGGCAGTCGCTTGAGCTAATGATTCTTACCTCTGTATGGTTGATGTGGGCACCTCGATGAAACCCTCATCTCACCCTCAGTCAGGTAAATCAAGCCAAAAGTGCTCTAAAGGACACCGTTTCTCTCCATTGACTGCCAATGCTGCTGTAGGATTACTAGTTCAGTTGTTGAGAGCTGCATAGTAGAGCTCTAAAGCTAGGTTAGATGAGTCCTTCTGCTTGAATCTACCTGGCACATATTCTCCATGCAGAAACTCTGATTCTTCTACATGTACTAAGAGATGCAAACATTTTTCTGATGATGTCACATGTGACATATAGTATTCAGACTGGCTTTAAAACCTTTGTTGTGGATAAAATTTCTCTGAAGGAATTCTTCTTTCGAGTTCCTTCCTTCAGTTTCATTTAGTTTAATTAAATGAATCCCCTAACAAAATTTGCCCTTATTGGCTCTTTGTTTTTGTTTTTCACTCCAAACAACATTGTAGTAGTAAGAAAAGGAGAGGTGCACTGGGTGAAAACAGAGGAAAATAATGAAAATTCTATTAATCTAGTAATTTTAAATGCTGTATTCACAAAGGACTAATCAGTGTGCTCTCTGTCACTACCAGAAGTCTGTAGTCAAGGAGTTAATGACAAAGAAACCCAGGATTTAATGAACATTATTCATTCACTACAGGTCTAAAACTGTTTACATAATATCAGAGAAGTAACAGTATGAGGGGACAACTACATAGTTGTTGCTGGTATTTTTCTCTACATACTAAATGGGCACTGACATATGAATAGAACAGATTTCAGTTTGCCACAACATCATGTTCCTTTTTCATGTAAATACATATCTTTAATATTAACTTTTTGCAACACTTTATAGTTTTTTATAGTGGCTGATCTCTGGCTTCTGAAAAGACTTGTCAAGAGTGGCAAGTTGTTCTGTAGAGGAGTGAATATCACAATTTGTTTCTTTGGTTTTATTTACTTACCACTTGTATTTCCAACTCACTTTCTCGCTTTGAGGAATCAAAAGAATATAACTGGAGAATTTTCTCCATTGCCTGTTTTTTACCATTGTCTGCTCTTCAAAGTGGAGTCAGGAATATTGGATATTCTAGGGATTCAGGGAACAACATGCTGAATTGGGTTAGCATTCCTGGCAAACACTCAATTTCTTACATTTAAAACAGCTTTTTCTTTTAGTAGTTTGATGTAAGAAACTGTCTCTGTCACCACTGGCTGTTCAGTAGCATGACTATGTCCAATGAGCCAAACCATCAAAACTATAAATGCTCTGTCATATAAATAGTAACTAGTTTTAAGGGCAATCATGATAAAATATTGTCCTAAAGGTAGACCATTTACTGAGATCCTGATAAAATGCCTGAAGCCCAAGATTGAAGACTATTATTGCACAATAAAAGTAACACCTCTATCCAGAGGGAAATATTTTTATACAGCTATAGCTCAGAAAAGTCACCACCTCATTTATTACAATTTTCTGTTTCTTTCTTTTAAAATGAATGGTGTAAATCTTTCCTGGACAATTCTCTTAAACAGACTTGGTTGAATTATTCATTCTGAGTAATATTAGTTGTCAATTTAGACTTTTTTTTTTTTTAATTCACAACCTTCTGCAAGCTGATCCAGAAATGAAATCTTGGCCTCAGTGAAGTCAGTGGGAGGCTTGCTATTTACTTCAAGAAGGCCAATCTTCATCTTTTATATCTATGATCTGTTTAAATTAAAATATCCTGTTGATGCATATGAGACTTTGAGAAGGTACAGAGGTTCAGTCTTACCCTTAATTATGTTCTTTTTAATGTGTTTTTTTCTTAAAAAAATATATATATATTCATTTAATTACTCTAAAGTAATGATAAAGATTAGTGAATGACTCAACCTGACAAGTCTTCAGTTCACCATCACACAAATATTTTCAAGCAGAAGCAGATAAAATACTAGAGAAAAAAAAGCTAAAAGCTTTGTGCAGGTTAAAACCAACTCTCCTGAGCCTAGTGTTGATGCTTAAATAGCTATTGTGAGTTTGTCACAATTCTCTAAATTTTAGCAGGCAGCAAGAAAAGGTCAAATTTAAAAGCAAAGATCATCAGTAAAAGGAGTGTGATCATTAACAGCAAACAAGAGCTAATGATTTTAATGGATCATTATCTAGAATGAAAAAAACTAAAACCCAAAACACACAATCATTAGAAAGAAAGAAACATCACAGCCCAAAACAGAGGGGATTACCAACACATTAGAGAACGTGATGCAACAAGCTGGCGTATGCATGAGACCCAGGTTTTAACCTCGCATCCCAGGAGACAAGAAAAGGCAGAGAGAAAAGAAGGGAAGAGGTGACCTCAGGATGTCAGAGAAGGGCAATAGCAGTCCTTCTCCTTAACTAGACCATGATGTTGTGAATACAAACTTAGTTATCTGGAATCTGTTCAAAACAGCTGCCATATAGAACACCTTTAGTAACAACAACAACAACAACAACAATAATAATAATAACAAAACAAAACAAAACAAAACAAATTCAACCTACTTGCTTTTAAGTAGATATTCAAACTTTCAGTTGGTGTATACTACAACTGTAAAAAGGCAATTTCAATTTTCTAAAAGTTCTCCAACTTAATCAGGTTTCTTAGGACATTATGTGTCAACAACAGTCACATAGGCCATCTCAAGTTTTGTTTCATCCATTTATTCTCTACAAAACATCTCAAGCTTTTGAGGTTTTGTGCTTCACTTCATGCTGCAGTAAAAATACAGGTTCTGAACTATCACACTGAATTGACATAAATGAAAGAACTTATCTGCTTATAGTGAGGCATATTTGTAATTAGACTATTTTTTCTAATCCTGGAAAGATTCTTAAAATCCACAGCTGGTTTTATTTTTTTTTTTAAGTATTACTTTGCAGATTGTTTATATTGAAAAAAAAAATCCAACTGCAACCAGTGATATTCTTTGTAAAGATACATATAAATTCACAAAACCTCATAATTTCTTGTATAAAACCCTCTCTATGAGGTTAAAGGCCAGGTTTTAAGAACTTGCCAAAGGAGAGTTCAAAACTAAAGAACCCATAGAAAGCATATGTATCTTTTTTTCCTTAAATGAAGATATTTTATTTAAACAAATAAAATACTGCTTCCATTTCATTTTTAAGGAAAAGGTGATTAGAGTAGCTGTTCTTCCCATTAAGTTGTATCAGATGAGGGCAGGTTCAGTACAGTGCTATTTAGCGAAGCAATGTTGCTTGGGAAAAGGGAAACCCAACTTTGGACTTCAGGTCATAATTGGGTCTGTGACCCAACTGAAGATCGCTTGAACCTGAACATCTTGACTGCTGGTGCAGTGACATTTTTGCAGCATTCAGCATAAGGAGAAACCAGCTAATGACAGAAACCTTAAGAGAAATCTGCTCAAAATAAATCTCAGTAAACGAGTGATCTTGAAAACCGTACATTTGATGACGGAAGCGTTGGGGGCATGCTACTTAAATGAGCACAAGTTCATTCAGCCGGTTTAGCTGCCACCTTTCAATTTAGCCATATGGGAGGTTTCCAGTTGAGACATTTAATAGCCCTAACAACTTGCTGTTCTAGAGAAATGTGATTACAGTAAATACAGCAGTGGCATGCTGCTTACATAGCTGGCAAGGCTGCGATACATGGGAAATCTGTTAGAGAATGAACGTTTTATCTTGGCTTATCACCTGACAACCGTCAGGGTTACAGAGATGGATACTGGTTTACATCTGTGGTTAAACCTGAGGTCAAGCTGCTATTTTAGACACAAATACACTACTTTCTGAAGTGAAAAATTAAGTCCTTGGCTTTGAAGATGATGATGATGATGGTTTACTGATATCATATGAAAACATGTCATGATATATATCACATCATGATATCATATACACTTATGGAAAAGCTAAAAGAAACATTTTGGACTGAAATAAAAGAAAAAAAAAGAAATGGAAAAAAAACCCTGGCTCCATACAGATATTTTCAAGAAGATTTGAATGTTTTGTTTAGTTATGTTTGCATATCATAACATATTTTTTTCTAATTCTGGCTTTGCGTTGTTTCATATTTTCATTAGTGACTATCCAGTTACCACATACAGTAATTAAAAAGGCTCAGTATCTTCCAAGTAAGTAGAAATTATTTGGTCTTCCCTTGTTGAGGCTAATTATATAGGGAGAAAGGTAGATATCCTTTACATCTTTAAGGTATAATTTAACGTATTTTCTAGCTTACTTTAACTTTCACATTATTAGCTTTTAATTCTTGCTTTAATTGGTCTTTTGCTACCTTATCTGCTTCAGAGCTATATTATTTACAATATTCTGGCATTGTACATGGTTCTTACAGTCAGACTCAATTAAGCGAAAATCAGAAGTAAACAGGGATACACAAAGACACAAAGCATAGGATTAATCTGTAGAAATTTAGTCATTTATTAAGTGATAGTTATGAAATAATTGACAGCATGATCAGTTCTGACACTGACAGTTCCACTGTCATCAAACAGCCACATTCTTCTCCATTGTCATTTTTAATGATTTGATATTGCAAAGAGAAAGTGGCAAAGCTCTGTGGCATTTTAGAAACAGCTGCTTCTTGCATCCTGCTCTCTTCACTTTAGTATTTTTTTAAAAATCCTCTATTTATTTCTCCTTAATATTTTGTTATATTCTTCCAACTATAAGATAAAACATTTTCTTCCTCAGGTCAAAAAACATTTATTATTCATTACCCACTAAAAAAAAATTAAATACCTTATATTCAGAATCAGAGGTGTACTTCTTTTTTTAAGACAGAGAAAGTTCTGGAAAAGAACTTTTCAGCTGAGATTCATGTCATTCCACTTTAGCTGAGAACAAGCTGGTGCCTAACCTAAGTTAGTTATCTAGGGATCCCTGATAGTCGTCGATAACCAGGCATCTCTAGAGAGCCATTCATCCCCTTACCTTAAAATTCTTACCATGTCTGGTTTGTAATGGGATTAATCGCTGTGTCTCAGAGGCTTTTTCCAGCGACTAAGGACGCTCCTGCCAACAGTGTCATTCACTAATTTTACTCAAGACATGACTCCTTCAAAAAAATACTGACGAGCTAAGTGAAAGAGAAATAAAGAAATAAAAAAGTGAGAAGAGGAAATGTGTTCATTAAGGGGGGGATGAAGGAAGTATTCTGTTGATTTTTCAATGTACTGTAATTTTCTGATGATTATTGGGAGAAAAAGTTCAAAGAATAATGGCACTTAAGTAATACTTTAAGAAAGCGATTTTACAAGATTTCTTCATACCATTCCTGTTTCTGCAAAAGAAATGTTTTCTGCAAGCAAGAACAACAAAGCACATAAGAAAATGAGCGATATTCTTAATTGTGTTTTTTTTTTTTTATTTGTTTATATGCTTTTTTTCTCCTTATGACACCTACATACACTTCAGCTTAAAGAGAGGCCCAGGTCAAAACAGGAAAGAATTAGGCATTTCCAGTGTTTATTTAAAATGGAAAAACCCTTCCAGCACAGAGGACAGAGCATCTAATATACTCTACTCTACATCTGTCCTGAGGATATGTAGCTAAAAATAAATTATCCCATTGCATCAAAGTGGTTTTGGTTTAGATTTGAGTGAGGGCTATGAAGGGCCATGTTATTCTGCAGTTGCTAAGACATCACGAAAAGCAGAAGCAAATTGTGTTGGCAAATTGTGGATTAAGGATGGGTGAGCCAGTTTAAGAAAACAATTTATATCTACCCTGGAGAAAGAAACCCTAGAGGAAGTTTATTAAGGCTGCAGTATTTAGGGGATTGATATATGCATGTTTCTCCTTATTTAGTATGCTTTCCGGCAACACAGAAAAATTCTTTTCTTCTCTCATGAGGGAAAGAAACAAATTGTGTCTAATTAATTTGTTAATTAATGCTTCTTATTGACAGCATCGTATTCCTGGTCATGCATCATCTTATATCATTATTTTTATCTAAGACAAAAATAAAGGAATTCTACTGGGACCAGCAATACGAAAAGTTAATAAATATTGTTTTGAGAACATCATTTAAAAAGAAAGGAGGAAAGTGAAATAAGTTGTTCTGGTTTGATATGTCTCATTACATGTTCAAAAAGGTCCAGTAACTATGTGTACTACTATAATTAAAGCATATTTTTGTAACTGACTGAATACATTAATGTCTGAAAAAATAGTGGAATCCTATAATATAGTGAAAGATAATAAAGAAGAGTAGAGAAACTAGAGACTTTTTCCACATGTTTTTGCTGCACCATCACTGCCGTGTGACACTTCTGCAGCACTGAAAATTTGAGGAATATCATGTTTCTCTCCGTATCCCAACCTCAGACAAATGAAGCTGACTAGACCACTGTAATCATCACTATTTAAATTACTTCCCCCTCCAGCCCCCAAAAACCAAACCCATAGTATACAAAATAAAAAATTCCAGGCAATGGGATTTCAGAAAGATATTTTTATATGATTTTGTCATCTGCAATGACCATTAGTCTGAACTCCACACTGTCCAAAGCTTTTTATACATTTTGAATTAATCTGAAAGCAATAATTAGGCCTAAATTTTCCAAAGTTTGAAAGTGCCAGATTAAACTCATAGATTTCTTTGATAAAATTTTCTGACCAATAGGAATGGAATAGGTCCTACCTACTCAGACATTATGAAAAAAATTTTGTGATTTCACTCATGAAATTGTATATGAAGTTAGGAAAGAAAGAATTGGCGCTGGAATTATGAAATTGCTAAAGAATGAGGTAGAGTGAGAGGTAAAAGAAGATTGCGTTAAAAAGCTCCAGGGATGTTACATGCAACACACTTCAGGGCGATGCTGGATCTGATATTATTTGACATTTATCTATGTCCTACTGCAGGTAAAAGTTATAGACACTCTGGCACAACAACTGGCTGTAACGAGTCCATGATTCGGGATGTAAATTTAAAGGGCTTTACTGATCAGAGCAACAAGCTTTTGAAACAGAAACAGGAGAAGGAGATGGCACAACCTAATTTTTTTGAAGGCAGAGCTTGATTGGTCCACACAAAAAGTTCTTACGGTCTTACCAGTTTTACCAGTACCCTGGGGCTGATGATTCATATTGAGAGGTCCCACCCAACGATTTTTCTCAAGGGTTCTTGCTCTTCTTTTACACTCCTCTGTTACCTTCCAGCTCAAATACCAATTAGCAGTTAGTTAAGGGGGTAGGAAGGTCCAAGTGACACTGAGGAATTCCTCAAGGAATGAAGGTAGCAACATTCCCGAGCAACTGCCACATGAAAGACCTGGTGGGATATTCAGCATTGCATGGCAGACCACCTTACACTTCTGCGAGAGCACGGCGTAGCTGCCGTGAGGTATGGACTTGTGTTTGTGAAAACATGTAGATGTTCTGCTGCAATACAGAAATCTGTAAAACAAAACAAAACAAAAAAAAAAAAAAAGGAGAAAGTTTGGGCAAAAGCTTTATGAGCCTGTACAGTATTTTACTGTGGGTTAGTATTTCTCACCTTACCATCTGCTTTTTCTCTTCCCACCTTCTGATATTATGGTAATTTATTTATACAACAGCACAGTGGTAGAGTACCGGCAAGATATTCTCAAAACATAGCTGCAGATAGGCAAAAGAGATTAATTTAGTTTTCCTTTGAGATAGCGGGAGACTGAAAAAAATGAAGTACTGTACTACACAATCCCCCTTATGAACATTTATTTTAAAGGCTCACATGAACTCTCTAAGGAGATCTGGGAGAAAAAAACCTAAGACATGCCTGTGGAGATCTATGAAGTCTGTAGAGATTACAGCTGTAATCTACATCTGTAAGCAGATGTATTAGAAATCTTCTGAAGTTAGGAATTATTCTGGTAAAGTATGCCTCTTACTTTTTTTTATTTCTTCATATCTGCATCTTCCTTCTGTTTTGCATACCTCTGCTTTCCTCACAGAGATATAGAAATTTGCTTCTACAAGAAAAAAAGTCCCATGCGCATCACAGATTATGAGTGTAATTCTGACCTCACTTCATGTAAAAGTTATGAGGCTCCTACAGGAAAGAAAAAAAATTTGGTTAGTAAAACAATCTGGTAGTTTGATATTTAGTTTTCATCTCATTAGAAATTGAAACAAACAGGAAAATATTGATATCTAGCATTACAGGATGATGCCTGTGTCAGGCTTCTTGGTTGCTAGCCTTGGAAACATGGATGTGGTAGTCCTTGTGACCCTGACAGTTGGGACATAACAGTTCCCATGTTTCAGGAGTACAAGTCCTGGAAACGCCACCGCCGGGATAATATTCACAACGCTTTCTATGGGCTTCATGGGAATAGGCTGTCTGACTGGCCGACTTGGAAGCCTGAGCTTTGCTGGAGTTGGCAAGCTGGCGAGAAACACTGGAAATGTGCTTGGCAGGAACTGCTTGTAAATGTACTTTGGTTGGAGCTCTGGCTTTAACTGTTTGGTCGTTGTCTAATGTTCTGATTTCCTCAGACTAATGAGTTTTGGCAAAACCGTAATTCTCCTTTTGCAGTTAATTCATTCTCCATGACTATTTAGCTGCAAAATCTTTCTTCTTCTCGAGGGTGGAGGACCGTACCTTCTCACAGCCCTCCCCATACGCAGGTCAGGGTGAGATCAGGAGTGGTGGCAGCCTGAGACCTGCTCTGTAACGATTGGATTTGTCCCAGCTGCCTTTCCCTTCCAATGAATGGGACTAATGGGTTCATGAATAAAGCCAGCTCCATTGTGACAATTCTCAAATAGACACAAACAAACCCTGTAATGGGGAAAAAAGGTTTCTGCAATTTCTGGAGATCAGAGAGCATCACCTCTCTGAAAGCAGGACCTGTCATTGATTCTTCTGTAATTACGGTCTATACTGTAGTTTTAATGAAATTAGGAAAGCAGTTGCTTGCCCCTGAATTCTGAAGGGACTGCAATATAAAACTCCTGAATGTCTGTTATGTAACTTGTTAAAAAAAGAAAGAAAAAAAAAGGGAAAAAAAAAAAGAAAAAAGTGAAGTAAAAAAAAAAGAAAATCATCAAAAGATAATCTGGTAAATTTCAGATCAGTCCGTTTAACCTCAATATATGTCAAATATGTAGAAATTATGCTTAGTAGTAGAATTAGTAGAGCAATACAAAACAAGGGAGAAGTATGAACATGAGGAGGAGTGAACAAAAGAGCTATCTTTCAGAAGGAAATTATGTTTCACAAATTTATTAGAATTATTCAAGTACTCAAGAAGCATGATGAGGTTATTCATGTGGATTTACTGTACTTGGATTTTCAAAAGCTTTCAAGAGATCTTTTATAACAGGCTTTTAAAGAAATTAAGCTGTCTCAAAATAGAAGGAAAAAATCCTCTCATGCATTAAGTAATGGTTAAGAGAGAGAAAATAAATTATAAGAATAAACTGTTATTTCATCAATGAAGGGTGACAGCCAGTCTCAGGTATCTGTGCTGTTATTCGTGTTGTTCAGAATATTCTAAAAGGTAGGAATAGTGAGGCAACAAATTTTGCTGAAGGTATAAAATTTGCATGAGGAAAAAAGTATTCCTGGTCGAAAAGTTACAATTGGACATCACAACACGTACTGACTAGGTTGTTAGAAGGCAGAATAAATTCCATATCTGTAAAAGCAATGTAATAGTTATGAAAAGGAGATCAAGGCTTACATAATTTTAGTGCTACCCGTTTGCCACTGGAAATCATAAGTTGTCAAACATAATGAAAAGGGTTTGGCCAGTGCTGTTTGAGAATCCGATGCAAACGTTTTGGGATGTGATAATGATGTTTCCCTGGAGCGGACAGAAATGATACGGTACACGGGAATGTGAAGATAAAACGTGAGAAATGAATAAGATACAAATAGATAAAAGGAGAATTAGAAAGTACTTGGAAAGTGGGAGATTCTAGAGGAAACTTACTATGTCAGAAAAAAACCCAGAAAATAAATATTGTATCCCTCAGTACTTACTTATTTGTCATCAGTAGAGGTTGTGGAGACTGAAAGCATAAATGAATTTTAGAAGGGATTAGACAAATTAATGAGGCATAGGACAATTAATGTCTTTTAAAAACAACAATTTGGATAAAATTTCCAAAGTAGGCAGCCCTTAACAGATGATTGTTGGAAGCTGAGAAGGTATGCCAGAGAGAGATTATGCGTTATCTGGGTTTTAGTTTAGGATAAAAATGGAACTGCCAACTAATTTAGCAAAGTGGCTTTTATATTCTAATGTAATAAGATGTCTGAAAGAACTTCACCTTGTCTTTCATTTTTGCACCCGGGAAATCACTGTGAAATTACACTATATAAACCATATCTGTCTCTCTGTTTGCAAAAATAAATGTGAATTCCTCATTAAAAATACGCTTTAAAATCCATGGTTCATAGGCAAATTAAATAGATAAGGTTGTAAGAATATATTCTTACACCTGAGGCCTAGAGATAACCACTTTGGTAATAATTTCATATGTTTTGTTTGTAGTAAGAAAACTACTGCTGTCGTAGATTTTATACAAAATTTGTTAAAAATATATAGTTGGGACATATGCAAGTGGTAGGTTTTATGGAACTGCAGTATTTATGGAGTTTTTATTTCAAATTGCACCATTGCACCATTTTGAATTGGTAGTTTAAAATTATCTTTGACAAGAAGGAAAATTTCAATAAACTAATTCCTTAAAGGAATGAAACTTTTTTAGGTTTAACTTTGGTCCAGATATTTTTCTACAGTTTTTATAATTAATGTGAACACTCCCCTGTAGGAAAAAAAAACAGAACATTGTTTATCTTTGACAGAAATCATAAATTAATATATTAGATGCAGTACTTTCTGAAAGTTTATTTGATTTCTTAGATTTACAAAAATATGTCAATGTATTAAAAAGTGTTTTTTTATTGCACTGTCTTCCAGTTAAACAAGTTTATTCTTCTAAGTTTATTTCTAAATTTCAAAATTTCCACCTGTGAGTATTATTAGATTTGATTAGTTATATACAATTAATCCTGTATTATAATAATTACATGTATAGCTATATATAAAATTATATTTCTAATTATATGTTACAATAAAGATATATTATAATAACTACATATATAATTATATGGTATATATTATATAAGATATTTAAGAAACCTTTTTGCTTCCACTTGGCAGTGTTGGTTGACAAGAAGCTCAACGTGACCCTGCAATGTGTGTTCACAGCCCAGAAAGCCAGCGGTACCCTGGGCTGCATCACAAGAAGTGGGACCAGCAGGTCGAGGGAGGGGATTCTCTCCCTCTACTCTGCTCTTGTGAGACCCCACCTGCAGTACTGCCTTCAGCTCTGGGACCCCCAACATAAGAAGGACATGGACCTGTTCGAGCGGGTCCAGAGGAGGGCCACAAAAATGATCAGAGGGCTGGAGCACCTCTCCTGTGAAGACAGGCTGAGAGAGTTGGGGTT
>JANXJC010000008.1:26876554-26915645 GCA_027564655.1 Leptodon cayanensis
GGTGTCCCTGCCCATGGCAGGGGGGTGGAACTAGATGATCTTTAAGGTCCCTTCCAACCCAAACCATTCTATGATTCCCAGAAAATATAAAGACTGAATTTGGGTGCACGTGAATTTTATTTTTCTTTGCTTAAGATATATAGTCTAAGCAGACATGGGTTTTTTTTAAATGAAATAGTCCAGCTCCTTGTAAGAAAATTCTGAAGAATACAATACTTTCAGGGGCACTGTTTTCACTTGTGTCCTCTGTAATATGATACTCAAGTTTGAAGTAATCTTGATATGTCAATACAGATTCTTACAGAAATTGTGCCATCATCTAGAGTGTTTGCATTTACCTGAAAAATACTCTGTGCTCAGAGTACTTTTCTAATTAATCTCTAACTAATTTACAGACAGGCTCACTTTTCCAACATATTCTGCCTATTCAATAGGCTTCTTAAAAATTCATACTTAGAGACCTAAGGTAAAATTTCTCATTAGTTGTGATGTGATACAATACTCAGAATATAAGCACAATTTTTTAGGAAGGACATTTTATATAAGTAGTCAAAATAACTCCAAATACATAAGCAATGTGATTTTTCTTTCTGAGGGCCTCAGAGGCAGGTCTTTGAACATCACTTCACTCTGCTGTGCATAGAAACAAATTTACCTGGATATCTGAGATCTAAAGGGTCTCAATAGGATTTCCCAATATAGGGCAGAGTTGGTGTAAAGAACAGAGGAATCTTGTTCCTCGGCATAAACTTGAAATTTGGATGCGGAACGGTGAGAGATCTATATTATGAAATGCCAGTGAAGATCTTTCAAGTCATGAATACTAAATCCCTTTGAAAATCAGACCATTTCTTTCTGCCTTTAAACCAGCAAGCCTGTAGATAGATAGCAAAAGTGAAACATGGTGGAAGTTGGGCTGCCAGCTTTCTCCTTCAGAGACGTGCTCTGCAGTTGCCTCGCTGATGAGGTGACAAGGAGGCAATGTCATCAACAGCACATCCCTACAGAAACTGTGTCCTTAAATGTCTTCCCTGCCTTCAGACAGCCCCTGAAGCCCATCACCCTTGCCTACGTTTATTCTTTTCAAGGCAGAATCCCTGCTCTCTTTGTATTCCTGATGAGTAAGCCTTTCATTTTTGTTTTAGTAAATCTACATTTCCATTTTCTGAGGATGTAAAAGTTTTACAGAAGTTGTAATATACAGTAAAACAACATGTTTTGTACATCATCAAGACTCCCTGTGACTCCTTTTATTGTATTTTAATGGTATTCATTATATATATATTTTCAGTTACAACTTGATATAAATAATGCTTATGGCAAACTAATGAATTTTTGCAAGATTGGCTGTAATTTAAGGAAAAGCACTTTTGATAATGAAATTTTTATTTCATGTTCATTTTTAAATGAGGAATTCCAGTAATTTGTTTATCTACACATGCCCACAACCACACTCACATGTATATGTATATACACATATAGTTCCATACACATCTAAATAGATATATGGAAATGGAAAGTGGCAAAAGTAATGTATAAAATACATCAGATCTTTTCCCTATGTACTTTCAGTGTCACAGATGAAATATTTTTTCCGTCACATCATCCTTTTTATAGTGCAAGTTTATCAGAATTTCTAACCATAGTTCAATGTATAAATGTCATAGAATTTGTCATTGTGATAAGCTTTCTTGATGATTGAAATAACATTTTCCTGAATACACTTTAATAGCTATATTGTGAGAGATGAAAACCTAAGTTAAACACAGATTGTTTTCTTTTCACTTCCCCTAATATAAAGCAGTAGAGAATCTAAATTTGAATAGTAAGCCTCAACTCAGACTTGGTACTTTCACCTGTATTTCAAACATGATCATTTCCACAGTAATTAAAAAGAAATACCTACTCCATATTGTCATCTATGACAGCTAAGAAAACCATTAAGACTCCAAGAAAAAGGGCATAATTTTGACCTCAGTTTCAGCTTAGAAAATAGAGAATGAGAGAAAAACTGACCTGAAAATACATGTATGCTAAGTATCTTACACCTCACTAGCTCAGATGTAAAACCTATGTGATGCTTATAGGACAGCTATTTTCACATTTGCTTATTAGTTTTCTGAACGTTTTTTTTTTGTTTGCAGTTCCCATCTGACTTTTCTGATATCTATATTTTTTCATTTAATATTATTTTTTTCTTCAAATGCTTCACCGTATGTGTGAAGTGTATATAGTTTTATAGCTATGTAAAATGTGCATGAATGTTTTGTAAAAAACATATATAAATGAACTTCTAAAGGATGCATCTTTTTAATCTTTTTTTTTTAATTACTCATTAATTGTCTCATAATATCTGATGATCTTCTTGCTACTTAAGAGACACTGTGCAAACAGTGGACCCCAGAGACTATAAAAACTGCATTAGTGTTCATTAACACAGTGCATCCCTTAGAAGTCTAGAGAAGACATCTGGAATAAAGCAAGGAAATGACTCAACGAAGGTCACAAATCAGACCAGCGGAGCAGTTTTTGTGAATTCTTATGTATGCAAAATATCTATGATATTGATATTGAAATGCATTTAAGGCAACAAAATAACTTCAAACCCACCTTTTAATGACTCATTTAGGCAAAAAGTGAAAGAAATGCAAATGTTTAAAATCACTTTAATATAACCTGGGACAACAAACTACTATGCTATAGCCAGAACTGCCACTATGGAGCAACATTAGTGTTATTTGTCTTCCCTAATTGTTCATTTGTATACTTAAACACATTTGTATTGCTCTTAAATTTAACTTTAAAATTATATGGCTTGCAATGATCGGTGGGGAGAGATAATTGCTGAATTCCACTATTATTGTCACTCTTAGATAGTGAATGTATAGGAAACCTGAACTTCATTTTATTGTATATTTTTAGCCAGAAAAATAACTGTAATAGCGCTTTGCATACATTGGGGAGGCATATTCATTTTTCAAGCTGACTATAACATTTTACTCTAACAGGTATTAAAAAAGCTCTGAATTTTTAGGACCTGTTGGTCCTGAAATACACCGCTGTGGATGGTGCTTAAAAAAGCCGAGAATACTGAATCAAACACCCATTTGGCTTTTTTGTGTCACTGATGGTGGGTGGTGATGGGTGTTTTTTTCAGAAGAAAATAGACCGTTTGGCAATAACAAAAACACCTTTTAACATTTAAGTCTGGAAAAGGTTAATTCTGATAAAAGCTAGCCATTTTATGGAAAGACCACATTAGCAGCAGGATTCCTAAGTGCTTTTGCTTCTGAAAGCATGATTACAACAACCAAAGATATTAAATAGACACCCAAACCCAGAACTACTAAAATGTAGAGCGCAAAAAAGAAGTACTTTATTTTTTTTTCCCCCTTTTTCTCACTACACGTGTATTTCACAGTGTGTGTACTACACACTTCCTCAGAGCACTGTTAATGCTGCTTCAGGGATAATGTTTGTGGGCCACCACGACCCATGTTAAATTTACTATACAAACTCAGCTTGAAAGGCATGAGGCGCCTTCACCATAGATTTCAAAGTGAATTAGCATAATAAATACAGTATAGGCTTTAAATCTGCCTTTTAGGGGAATATGACAGATGTGTAAGCCATTTCTACAGTAAGTCTGCTCTGAATAATTAGAACTGCTCAGGAGCTCAAATTTGAGGTCATAGGAGGACATATAATAGCTAAAGGTAATGTATAAAGATCTGTCTATATCCTTTAGTCATTTTACACAGTAAAAAAATGTAATGATACATTGTTCTTGATTTATGCTTATAATTGCAATGAGTTCCTTGGTCCATGGAAATCACTAAAAACTTTACCGTTGACTTCAGTGCAGCCAGGTTTTCACCCTGAACATTCTAGATTATGACATTTTGTTTCGGAACTTTGCCGACGTTTGCAGGACCCAGATGGTGATTACACAGAAGGATTAAATTTTAATCTGATTTTCTTCTACGATTCTTCATGAGAAATAATGCAAGATACACAGAAATAGCATCAAGGGTCATCTTGATGCTTAGTTTCCTAGGGAAGGCAGTCGTGTATTATCACCCAATTTGTTCCAGTCCAGAATCTTTCCAGTAGTTTGCAATTTCTACCAAAAAATGCAATGGTAAGTATTTAAAAGAAGTTAAGTGAAAATCAGCAAGCAAATACAAGAAAGTGAAGATCTTGAATAATGATCTTGCCGGAAAAAATGACACAACATGAGGATATACACAGACGCCAACATTCACACTGTCTCAGTCTTCACATATAAATAGAAAAGCATGCTGTACAGTTTCCTCTGCTTAAACTAGTGTTTGGGTTTAGCTCAAGAAAACATCAAGAATTTTCACTATGAAAAGATATATTTGCATTTTCTTCCTGTAACTAGCAAAACTATGAGGTTTTGTGTTTTTTCAGGCTACTTCATCCTATGATTCCTACCAAAATATGAGAGAGTTTGTAAAATTTAACTTTTGCCTTGACATGTCTAGTCTAGGCCAGCCATAACATATAGTCAATGCAGCAAGAAGAGGATTCATGGCATCTAACCCAGATGCCTTAAAGAGTCAGGGCAAATTTCCCTTTCATGATGCCCAGCCCTCCCTTGACTAGAAGTTATTCTGAGACTAATCCCATCTTGAATACATAAAGATGAAGGTAGGTGTTCAGTAGAATTTTTCAAATTTGTAAACTGATTTGATGTCTAAACCTCCTGTGAAAGAAACAGAAGTAATCACTTAATCTGATAATGTAAATTGTAAACCTGATATGAGTGTTTACATACCCAAATACCTTTTCACACCTACATTATAACTTTCACAGTACTGTCTTTGCTTGACCTCCATTTAACTTTTATTTCCAGCCAATGAATTGGCTTTGTCTTGCTCCACACTAAAGAGCTAAACTTCATTTTGTAAGAATGTTAAATTGCATGCTGAGGTACATTTTTGAAGTGCAATATTGACTTAGATATTTGAAATTCACACCACTGATTAGTTATGCAATTCAGATTTTGCTTTTGGCAAATAAGCATTCAAGCTGATGGTACATTTCATGAATTTCATCACTAGAAAGCCTGATCACTGCAATATTGACAGGAAGCAAGCACAAAGTAGGCACGAAAACAGTTGAAGTGAACCCACTTAAGAACAGGAATTAATATTCTTGTAAATGCGTTACAGTGTTCTCCCACCAATGTTTGGTACAGACAAAAGGGAGTATCTGAGGGTGAGGCATACATTTTTTGTTGGATTAAGAATGAAGCAAATAAGTACATGAAGCACGTTAGAGGAAATTTTCAATGGCACAGGGGAAGTCAAACACCCACCTTTTTGTTTTCAGCGGCAATCTGGAGCTAAAAATCAGTGACAGGTTTTTGGAAGGCTCCCCAAAACACATAACTCATTCATGTTTCTGAAGTAGGAAAAACCCCATTAAATAGCTATGTTTGTCAGACAAACTTTTTGTTTGTTTGTTTGACAGTGATTGATAACGCTGAGCAGCTTTGTCCTACTCTGTGTGATCAGCATGATTTGTACTACAGTGACAGTATTATGCCTTTCTGGGTACACAACAAAATACCAGATCTTACAAGCTAGAAAAAACTGACACTTGAACAGCTTGAACTCAGATGGTGGGTGAAAACGCTAGAAAAGATTTTGGGTCCAATATGGATTTAATTTGGGACCTCAGCAGTAGAAAATCCTGGTTCTTTTTCTTAGCTACAGGAGCCAGGCAACTAAGGAGAAAACAACCTATTACTTGTGCTAACACAATATGTTTCGATGGAACGGGTTTTTTCTTTCTACCCTTTCCTACCTCAAGATAATAGGCAGGTCTTACGTCTTCTTCAGGTCCCCAGCTGAAAGAAGTTTTAAAAATCCTTTTCAGTGTTTTTCGATCAGGCCTCAGTCTTCTTGTCACTCAGCTGCTGCTTTATGTTTCTTTCTGAAATACTTTTGCGGTAATCTCTAGAAAGAAGTCAGGCTGAGGAGTATTATCAATGGAGTTGACAATTCCTCCTCAGATGTGAACACTCGTGAATGGTGACACAAGGGAGGCCTGTTTTAGTTTACTTTGTGCCTTTAGCACAAACTAGATGTTCTCCTGTTTTACGTCTGTCTCAAAATTTCGTGTAATGACACCGCTAGCAGTATCAGCCTCACCACTTCTGCTTCAGTTGGAGTGATTTATAAAGTTGAGTCTCACCTAAACTGCCTGCAAGTCACCATTCTCCCAGTGAGTTGTGATATTTGAATAAATGAGCTCTGTGAGACATTTTAGTACGAATTAAAATGATTTCTCTGATCTAACATGCTTTATGCTAGAGAACTGTAGAAGCACTCAGGCTCCACTGGGACAGCGGTGACTTGTGAATGAAGTATTAATTTCACAAACCATTCAAATTTGAATGGAAGATCTCATCTAATTATGTCTTTACTCATCTGTTGAACATAAGGACTTACAGTATGTTCAGGGAGGGAGGAAAAATAGCAAATTTGGACCAGGAAAAAAAATTTAAAAAATACATATAGCAGAGATGACGTGACATATATGTACCATGTGCCATAATGTTACAAAATTCCAAAGCTTTTTTTTTCACCCCTGAAAATAATTAGATTTCTGATGATTTTTCTGTTTCATAATGAAAAGAATGCTAGTGAATTGCTTGAAATTATAGCCTCAGTGTGGAAAGAAAAGAGAGTAATTTTGTGGTTGGCAAGGATAGATGAAAGTGGGAGGTATGAAACAACGCGCACATTCTGCATTAGCAAACAATGGAAACACCTCAGCAATTTCAAAGAACACCAAAGGAAGCAAAAAGGTGGGAAGCAACACCGAATCAGTTCCAGCAAGGACATACAGAAATAGTTTACAGCTTTTGAAGGGAAACTTGCTAAATCAAGTATTGAAGATTATAGTCTACTAACAGTCTAAGGGGAATTTTTGTGGGGAAGTAAATATTGAGGAAGTTAACTCAAAAAATTCAGAATAAGGCAGTGCTGGAGTTCAGGCACATTGTCAAACTACTACAAGTTAAAGGTTACCACACATTGCATAAGCCATGACGGTTCTTTGTGTGTGAGGATTTTTAGTCCTTGAAAAACGTAATGTATTTTCATGTCATTTATACTCCTTCAATTATGTGCTACAGCAAGTTGAATTACATTGCATTTGTTACAGGCTTACAGCATATAAGTAGGCAGTTCCTACACGGCAGCTGGCAATCAGCACCTTCATAAACCAAAGCAACATGACTGTGGATCCACAGCCTATAAAGACAGAACAGGAAAAGAGTAGGGGGAAGGAAAACTAAAAGAAATAACAAAAGGGTTATACAAGAAAAAAACCATCCTTCTCCTTTTATTAATCTCTTCCTTAACATTTTTTGTTGTGTTTGCAATAAACTAAAGCCATTGACATAGCCATTGATTTTGTGACAATTTACTGGTACATAGATCTGATTGGTGCAGGCTGATTTCACTTTTAGCTTAGGGCTCTTACCATGGAAATACCCCTTCAGTTAAGTCACACAAAAGCAACTTTGCAAGAGTGAACCACAGATGTGTTATACATTGAGACATTTTACTTGCTTTAAAGAACATACGCCAGTGTTTATCTTGAATCTGATAGCACAAGGGCTGCTGTGAAGGCCACTGGTTGCTTTACAGAAGGTGTATTGTTCTTTGCTTGTAAAGGACTGTGAACTGCCAAAGTCAACTAAAGAAGTTTATCAAAGACCAGTAAGGAGAAAGTGACAAGAAAAGCTTCTGTATAAAACAGAAGAGCTGATATCTCTCTTACGGACTCTGAAAATAACTCACTTTTAACTCTTTCAAAGCATTTATAATGTTTGGAAAACTAATGCTTCCCAGCAGTGATATTTTTCCTGTTAGCAAGTCCAAAAGGTGTCATTAAGCTATAGAATTTAAAGGTGGCTTTTTGTGGGTTTTGGGGTTGTTTTTCTAGTTTGGGGGTTTTGCAGGGGGTGGTGTTGGGTTTTTGGGTTTTGGTTTTTTTTTTGCTTTAAACCCCTAAAGGCTCTTGCATTTCAACAAAGTGCTGCTGATCTACAGAGGAACAAAAGGAGGCAGGCATTATCCATGATATTAAATCAGGTTGAGCCAGTTAATTCTATTTGCAGGAAAGCGTAAGCAAAGGTTATTCTTAGTTCTTTGTCACTTAGATGGCAGAAGGATGTGCAGCTGTGAATACTGTATTGTGCACAGAGGTACAGCCCAACTATTTAGGTGTGCTCCTTCAATACACAAATGAAATGCTGTTGAAAAAGAAAGGGACACTGTGCAATTGATGAGGACAGATGAATTACGCTCTAGATGCACTTCTTTCCCTATTGACTATAAAGATCATCTAGATAATTTGTTCACATACATGTAGCTACAATGTAAGCATCTAAAATGAACTGTGATGAATAGAAATTATTTCATTGGTTAAGATGTGTATTCGCTACTCATTTTTTTCGTAGAGCTGTACTAGCATCAATAGAAACTCCACCGTCTGACCAGAATATGCTGTTTCAGGATATTTTGTGTGTATCTTACCTTTTGAAGAAATACAGCTACACACAATGTTGTCTCCTTCAGATCTTTGGCTCCATGCTGAGAACCAATCTTTGTAAAAAACTTCCATCTGATAACCACTGAATGGACAGAGAAGAACCTATGACAAGGAACTAAAATAATAGAATGCAATAAAGTGTTTTGACACATGCTGGATAAAAGAGCATTTAGTAAAAGAATTCAAGGTAAAGGCTCATTTTAGATTTCCAAACTGTCACAGAAGATAAACAAGACAATGAGGTCATATGGGGCCAATGGATCCGTTTCCAAGGTCAAGTCCACAGAAAGCTGATGATGAGGTTGCTTGAATTGCTTCATCAGCTGTTTGCTGTTTGTTCAGAAACATCCAAATGTTTTTTTTCCTCCATTCGTTCTCCACTGATGTAACATTTGTTAGACCCTGACCTAGTTTGCAGGTCACTACTGTTATTACACAAAAGCAATACAGGTCCATATTTCTTCCCACAGGATGCTTTTAAACCTTTATTTTATTATTTTTTCTTTCCACTTTTTGTTTGTTTGTTTGTTTGTTTGCTTTAACAAACCAAACTTAACATATGCTTGGTTGTCTCCAGCACCTGCTTTCACTTTTCAGACTCACTTTGACTCTCAGCTGGTATCATCCTTCCTTCAAAATCAGAATGCCTTGGTGTCTGCCTATAAAACATCAGTACTGTGGTCATTGTTGAATTTTCAGTTTGCATAATTGCTATATTACACTTTATATAAGCCAAACATGGTGTTTGTTTGGTTTTTCCCCCAAGAAAATATAGCTTTAGTATAGCATGTACTCCGTCAGCAAATTTTGACATTTTAGTGAAGACTAGAATCTTTCCTTTCCTAGACTGTACAGATCAGTAGAGATAGTTATATACATCATAGCAAATCCAGCATAGTTTGGTTGTTCAACTCAAGGACCACAAGAGACCTGATCCCTTAGGCTGGGCTTTTTCACAGTGATATACCTTCATTTCCTAATGGCATCATTTGGAATTGTGGATGTTTCGTTCCTCTGAATATCTGGCTCAAGGCCTCAGAAGCTGTAGACCTAAAATGTCAGCATTGTCTCAGTTGACTAGTCATTATACACACTTGACTTTTTATGTCTACAAAATGAATTTGTCTTTTTTCCCCCCTCTCCTTTCACTCTCTGTAGTCTTTGAACTAGGTTGTAAGCGTCAGCTTTATTATAGGATGCACACAGATACATTTGGAGATTAATAATTGAAATACATATAAGTCACAATTCCCTAAAAAAGGTTGTTGGGTTTTTTTTATTATTATTAATAATGTTCAAGGATAGATTTATTAATTGTATGTTAGTACCCATATATTTAGAGTAGGGTTCAGTCTGTTCAAGTCAGGCAAATAAGTTACACCCACATTTTTGGAACCTTGGAATATACTACCAGTAAACTAAGTTCTCTATGGGACAAGAGGGAAAGACAAGTGTCCTGGAAGGACTCCCAGCAGAAATCTGAAGATCACATAGATTGTGATAATAAATGCTAAGAATTTTAAAGAAAAAGATAATTAATTACGAACTAAAGGTAACATTTTGAAGACTATACCCTTGAGGATCGATCAGGCCTCTTACACTTTTACATGTTCTGAAAAAGTAAGATTTGAATTTCTGTGTCCTTCCATTTAAACTTCAGTATCATTTGGGTGTTACTGACTTTAGCTTGAAAGCTGATTTGCCTCACATTCCTGAAGTTTAATGCATAAATTATAAAAAAGTAATGTTAGAGAATGAATTACATAGTATACTTTATCTGGGAAGGTTTTTAACAGTTTCTAAAAACAAGAACTATAGCCACATCTTGCCATCCAAGATAATTCATCTGACCTTTCCTAAAGGAGCTCAGAGTAATTCAAATATTGAGTTGAGTCGTAGATGAATTGTTCCACTAATTAGGAACCTTATCTCAGGTACTAGCAAGCAGTAAGGAAAGATTTACTTTATATGTTCTTGTTGTACAAAAAAACCTGGC
This sequence comes from Leptodon cayanensis, assembly GCA_027564655.1. NCBI lineage: Eukaryota > Metazoa > Chordata > Aves > Accipitriformes > Accipitridae > Leptodon > Leptodon cayanensis. Next base: position 26,887,146 of record JANXJC010000008.1, read on the forward strand.
ATTTCTGGGAACTGTTTGGCTTACTACATATGGGTTTATCTGCTGTGTACACATGTAGTAGGTTGACCCCAGCCAACAGCCAAACACTCAGCCTGCATTTTGCTCATTCCCCTCTCCCCTGGGACAGGGAGAAAATAGGAGGAAGGTGAGAAGACTTGAGGATCGGAATAATGACAGTATAACAGGGAAAGCGAAGCAAAAAAAGAAATCTGTTCACTGCTTCCCATCAGCAGGCAGATGTCCAACCACCTCCTGGGAAGCAGGGCCTCAGCACATGTAATGGTTACTTGAGAAGACAAATGCCATGACCATGAACATCTCCCCTCCCTCCTCCTTTCTCTGAGCTTTTATTCTGAACGTGAAGCTCATATGACATGGAACATCCCTTTGGCCAATTCAGGTCAGCTGTTCCTCCTATATCCCTTCCCAAGCTCTTGCCCACCCCCAGCATATTAGGTTTTGGCAGGGGGAATAGGGGAGAGAGAGAGGAAAGTCTTGATGCTGTGCAAGGGCTGTTAAGCAATAGCCAATACACTGTTGTGATTTATTCACAAATACAAAGCACTGCACCATATGGGCTGCTATGAGAAAAAGTTAACTCCATCCCAGCCAGACCCAGTAGAATGTGCAATCCTTTGGAGATGTAGAAGAGAAGGCACTCTAGCCAAAATTTCTTGGTTGCCTGCAGAAGGAATAACGAGATCTGATAAAACAGGAAAACTGCTCATGTAAAGTTTATCTTATAACATTAGAAAAACTTCTATGGAATAACTGAGTATTTTACAGTTATGAACATTACAACATCTACTACGGGAACAGTAATGATAATATCTAGCTGTGCTTTAGCTTGTGGAAACATATGATAGGGTGGTTAATGCCTCTTATTACACATCCTGGGTTTCACTGTCACTCTTTTATCTCGTTGAGGACTGCACTGCCTGATCCAATTGTAAATGGGTACTCGACCATTTTGTCATGAAGTTAAAGGAAACATCATACTAACCATTTGGTCACCTTTTGTGCAGCTGGCTCCAGAACTGGAGCTGCTGCACAGAGTTTCAGTGCCTTAGTACCTCCCCTGAGAGTAATAAAAGGTGTCTGGCCTATTTTCCCCTCTTGTATATTTTTATATATGTTTTTATGCCTTGTACTGTTTCCCTTGAGAACAGAGTGTGGTGGATTAATTTTGGAGGAGGGCCAGGCTCAGAACAACCTCAGCAGAACAGGGGGAGAAAATGGAATGAGAAAAGGACAGGGAGATCACTTAGCAGCTGCCATCAGGGACAAAACTCAATGTAGGGAAGTTTTATTTAATTTATTGCCAATTAAAATAAATTTGTGTCATGAGAAACAAAAAGACAAACATTAAAACCACACCTTTCATCCCCCTTTTCCCAAGGTCAGCTTCACTCCTTCTCTCCCAACTTCTCTGATCCTCTGGGTCCTGAGGTTGATAGTTTCAGATGAGGGTGAGAAACATTATGAAAGTTATCAGCATTTTGAAGTCTTCACTTGGAGGCATATGATGATAATGATGGGGTGCCTGATGTTGATAGTTTCTTCCTCCTTTCTCCAAGGTTTGCTTGAGACCATTTTTATATGTGTTCTAACATGCTTTACGCCTTGATCTTTCACTGATCTGAAACTCCACATTACCTCTGATTTTAAAGCAAATGGTGCATTGTGCATGTTAGACACTCGTTCTTTTTCCTTAATTTTACCCCAAACACAGGTTTTTCCAGCTTTTAATTTTGCATTGCTACCATTAACTGACTGCTGGTCAGTTGCTGATAGCCCTGGGGCTTCTAGGATCATCCCAAACCAACACCTTGAAACAACACCTTCAAGGACTCTGCTGTTGTCCCGGCTCAGTCCTCCTTTATATTGCATCTCAGTGACAACACTGAAATAATTTGTTTTTACACAGCATAAAAATGTGATAGTTTTATATTTCCTATTTTTTTAGCAATACGTGTTACACCACACAGGTATACAAAACTTAGCAAAATAAACTACGTGATAGTCACCCGCTCATTAAACAATTCTTGTTACAACTAAGCAAGCTGAGATAAAGCTCCAATACAGCCAAGACAAATCTACATAAAGCCAGATAGTACTTGACCTAAGGTCTGTGTTGTAGCTTAGTAAAAAAACTGTGGCACATTACTAGCAGTGGTAATCCTGTATTTATTGGCAACAGGGCTAATATTAAAGAGATTTGAATTATGCATCACATTAATACTCATGGAAGAAAAATAAACCAGACCAGTTTTTGTTTCTAAAGGGAGCCAAACTCATAGTTCTTTGTAGTAATGGGAATGTAAAGGTATGGAAATTATTTTAGTAAGAAGAAAAAATTATTTACACATCAAAAGCCTAAGAGTAGGACATGATTCTTGATGACTTCAGCATTGGAAATTGTGCACGTTCCTCGTAAATAAACTGAGGACAAAGATAGTTAGCAATCGTACACATGCTTCTATGATTGCTGCAAAAATATCGTCTGATCTGTCAGTATTAGACATTGTGGTAGTGTGATCAATGCCAACAACATATGCATGTGAGAGCTTTAATAAGATTTTAAGAAGCAAAAGAGAAGCATCTTTTTCACTGTGAGAAACGTTAGAAATTGACTATGGAGGAAAGAAGAATTGTGTAGTATTTTTAATGGAATCTCAATGTAAATTTTTAATGTAAATCTCAAATCACCTTTCTAATTTTAAACTGTGACCTACAGAGACCAACAAAATGAATTTATTTTCAGGCAGAAAGGTTGGTATTGGTCACTTCATAACAGATTCCTGAATGTTAATCCTAGTAAGCAAAGCAAAACTGAAGCAATGCTTTTAGGATATAGAATTTACTGGTATGACAAGAAACAAAAAAAAAAGAGTTAGAATTTTGTATGCTTCATAAATGAATTACATACATGAGGAAATATCTCAGGTATACTATAGGCCAGTTAGCCTATAGCTGGTATGAACAACTGTTAACATAAATAATCCATGAATGAACCTTGTTAACAAAATAAAAAGAAACATAGACATTCTTTTATTAGAAACTCCCTATGTATAATGGAGGGAAGTGCGGAAACCTGAGAAAAGTGTCCTTAGATGTAAACCCGAATTCTTACCTACAGGCAGCAGCACAAAAGCAACAGGTAGAGACATTAAAGACACAAAGAAAGAACTGGAAAACTGGTAAAATCTGACAAGAACAAGGAATGGACAAAAACTTTGGATGTGTGAACAATAAGTACTTTGTGCTTGAAGATGCTGAAACTACAAGGAGTGCTGCAGTGTACTGTCTCCAATCCCCCAACACTCCCAGGATGTTTGGTCAGAAGAGAGGTATCTATCTTGTTTATGTATCCCTGCTTAGTTTTGCATATATTGTAAATATATCCAGTAAAGCTTGTTTGTTAAAGGGTTGTCTTTGTCTTGGTTGTTAACTGCTCATCTAACCAATCCACAGAGGTGTAATGAAAAATACATTGTATTAGTATACAATGGATTAGTAATCCAACTGTAATATCTACAAGTATTAAAGAAAGCAACAGAAGGAAAACCAGAGAGGAACTATGGAAATAAGTTCAGAGCTGAAATAAAGTTTTGAGATATTCAGACAAAGGAATCACAGGTAAACTTCTGAGTGAAAGGCTAGGAAAAGAAGATCTAGAGATAGAGGTTATCCTGCCAACTTCTACTTTTTTATTCTAATTTAAACTTCAAAATATAAATTGACTGAATGAAGCCCCTTTTAGGTCAATCTGTCATTCAATTGACCTATCTACTTATCTATCTACTTATCTATATATCTATCTATTTTACTAGGCATTATTTTGTCTACCCAATTATCTATATAGTGACACTACATGAAGCCCAAGAAAGAGCTTTGACTCTTTGGACTCACTGTATTCAAGAACAGTGATTACAGTGGTGCTGCACCTACAGTCTGTAACGAAGGGGGATCCAGCCTCGGTGAGACTGGATAATAGAGGACACTCACAATGGCTGTTCAGCAATAGCCAGAAAGCACATATTCAAGCTGGGAAAAGCTCCATTTTTCTGTACAGAAAGTTATAATGCAGCTCAGTAATATCTGATTTCTTATCCCCTTAAAATGACTGCCTTGGGATTTATTTTCCCTAAATAGGGCTTTTAAAAGATAGTCACTGTGCATTTCCTTTGTAGTCATTGAAATAGTTCTGATGAATCATTCTCTGAAGGAAGCTATTTGTGTTTGTTAATGATAAACAAAGCCTAGGATTATTAGATGAGAATTAGACATCAGATTTTCAGATGTCTACAATTCATTCCACCCACATACCGGAAGCAAGTATATGACAACTGCATTTAGCAAATCTGGTATAAGTTAATAAAATACAATATGCCAGCTTTATACAGAATTAGACAGAAGGTAGAATGGAAATCAGTCCATTTCCTCATCCATTTCATATTCAATGATGTTCAATTTGACATAATTTTCTAGTGAAGAATGTCCTTAATATTCAGGATGGGATTCACCTCACCTAACTTAGTAACTATATCTGAGCTAGTCATGCTAGGCCCCCATACAGTATTCACTGTAGTCAGTCGATAGAAATAGTATAGCACAGTTCATAAAAATACACATCTGTTCACTGCTGCTGATGTGCATTGCACCTGAAAATTCCTATTACTCTCTATGGGCTATGAAGAGGGCTCGTAGTGGTCGGCTCAGATAGAGATGTGTAATCTGCAGGCCTCTAAATTTGTTTTGAGAATTTCCAACCTCAGCTCCAATGGGATTTCATTTGCTAATTAAATACCGAACTCATTTTGCAAGATTTGGCCAAACATGAAGCAAGTATTCTTATTAAAAAAAAAAACAAAAAAAAACCCCCAAAAACCCAAACAACAAAACACCTGCCACATAATCTCCATTTGCTTTTAACAGTTTGAAAGTGTTCCCATTGAACATGAGGAGAAAAGTCTCATGACTTTGGGAGGATTATTTGGCCCAAGTTTTCATTCGCAGATTGAAAGGTCTTCAGTGAGAAAAGAGGAAGCCGTAAATCCAAGCAAAAGATCTGTCTACAGAGGAAAAAAAAACACAAAAGCTGCTCATTAGGACTGACTTTGCTCCTAGTTTTCATGCTGTAACTCAAATGAAATGTGATGCAAAAGTCAGTCAGTTCTGTTTGCACTTGCTTGCCAAAATGTAGATAGTTAAAGGAACAGCTGTTGTTGCTATAGACAAGCTGGTCTGTAGAAATTAATTGTAATTATTAAGAATAATCCTGACGTGGGTCACAGATGCAATGACTTAAGTTCCATTCTAGACATTAATCAGACAAGCCTTTTCTTCCTGAGACCATAAAATCAAGAAGCCTACTCAGTTTGATTAAAACCTCAGTGATGTTTCTGCATGACGGAACTGTTTAAGAAAGAAGTTTGCTTACAGTTAAGGGGGGGAGGGGGTTAATCTCTATGAAATTTTTGGTACAATGTGGGAGGGAGTTCAAATGTTTTCCAAAACAGAACAAAATTACAGGTTACTTCAGGACATATTCTGGGTCTAGCCCGGTATATTTCCAATCATATATAGGAAAGTAATTTTGTTTGACAAAATATCTTTCCAAAGTACTGAATGCTGCAGACAAAAACACTCATTCTGAGGGATTTTGATGTTTGGTTGGGGTATTTTTGCTAACAATTGTGTTGCTGTGTCCGAGTTAATTGCTAGGTTTTATATGTAAGTATAGATATGGGTAGTTTATATTTTGGCACAGTAAAGATTTCTAAGGTTCCAGAACATACAACCACTTCAATCTTCCAGCCTCATATTAAAATAAGGATATCAAGATAATTTCACTTTCTTCATAGTCATCACCATCAACTAAAGATGCAACTTATGTAAAGTCATGGAACAAGTCAAGAGTGGGTAAACTTTGAAGAGAGAAAACATTAGTTTATGCTTATAAAATTACCAGACACCAAAAAATGTGACATTAAGCTAGGGGTCACTAGTAGAATCATTGCGAGACCTGGTAGTAGTAGAAAATATCATTTGTATTAGACAAAAGAGAAAAAGCATTCAACATTTCTCATTAACTTTCCATTTTCCTTTCAGGTTTCAAGTTCCCTGAGTGCCTCTCTCTTTATTCTTTTCTTATTTCTTCCTCTAGTTTTCCTTTTCTTTTAATTTGTCATTTGGAGTAGACTCTGGTCCCTTTTTTCCTAAATTCGGGTAAAAATAATTAAGTTAAAATTAATAAAACTTGTTAAATAAGAATCAGTTAAAATCACCAGCCCTGTGAAAGGGTCTCTTTGTACCCCTTGAAGTGATTGAAGTGTCTAGTGCTCTCTAATTGCCCAGTTTTAATGATCTAATGTAGGCAGTTCAACATGTTTTCTCAAAGCAGCTTCAACTGCCTAGTTTCTGAGCACCTTTCAGAAGTGCTTTAAGAAATGTGACTAGCATTTGGGATGTGTGGTTACTTCTCTCTTTGGCCCCTTATTCAGGTGACTCCTTCTGTACACATTTGGTAGAAATCCCTCTGTCTCCTAGACAGCTATATCTCTTTTCTTAATCATCTATAACATTTTTTCCCCTTTAATTAAGGTTGTGATTTTTTTCCAGTGAAAAAAATTGTCCATTTGTTTGATACAGATGTATATACAGTCTCCTACCAAAAAAATACTTTCAAATCCAAGTTAAAATTGTTAAACAAATTTTGTTGGAAATGTTTCTCAGGATTGATACATAAACCCAGTAATGACAGACTACCTTTTCCAACACCGTTCTCCTGTTTGCACAAGACTATAAGAATTCAAGACTGAACTAATTCCCTTGACTATCTGAGGAAAACTTATCTCGTGTATATCTGTTAGTAAAACATAATCTTTAAGGATTAGTTACTGGTGTCCAAGGAATCCGTGTTCAGTTTTTTATAGCATAAATAAACCTTAAAGGACCAGATCCCCATCAAATAAACATCCCAGTCATAACAATGGAATAAAAACCCCCAACTGTTTAATAAACTAATAATAATCATTATATAATAACAACCATAACCAAAGGAGAAAGAAAAGCACCTTCTCTCGCATCTGAAACAGAACACTTTTAGAGACAGTATTTCTTTGGTTTTGTTTTTGTTGTTGTTGGTGGTTGTTTGTTTGTTTGTTTAAATTTCTTAAACTTTTTAAGATTTTAAACTAAGGGAGAACTTGAAGTTGGGTCTTCTATGTCCTAGAGAGATCCCCTAACCACTAGTCCTGGCTGGAAAAACAGACGATGAAAATGCCTCCTTTGCCCCAGTTATTTGTTTTGTGAATGTTATTTAAATCCAGACTTTGCAATTTCTGTCTAAAAGATGTACAAGGAGATGAGAGGAGATGAAAATAATAAAATTATTTCCCTATTGTTACCACTGCCCTTTCTCCATTTTGTTAAGAAATCGTGAAAGTGGCTTATATTTGGTTTAAACAATTTTTTTTTGTTTCTTACATCAAGAAACCAGTCACTTCTTTGCACAGTCATACTCAAATCCACTTGTCAGTTATTGCTGCTGCTCCTGGATCCTGCTAGGTGCTACACTCCTATACTTTGGATAAATGGCCTGGAAAATAACCTAGACTTTTTCTAGAACTCCACCATTATTACTATTATTGTTATCAATATATCAGATTGAGTATTTCACAGGATTATGAGAAGGAGGAGAAGCAGTCTCTTTTAAGTTTTTTACTTTGCCTTTTTCTTTTCTTTTTTCCTTCTTTTTCCTTTCCTTTCCTTTCTTTGGTTGTTTTTAAGTTTTGCTTTTTGATGTAAATTTAAGAAATCTTTCATCCTTGAAAAAACTTCTTTAAGCTTTATAATATAGTAGATTTTTTAGTTTTTCTAGTTTTGTAATTTTCACCTACTTTTATCTATTGGGTAGTGTGTGTAGTGTTCTCTGCATCAAAGTGAGAGACACACTGAAATGACAGTAAAGAAAGCTGACAAAGGTCATGTGACTGACTCCTGAGCCAACCAGGAGTACTGATTATCTTTTCCTTTGATAAATTCAAGATATTAAATTTCCGAGCACAGCTAAGTATCTGATATTAAGAACTATTGACTGGGTCACCAATTTTCTCTCTCTTTCAGGCTGGAGTTGTCTCTCAAACTGGAAAGTAAACTCACATATAAAAAAAAAAGATTAATTTTGCTTAAATTATCCATATTAAAATTATGTACTTATTTAAACCATTGAGATTTCTATTCAGTCAAAGGGGAAGAAAATGGCACAGTAAAAGGAGAATATTCTTAATAGGTGACTTAAGAGCACAGCAGATCTTAGAGCAGACATCTAGACTTTAGATGAATAGTCAGGTCAAATGACTTAGCTGAATGGTGAGAGAGGTGATTCATTTGAATATTAATGTTCATTGACTGGTTCTCTAAAATTGACTGTACTGGGGATGTTCTCACCTGGTACTGAAATAAGGCCATTTCCTTTGGGCTGTGTAATCACCAGCTACGACTGTTGCAGAACTATCTGAGTGTTTCCAAACAAATGGGGGTGTGGGGTGTTATTTCACATCCATGAGAGAGTCCAGAGATGTTATGAGCTCTAGAAGTTACTTGAGGTTCATTAACAGCACTAACAAATCTAATTCCACACTGTATTGTACAAGGGAATGCACAGAACGGTTTTATGCTCTATATTCACAAGCAAAGAGAAACTTGCATTCAAATAGATTGGAGAGAAGCTTAAATTTGCTTTTAGCTTTTTTGGCCAAAAGATATCATCCTCCTCTATGAAAACCATTGTTTTTAAGCATACTTGTACGGTATGTAATTTGTTTTGGTTGCTTGCTTGGTTGGTTTATGGTTTGGCTGAGGGCGGGGGGAGGTACTGACTTTATTTTATACATAATCCAAATCTTTAAGTCTAGAAACACCACTGCAGAATCAGATGTCATTCTCTTAAGATCTTGCTGTAGTAGACAGATAGCACAAAGTACTCCTCAAAGAAATATTCTCTATTAGGCTGTTTGACACCTTTACTGAAGCACACAAACAAGAAAGGTAAAAGCATTTGCCTGAATATAATTTAATATCAGTTCTCAAGGTTAGGTCAAAAATGGTTTCATCTAGATTTGTGCAAAAGAATGTCAGAATAGTGACAGGACAATAATGCATTTTGGCCTAACACTAAGAAAAAAAATAAAAGAAAATGCTGAAATGATTAGTTACTTTGCCAAGGTAGACTCACTCATCCATGGATATCATTGGAAAGCATTGACTAAACTATTCAAATGTTCCCAGGTGTTTCTAAACACTGGGCTGGATGACTGCACAAATGACAGTCATACTTTGCAATTCTGTGATATTTCCTCTGTATCTTTAAAAACCCTTGAAGTGGTAACAACTCTTTTCTGCACCTTTGAGACATTTACAAGTTAATTCAGTCCTTCCTTAGGTGAAATAAAGGGAATTGTTTAACTGACAATGCCAAAGGAAAGTGAAAATTAATAGCAGCTGAAAATGGTTTAAAGAAATGTATGTTGCACCTAAGTTCCAATTTAACCAGGATGTGTCAGTCAACAGCTCAATATCCAAGTGGAAACCAGTAATGAGCGATGTCCCTCAAGGGTCCTTACTGGGACCAATACTATTTAACATTTTTGTTAATGACACAGATGGGATTGAGTGCACCCTCCAGACCATAGAACGTCACCCTCAGTATATAAACTGGGGGGGAGCTGGCCTGGTGGGGGGTGGATCACTGCTCAGACATTGATTAGCAGGCGGTGAGCAATTGCATTGTGCATCACTTGTCTTTTCTTGGGTTGGATTTTTTTCCTCTTTTAAATTTTATTTTATTCCATTCCATTTCATTACAATTATTATTATATTTTTATTGCTATTATTGTTAGTATTAAATTTTATTTTACTTTAGGTATTAAATTGTTCTTAACTCAACCCATGAGTTTTACTTTGTTTTTTCCCTTCTGAATCTCCTCTCCATCTTACTGAGTGGACAGGGTAAGCGAACGACTAGCTGCATGGTGCCTAGTTGCTGGCTGGCCTTAAACCACAACAATACTATATATAACATTTTAATTCAATGAAAATATGCTAATTAACTGTCACGGTGCATGTATCGTTACTAGTATTGCTACTTGTATTTCACAATATGTAACGTTTAAGAAGCTTCTGGTGATCATCTTGTTGCATCCTGAATCAGTCTGCCAATGTTTTGTTTTTACTTATTCAGTCAGGTACATAAAACAATACATGTTTATGTACTCAGGATATGTCACTCAACACTTACTAGAAGAAAAAAAAAATCACAGAAACAAACTTTAAAGTTAAGTTATATACTTCTGATTAACTCTAGAGGCTGAGAAAAGGCAAACCCATTTTTCAACAGATCATTACTTGCTTTTATAACCCCTAAGTTTTAAAAGCAGAATAGACAGAGCTTTAACGGTAACATTGCTGGTGACTATTACCGTGTAGGAACAGGTTTTCATGGTTTGATGAACGCTTTACATTATATATACGTTTATTTTACATACAGTGCTTTTTTTCACGTATAAGTAGACATGTACAAAGCTTTCATCATACACTAGCCAACCCATATCTGCTCCTACCAAGATGTACTGTCATATTTTGTCAAGTGCCCCTTCAGTTTATTCTCTTGACTATCTCAGGTAGGACACTTATCTCTGCAACACAAAATGCTTTGCATATATTGTGATGCTGTATAAGTAATGGTATACATAAATTGCATGCTTGCTGTCCAGATGAAGGAGCAGAGGAATCATTTTTAGCTTTGGCTGACTAATGTCTTTTTTTGACATAAACCCACATGCTGGTAACAGAAGAAGCACTGTTGGTTGAGAAGAATAGAATAGCGTTCTGAGGCATCCTTCTTGGTTTTGCACAGTTTTTAATAGTTTCATTCCACCAACAGCTTACTGGAGAGGAGTGCAAAAGCTAGACAAGAGACAGCACATTACAGGAAGAGAGGTGAACATCAGGATGTCATATTAGAAGCAAAGAGACAACCCAGACAGATTAGGCAGTTACAGGGGCATATTTTAGTTAAATTTACAGTCTCTCAGGCTACGGCCATGATTATGATCTGACTGTGACAGTCATATCAATTAAGTGTCAGTGGAAGGGGAATCAGGACCACTGAATTCAGTGAAGTTGCTCTTGGTCTACAACAGTGAAATCCTGGAATGGAAGTTCTAAGTTTGTATTAGAGATTTAAAAAAAAAAAAAAATCCTTGATTCTCATTGACATACTTTTGACATGGATTTTCATAAGATAAATGGATTAATCAGGGGGAGAAAGAAGTCTAGTTCTCCCCCACTTGAAAGGCGAGTTGCAGTGACCAGCTAAAGGCAAATACATAGGAGTCAAATTAACCTACTTTGAGAAATAAAGTTTTTATACCTCTGTTGTACATCAAACAATAATTTTTTTTCACCACATAGCCTAGTCAAAGGTCTATGTCACTTGATAGAAAAGGGTAGTGGTGTAGCACGGCTCCTGTACCCAAATTCCAGCAGGTTCTCCCACCCTTGATTAATTCCATGTGCTTGTTTATTTCTCAGCTGCTACATAATCAGGAGACATATTTCATGTATGTATGTTAACCTGCAATATCTGCTGCAAAATATCCCCACTTGGCAAGTATTTTAACTGTCTTGTTAATTGGCTGCTGCATGTATACAGTACCACTGCTGTCAGAAATAACTGCAAAGCTGTTAACTATGGAAGATAATAATTGCCGCTTTGTTGTTAGTTGGAAAAACATTTAACATGTAAATCACAAATAATTCAAATAAAAAAAGTCTTAAGAAAAAACTCTAAGCTTCGTACTTCAAAAGGAAAGTTTGTAAGTAACCAACTTGGAAAGAATTGTTACAGTTGTAAAATAACAGCTATATATTGGGTCCAATAAAATAATCAAAGTAATCAACTAAGTTAACAGAAAGTGATACATCTGTCAAACACTGCCAAACACCACACGCAGGTCAATTTCGAAAGAGAGGAACCTAACATGAATATCCAGAAATCCATGTCGAAGCATACACATGTTGGATGAAGTTCCTAAAAATGTACCTGTGTGCCCAACTTCAGTCACTGCACTTGTTTGGAAATGGGTCCTCAAGTGTTCTATATTTGTAGGTAGATATGAGAGAACGATGTTAGCAGATTTGCCAGCGCTCCTAATCCAATTCATCTTATTAAGTTCAGCAGAACTTGCCACCCTTGGCTTGTTGCCTCAGAACACTTAATTAATTTGGCCCCTATTTGTGATTTTCGAGGGAAAGATGCCTAGCTTATTAACTAGCTCTGCAAAATCATAAATATAGTACCTAAATATGGCGACAGATTCTTGAATTTTCTCCTAGGCACTATTGTGACAATGTAAAAGAGATGAAAAGAGGTTCTTTCCTATGGTGATTTATCCAGAAAGATATAATAAGAAGCAGCACAACAACAATAGGATTGACTTTCCCACTTTTATTTTTTTTGGATCCTGTTATCCCTACCTGATAAACAATTCTTTGGGGAGTGCAGCGCAGCTGTTTGGTATTGATTAGAGCTCATTGTAGGCTAAACTAATCTGGTTAGAAAATCACAAAGCCAGAACAGAACCTGAGCACAAGAAGCAATCCAGGCCTAACTAAAAAAAATGGGTGTAACTAAAAGCAGCACAGATGAAAGAATGAACAGAACATTAATTTTGTATGTCTTCTGGTGTCCCTCTACAAATTCCTCATACTTTATGTCAATGCTGTCATATTTTTTGGTTCTTACTGTTTGTTTCTATTGTTTAAATAATTAAATAGCATTATTATATTAAATAATTTGCTTTTCAAATTATTTTATTGTAATTATGAATTACAAAATAAAATATTGAAATAATATTGAAATAATATTGGGTTTACACTTATAAGCAGGAGACGGTTAGAAGGTGTTTCCTGCTGGATAAGTTGTACCCAAAGAAGAAGCTAGGGTACAGCCCTTCTCTGGAAAACAAGAAATCTGAAGCATACAATCTTTTTGTGAAGCTTGTCTTTCTTATAACCAGACAGGGTATTAAGCTCTTGTAAACAATGTAAATGCCAAACTTCAATACTCTTCTCATCCTGAGGACATCCAGTCCCAAATTGCCTTTCTCTTTTCTTTCTAGTGAGAAGTCTGTCCCTGAGGTTATCTATGGCCTGGGGAGGAGGGGAGTAAAAAACTCTTCATCGCTCTGGCAACCGTTTTACTGAGGTAAAAAATATGACTAATGGGATGAAAAGCCAAACAAACATGTGCATATATAACACTGTAACTCTGTGGTTACAGTGTTTTTCTCAGTCATACCTGAGCTCTGTAGCAACCTGGTGGGAATATGTCTTCCTTTTGAATTTTTTTTTTTTTTTAAATTCAATGAAAAGGAGGAAATCCAACATGTTTCAGCTTAGTTTTCCTTCTAGGAATGCTAGAAACATGCTCCTCTATTCACATTCCTTTTGGCTCCATAACTGTTGCATTCCTGGTTACTTCAGTGTAACAAAGAAAAACAGAAAACCAAACTCAGTGTTTTGTGCCTTTTTACCTCATTACAGCTCCCACAGCTTCTCCTTAAATCTGAATCTTGGAACAGTCTTCTGCTTTGCACCACAGGCTATTACCAGATTATCAAATCCACTCAGCTCCCTTTCTTTTCAACGCTGGGGTGGAAATATTTTCTTTCACACAACTTTCTGGTTGTGTGTGTGCTTGTGGCATCTTCACTCCCTCTTGTATTGGTAGCATGAGTCAGCACAGGAGCTGAAGCTGACTCAGACTGACGGTGCTTGATTGATGATACACGGCTAAGTACACAGAAGCTCCTTGACGGAAATTACTTTAATGAGTGATTTGAATAAGCCTGATGCTGGTAGACTACTTAAATGTGCGATCCTGAACCTCTTGAATCAAGAAAAATCAAACTGAGTTGGTGGCTGAGGTAGTATGAGGAAAAACAGCTGCTATAGCTTGAATTGCAACATCTGCTTTTATTGTTTGTAGCTGTTCTGGTAATATTATTGCCCCCACTTCTTGCCTAACACAAATGAGGAGGTAAATAAAGAGGACAGGGTGGATGTGTGGGAAGGACTGTTACAGGAGAAGAAATGACTGAGTTATCTACTCTCCCATTGTCCCTTTTCATCACAGTCTTGTCTTTAGATCTCCTATGTTCTTTATCATAATTCTCCCTAAAGTCCCCCAACCAGTACAAAAAATACCAATAATAAGAGTTCCAGCAGCAATTTAGCTTGTAAATAAGTTCCAATTAAAACCCCAATCGTCAAATTGGCAGCACGTTGTGAGCTAATGAACCAACACAGAGCCCCACTGATTTGAGCTAGGATAACATTCAGGCCCCAGTTTTAAATAGGCAGCCTGTGGGCAAACTGTTAGAACCATATGGAGCTCCACCGACTTCACATAGGGTAGAGCCGAGAGCCTGGTCCTGCATAGGGCTGTCACAGGACTGGTAATCCCAACCGCAAAATCCAAGGTGCAGATTCATCCCACCAAACTTTGGAGGCTTGAGGCATTAAATTAAGGATTAAAGTGCCCCGAGGCTACGATGACCCTCCAGAGGGGAACTGAGACTTAAGGTCCCCACTGATTATGGGGAGAGATATCAGAGCCTCACAGATCCTAAATCAAAAGCATAAATTTAAATGAAACAAATTCAGGCTTTGCTTTATAAAAGTCTTCAGGGGAGCAATCATAATTTGATTTGTTTCTGCGATGTGTTTGATGAACTTTTGAATAGAATAAAGGCTTATGGATACAAATAACTGGGTTCTAGAACATTTAGAATAGCCACTCTGACTCCAGTTATCATCTATTACTGCAAAAGCTTCTCCACATTTATTTCCGTAAGTATGAGTACAAACAGTTCACTAATGCTGTTTGGTTGTGAACATAATAATCATAATTATTTTTTTAAAATATAGAAGTACCTTATCACACTGAAATCTAAATGTTGTTTATGTAACTATGACGATTTCTGACATCATTGTAAAACACACCCAGAAATCAAAATGTATTTTGATCTAAATAGCCTGTATGTTCCATCCCATCACTTGCAATATGACAAAGCTGTAAAGCATCCCTAACTCCTTCTTTCCTCTTTCTGACATTACAAAAAAACCTGCTGCGATGAGCAGATTTTCACAGGAAAATGCAGAATTTCCTGACTATAAAGTATCTTTCTTTTTCAGCCCAAACTCTGCCAACAGCACTAATTTGCAAGAGGTGTTTTTGTTTGTTTGTTTGAAAACGAGACGGATAAACAAAATTTAATTAATATGCCTATAATGAAAAGATGGTGTGGATCAAAGTAATGGGCCAAATAACCAACCAGATAAGGTGCATTTAAGAGTACACTTCAGCCATCAAAAAAAAAAAATCTAAGAAAGATTTTATATTGTTTTCAGAGCACATATGGAATTCCTCTCCTATTGTGTTCTATATATCACGTCCAATAACCCTCCTGATTTAGGAAGATATAATTTCTTCCACGTGAATATATGATAGAAGAGGGGAGAATCTTTTAAGGGCGAGGGATATATGCTGACCTCTAACATTATTTCCTTTGTTTCTTGGCACTGCATAACCAGCATTGAAAGAGGAAAAGTGGTATTTTTCATAGAGAACATACATTTTTCACAACCTGCCTTATGCCTAAATTTTAAAGTAATAAAAAAGAAAAGACTCAAACGGTATTACTCTGTCAGCAGCCCCTGTTCTACACAATATAAACGTAATCACTTGTTACGGTAGCGTAGTTCTCGGAGTTAAACTGCCAGGAAAGACAATGTTACTGGATGAGGGCCAGCAGAGAGGAACAACACCTCCAGATGGATAGACCAGGCTTTCATCTGATTCCCAGAAATCCTCTTGGGTGTCAGAGGATGCATAGGCTCCTTCAAAAGTCTTTCAGTCAAAACCTAATAAACACTCAGTGACAAATTTATATGGTACAGTCAGAGACAACCCCACAGATTGCATCAGAGCTATGTAAGCACATAACATCAGCCCTGTACCCTTAAACTCTGGTGAGGAACAGCTAAAAGCAAATCGACAAATTATTTGTTGAGGAATCTGTGATTTTTTTTCTTGCGTATAATTTCACGCCCTCTCCTGAAAACCAACCTCTTGGTGCATGTTATTGTTTGCAGTCCATGTGTTCTTAGCATTATGGAGACCCAGAAGCATCTGTTGGTCTCGGTGTAGACAGATTTCAGTAAGTTACAGAGGTCAGTGCATTAGGTCAGAGTCACATTAACACCGAGGCTGCTTTACAGCAGTCTTGCTACTTTAAAAAAATCTTTAAGGGAAATTAATATAATTAACACCCACTTGGGTGTCCTTCTGTACTGCCAAGGAGTTGCAAAATATACATGAAAATTGAACCCGTAACTGAAATACTTCATGAAATCTGTAGACAGAGGAAGTATCATGAAATCCAGATTTAAAAAAGAAATTTATGAGTGAGCAGTTTTAGACCAGTTAAAAGAAACACTTTTTGCTGTACTATTGATACGGGTGCAAAGGAAATTGGTGCAATATTCAGGATTATAAATGGAACAGGATCCACACTAATCACTTCTTTTTTATTCTTAATTGTGGTTTTCTTTCATTTAGGTTATCTATAACATATAATTAGAGATTGCTGTAAGGCAGCAATTCATCTCACAAACACCTGACATTTCTAAATTTTCATGACCGATGGTGTCCGTTGAACTCCTTGAATGAATTACTGCCTTAAAACCACCACTCTGAAGGAACAACCTTACAAATGCAGAAACCTTTACTTCTTGGCAACCTGTGGTGGCATTTGAAATTTCTTTGTCTCTGGGCACTTTAAACTAATATTTCATTACTTGTTAAAACAGGGTAAGGTCTATGCTTTCTATTGATTGCCACATAAATTGTTGGGAGACATTATTTTTCCCCTCTAGTACATCACTTTTTCTTGTTTGCTTGTTTTCTGCCTCTGCTTCTGGAACATGTACAAGAGGTTTGCATTATTGGAGATGAATAATATTATTATTGCTGCATATGATTTTGCTTTTTGCTATTTTTTTTTGCTGTTATTTTTTCCATGTATTGAAACTTGATTTCTAACACTGCTTTTAGTTGTATTATTAGCCAAGCTTAACTAAATATAATTCACTTTGACAGTAAAACTACAGGTAAAAATTTTGGAAATATAATTGCTGTGTTAATATTCATAAAAGGTGGATTGCTGCATTACAGTTAGTAATAAAAGCATGTTGAAGAGTTGTGAAAACATCCCAAAGTCTCATTGCATCCTGATCTTCATAACCTTTATTCCCAGATAAAGGTGGTTCGTGCTACTACATCACTCATACACGTGGTAAATGAGGTGGTCTGCCAAGGGTGAACAGCACTCTGGGCAGCAAAAACTGGATCTGCAGCAGTTTTTTTTCTGTTCTTCAGCTCAGTTTCACTAACTATTGCAGAGATCAATCTCCTTTACCTAGTGCATTTCTAATCACATTTGTGCTAGATGAGAATTCATTAGCATCTGTAAATGGCCCAGACAAAGCAATAAGACTTAGCCACTGCTACTTTTATATTAAGCAACTTAAAAAACAGGCCATAGACATTATTGCAACTTTCCTTTTAGAGTTAGGTACACCAAGAGAGAGCAATCTGGTACAAAGAAACAGTGGCTGTGTCTTTGTAAAACTCAGGGGATTGTTCACAGAGACAGGAACATATTTGATGAATTTAGCTTTCATTTTACTAAAGAATCACCTGCAAATAGCTCTCATTTTGAAATATATGAACAGTTTCTACTGTTATAAAAATGTAATGTGCATATATTTTAGTATGAGAGTAATCTTGAACCATTCAATTTAGTTACATCCATGATAATGTAGCATATATTCTACACTTGATGAATACAACTGTCATGGCCATGGAGATAGAAGAAGGAAAAGAAATTTAATTTATTGAGGTAAGTGCTTGCTCTTGCACAGACACATTATTGTGAAATTTTCACTTCTAATAAGCATTCTTATAAGCATATAAATGCTTATAAGCATAAGACATTCTTTATACAATACTCGTAAAAAATTCTGAATTCCAGTCCAAACAAACCTGTATGGGTTCCCACGTATATCACAATATTTATTCACTTCTCTAAATTTGAACATCTTTTAATGTATATGGTTCTGGATACACATACATACATCTGTATGTATCTATATCTGTGTTGGGTCTGGCTGGGATGGAGTTAATTTTCTTCAGCTCATATGGTGCCGTGTTTTAGATTTGTGACAAAAACAAAGCTGAAAAAACACTAATGTTATAACTGCCTACTGAGGTTAACCCACAATAATATATTAGCCCAGAATTCATATGATTAACAGGAGTTATTTATTTTTGGTAAGGATTTTTTTTCAATAATTGCCACATCTGATTATTCAACATTTTCAAATGATGCCTTAAAAAGTTGCCTTTTCACTATTATTTGCAAAAGTTTGTAGGAGTTTTGTAGAGGGACAACAAATTATTTACTGTGCTTGAACACTAAAATAATCTTGTATCCGAATCTTGTAATCATCTAACGTTATCTTTCACCGACTTCCTATAGCACTTTGGGTTCCAAGAACTCTAGTACATATATGACTTGTACCAGTACAGCCATCTTTAGCTGAGATCAACTCCAGTACTTTTACAATGGGGAAAATGTAGTAGCTAGTACGTTGTTTTTTTTTTTCTCTTAACTAATATTTTTCTGAATAAATAATTTCTACTCATTTCTTGATTGCAATTATCAACTTCTCAGTCTTTACATTCTGCTATGTGCCTATTTAACTTTAATCCAAAGAAATGCTAGGCAGATATTTTTTTTTTATCTCTGTAAAGAAATAATAAATCATAATAAATTGTCAAAATCTTGGTTTTGGGGGTCTAAAATCCCCTGAAGGTGGTTTAGTACCCTTAACCCCGGTCTCATAAGGAGTACATAACTCATGGGGATTTATGTACTTTATGTACCTGGACCCTTTTTCTGTTCCACATTTTGTGGACAGCTACCTAAGGAAAAAACAAAACATGTCCCCACCTCCACCAAAACTCCAAAACAGAGATCACCTTTTGCATAAATTCTTAGTAACTGCAGTTTAAACCAAGGAAGAGACATGAGGTTTAGACCTCTTGAAGCCTGAGGGGATTTGACCTACAGTTTCCTCCTGATAAATATAGGTGTTCAGAACGTGCTTTCTTAGTGCACTACTCATCCTTACGTACTCATTTTTAAAGTTGGATGCCATGCCATCTTGCACAAAAGTGTCACTGATGGGAAAACGAATGGTGAGAAACTCCCTAAGTTTATTCTGACTGATTACAGCATAAATATTCTGGTGTCTGGTCTTAGGACCGGTTGGTTGGTTGTGTTTTTTTATCACACAGGGGATGCTCTCACATCAGAAGAGTACTTCAAGTGGGTGATGGTAGTGGGAGATTTGACTACTAGATATAGACAGATGGGTTTGTGACGCCTGAGAAAATTGGATGGTAACTTGCCTGCTGAGTGCAAATGCAGTGAACTTCACAAGATGTTCAGAAAAGCAGCTGGTGGTCATGGTCTCTGGTCCATATCATTAATGATATAGGGGAATGTAGGAAAAACATTCTAGAGGCTAAATTCATGCTGCAGTCCAGGACCAACGTCCTGGAGCTCAGCCATAGGGTTCTGTGAAATATTTCTAGCCCCATGTGTGAGGCCCAGGAGGCAGCCAGGAATCAAATGTCTCAATGCATGAATGAGATTGGGCTGGAGAGATGAGGCATTTAGGATGTTAGGAAGGGGAACAAAAGAGCCTGCACAGGAAGAACGAGTTGCACCTTAATCAAAATGGAACAAGGCTTCTGGGACTGAAAAATAAAAGGTAATAGAGGAGTTTTTAAAATAAAAACCAGGCAGACAGCTAGGTGTTAGGTGATTCTGACACCTGATATTTTCTTTGTAACAAGTAAGTCAGAAGCACTAAATAAATTTTAAGGAAGCGTTAGATCAAGTAAATAAGTTAATGTGTCACCAGGACTGCCTGACGTTCACCACGGAGTTCTGAAGGAACCCAAATGTGAAGTTGTGGAAGCAGAGGCCAAAGTGTGTAACCTGTCATCACAAACTGCAGCTGTGCCAGAGGACTGTCAGGTCACCGATGTAACTCACAGGTATGGGAAGGGCTCTGAGGGGAATCCTAAGAACGCCAGACAAGTGAGCCTGGCTTCTTTCCCGAATATCCATCTGGCAGTCAGTAATAAAAGATGAAATCACTGAAATCATGAAAACTTGGATAAACATAGTCTGTTAGGAAAGAATCAGAATGGCTTCTGTAAAAGGAAATCACCCCCCAAATCCTGCTGGTGATTGAGGAGGTTTTGAAGAGCAAGTGGATAAGAGAGACAGGATGGACATAATATATTTGGAGTTGGAAAAAGTCCTTGCCAAGTCTTTATATCTAATTCGGTAAAGAAAGTAGGTTGCGACAGAAAGGCTTTTTCTGGTTAGAAATGAGGTTAAAGAGGGAAAACAAGTTTACTTTCTGGGTGGAAAAGAATCACCAGTAGGTTCCCCATAAATCAGTGTGAGGACTGGTATCATTCAACATTTTCATCGATGACTTGGAGTAGAAGTCTGCAGCAAAGTCTCCAGGTTTTCAGGTGATAACAAATTCTTGAGTTTCAAAGTAAATAAACGTAAGATGATGTGTCTAGGGAAAAGAATTCTAAATCACATCTGCTGAACTCTGAACTGGAAGTCACAACCTAGCAAAGAAACCTTGGCGTCAACGCTGAAAGTTTTCTGGAAACTTCAGCTCACTATGCTATCAAGAAATGCCAGTGAAGTGTTGCTCACCATCACAAAGGGATTAAAAACAATACAGAGGTTGTTATCTTGTTCCTGTAGAAAACCTTGGAGTGTACACATCTTGACGACTGTGCAGTTGTGTTTTCTCCACATTTCAAGAAAGACAGAGTGGAGTTAAAAAAGGCAGAGAAAAGGGCAACTGCAATAATGAAGGGTCTGGAACAGCAGCAGTCTTATGTTTTTAAATACCTTGCCTCAAAAAAGAACTAACACTGGTTTTATCCCAGGGCAGTGGGCCCCTAAAAGGCACTGGCTCCCTGGGCATTTGATGAAGAGACGTGCTTAAGTCAAAGGAATTTTTAGGAGATTTAATATTTCAAGGAAAATTTAGGATGCCTTGATAGGGAATTCAAATGTTTACTTCAGGACCATGTCTTCAGGATTAGGAACATGAAAACTGAGTGTATATCTCCAACAAAACTAGGTTCAGATTGAGATTCAGACACCAAGGGCTTGAATTACTTGCCTAAACAAGAGCAAATGAAGGACCTTGTGTCTCTAACACTTTTAGGGTGTTTGATGCATCTGCACAGGGATGGTGGATGTGACACCATGTCCTCTGGAGCAGCAGATGGAGGCCAAAAAGGATAAATTGGTGCACTTTGAAGTTATATACAGGGAATTAAACTGCACCGACTGTATCCTACTTGTAATTTTATTTAAAAAAAAATACTTTGAAAAATATAGGAGGAAACAAAATTAAGAGGCTAAAATATGGCTGTGGTTTCAGTGCATGTAATAGCAGTTTTCTCAATGCTTAGTGATGTTGAAATGATGCTGGATTTCCCGAGAGAACGGAAAGAGATAAATGCAAGTTCTACTCCACCCAAATTCGTGGAGTTCAGGTTCTCTTACAACATTTAACCTTCACGGAATATCCATTTTTGCCCTTGGAATTGCTTGCTGGCTGCAGGTCATAAGGCTTTATACAATGAAGTATAATTTACCCGCTAGGTTGTTCACAAACAAAAATAGATGATATCTCAAACAGTAACAAACTTACTTTTAATGTACAGTTCATCGGTTCCTACTAGAGAAATTTAAATGCAACATCTCAGTTAACACTAGTGGTACGGCTTTTAGTCAGTTATGATTTCACTTCAAAATGTCACTTTGTCACCCTTGAAAAATAAGACGACTTAATGTGTAGGAAAACTGAATTAAAAATTATTGTAGTGATAAAAATAAGAGGCAGCTAGGTAAGAAACCTTTCTGGACTACCAAACAGATGAGCCCTCTTTGGCTTTCACTGTTACACACCATCCTTCCACAAAGCTTTCGTAAACATTAGCACAGCCCATCTGCATAATTTGGACTGAGATTAGACCTCATCTCCTTTCTAGGCAACTGAGGTGGAAGCAAAAAGAGGACAAAAAAAAAAGAAAAAAAGGAGGCAAGACTCTACAAAGTATAGTGAATAGAACTGATCAGGAAGCCTCAATGGACTTCGGCACTGGGACGGAAAAGCTTTGTAAAATGCTGTTGATTGTGTTGATTGTGTTTTCCTTCCAGAAAAAACACACGACACAGGGAAGGTGGAAACCTTCACTACTAACTGAATGTGATGGGGTTTGATATATCTTGAGCTGAAGGTTTTGATTTTTATTTTCAAAATGCTTTTCAGTTAGAAACTGAACTTTGTGAAAGTACAACAAAAAATAGTCAACACTGAGAAAGAATTATGTACTTTAGTTGAAGTGAAATGTTTTTACTATGATTTTGATCTTTAATTTCATGGAATATTCACGTTTATTTCAAATTCAGAATGAAGCCAAACATTGATATTCTTCTCTAACAGAATCTATACCCCACCTCTGCCCAATACAAATAGTATAGCTAAGTAGATATAAATCAGGATGTGAAGAAAGGCAAACTTATTAAAACATGGACAAGGAATAATCTCCTCAAAAATATTTATGGGATCAGTGATGGGAAGAAGACTCTTAATACTTCTCACCCATTTTATAAATTTTATTTAGTGGTCGGATGATAAGAAGTCACATGACTGCATGCTTTTTAATACTGTTTGGGTAGCTGTATTCTCTGTATATTTTAGGCTTCACTTCACTGGACTGTAACTGACTTCATTTGGGGGACTGAAAGATCTGACGAAGAATTGAGATCACAAGCAGGATTCAACTATCATTTCAGGATGCCTGTTGCATGCAAGCAGGAAAATTCATTTTTACATGAAGATTTAGTAGTCTTTTGTCAATTTTCTGAATGAGAAAGATTAATATTGTGTAACAATAATAAAATATTCCATTAAATGAAACTACAACACACTTAATAATTAAAACCAACGATTTTGTTTGCTCATTTCCCAAGTAAATTATTCAATTGACTGTTGCAAGATACTGTTAAAGAAGGGAACTTGGCAATTATTTTTTTTTTGATTGATACATCTCTACATATTCAGCCAGCAAAAAAGATGAATAATGATATACAGATGTACACTGGTGTCACCCACAGTTTGCATGAACTAAATTCAAACTTTTTGTTTGTTTAGAAGTTTATAAACTCACAAACTAAGAGGTAACCTGTGAATGAACACAGATGATGTCTTCTGAGCAGAATACTTTGTAATCGGTGGAGTACTTGCCAGCCACTAAAAGCTTTGATACTAGCTGTGATGGAAGGATAAAATACCTGCAGTGGTTCCCATGTTACTGCAACCAATGCCACAAAACCTGAGGATTATAATTCTTGGAAAAAGGATAAAGGAGGTTCTTAGAGAAGTAAAGCCAAATTTTGGTGTCAAATGTGAAAAAGCTACACACAAGGTTATGCACAAAACTTAATGTGTTCCTCCCAGTTATTTCTATCACTACATATTTCATCTTTCACACATAAATCTCTGCATTTTCAGCCTTATTTAATGCGGAAATGAGTTGTGGTCAGTTTGATAACTACGCTACAAAGTGTAAATCCAACAATTCCATGTCTCTAAGTATTATATAAAAAAAAAAAATGAGTCACTGGTTTGTTATCTGTTTCGACTGTAGATGGGTTGAAGTAAAAGACGAGGGATTATGAATGTTTTACTATTCTAGGAATATGTGTTGAGACAGGGGATGCTGAATCATTTTCTGATTTCCCTCTTCTTTCTATTGTCTTATTTTCCACAACTAGTTGCTGAGGATTTCTGCAGGCAAAGAGAAATGAGAAATTCTAGAAGCACTACAAAATGCTTTTTAGGGGAAGAGGCTTGGGTTTTAGTTTTGCTCTTTCTTAGACTTTTGGAACTCATGATTCCTACTGGTTATTGCTTTTCACTTTGCTGGTGTATGTTTTGTGTTGACAATAAATGCTTTGTAGTTTCTGCCCAGGATTGAATGCAAAAATAATTGGTTTTACATATTGTGTCACTCTTTTTTTTGATAAGCCTTTGAAATTGCACCCAGCATTAGAAAGATGAATTTTGCCCTCTACAAAACTTTTTAGAGTGTGGACATCTGTGTTACAGGTCATTTATTAAAAAATAAATAATGGGCTCTCTTTAAGACTATACTGCATTTAATATAAAACCAAACATGATTGTCAGTACTTAGTATTAGTATTAAAGTTCTGTATATGAGTGACTATTTCTCACTTCAGAATATTCTAGGTTCAGAAGGGTGAATCGGGCATAAGTGAAAGGGAGATGTAAAGCAATGGAACAGAAAAGTATAACGAAAAAAGTGTCTTTATCCTGTGCAATGACTCAGACATAGATGAAAGATGATTCTGTGTACCAGTCCTCAAAAAATTCATTTTGTCTTCACCATCATTTGATAAGTACTGTTGAAGATGAAAGTTAACCCAAAACTCCTGTCTGAAACAAGAGGATAAGATGGTTGGGTCAACCAACCTTCTCAAATTTGAAAAGAAGGGAGGGGAGGGAGTTAATTTTATCTTTGGATCCTTGATCTTGGAGTTGGCTAGGAAACTCTTTTATCCAATTGTCTTATTTCTTTCTGAAAGGAAAGTTTTGTATTGGGACTATGTTCATTACAGTTGCTAGATTTTTCATAAGTTTTATGGAAAAATTGCTGTACAGAATAGTAAGAGACAATAATAAGGTATGGAGTGTCCTGAGAGACATGTCTTTCATGCTCTTCTATCACCAGCCCTCTAGTTCATCCTCCCATTTAACTTCCAGTTCTCACCCTCTTTCTCAGGCCCTTCTGTATGTGATGTATATCTGTGACGCAATAAATGAAAAATGTCGGTGTCGCATCTCACTTCTCAATAGCATGTACAGAGCAAAGATTAAAATCCCATCAAATAAGTGTTTTCTCTCTCAACGTTTTGTGTATTCTTGATAAATGACCATCTCCTTTTCTTGCAAATCATCAAAGAAAATTACATCTGTCTCTGACTGAGTATTCACAGTCTGAAAGATTTTTGGGGTAGATGGGAAAAGACTATCTGGAATTCCTCTTTGCTGCCTTCTCATGCTAGGTTATTTGCTCACTAGGGTAAAATATGCATCTCTGCACAAGGCAAAAGACCTCGTCTAAATGGCAAAAGGCAATCTCACCTAACCTAATAATAATACACAAGGCCATTTAGAGTGATTACATAGACCTGATTCATTTTGCCATTGAATAATGTATTGGAACAGCTTTGCAATATTTTAATTATTTGATGACTGTGTGGTTTCCTTATCCATATTTTAGAGTTAGATGAGTAATCATTATCTTCCAGTCAATTAGTCAATGTGCCTTTCCATAATTTTTGTTACTCAGTTCTTTCCTACTGTAAGAATTGACTCTATTTAAAGAATTTTACAATATTTGGCTGGTATCTTCAACCAATAACTTGATGAAAATATTCAGTAAATAATTCACTAGTTTATGTAAAACCCAAGTGATTTTCCAAATGAAGGAAAAAAAGATGCAAGGATAAATTTTCCTTAACTTTTAATACTTATTTTGTTGTGGGTTTTTTTGTCTTATAACTGGAACTAGCCAAACATCATGACTTAGGGATTATTTAGAAAGGCTATAGCTCTGTGACAGAGTGAACATTAGTTTGCTTTCGTTTTTCTCAATAAATTCTGGATTTCAAGAGTCTTTGACTGTCTTTCTTCTGTGCTAAGCCACTCAAATATTGGTGAGTAAGATTTTGAAAATGGTTTATTGTGGTTGTTTGACAAGATCCAGTGGCCTTCGGTGAGAAAGCCATACAGTTATATATGTCTGAAAAAGCTGAAAAGACACTTGCCTTTACAATGCAGGCACACACATACTTAACTTGACCCAGTGATTTGACATAGGTGTAGGTGTTTAAAACCTGGAGAGTCTGTGAGAATTGCTTTTTGCTGCACTAAAAATATAATGCAAAATATTACAGATTTTTTCTTTTTGCAAAAGAAAAAGAGAGGTTATGATGTGCCATAACCATTGTCTTTGCAAAAGAAGAACCAGCTATCACAACCTTAAAAGAAGAAAAAAATCATCTGGCTTATTTAGGCATCAATTTTCTTCTTTCATCTGGGAAGGTTACTCAACAATAAATTTCAGTTCTGTTTCTTTCCCTGATTGTCTCAGCTTTCTGGAAGATAGATACCAGACATCCTCCTTCCAGCTAGGTCAGACAATTCTTATTCTTTCAGACAGTGGGATTGCTGCGGAGGAAAGGTTACAACCCTGCTGTATCAGACACTAGAAGATTCAATCACTTTTTCCTGGTTTCCTTAAATGCTTTCTCCTAACTCCTCTTAGAATGTCAGTGTTTTGGGGTATTTCCTCCCTCTTTGATACCAGATTCTGTAAAGGACAACTACCACAGGAAGTTGGCAGCAACTAATTTACTTAAGTCTTCCCCATTACTGTCTTGGTTCTTTATTAACTAAAAACTATCTCCTTAATCAGTATTGATAAAATAATATTTTTTTTTCCCTGACAAAAAAAGTGCATACTACTGCCTATAAATAATGCTATTTCTCCCAAATGATGCTTTCTGGTTATATTCAAAAAAATTTTAGCAGCCAAGAAGACAGTGGATGTGGCCCTGCAAGAACTGTCGTAGTAAATCTCTCGCCATCTGTCTTTATTACATTAACACATAAAACTAGCTGGTGATGAGCCAGTTTCTTTCTGTGGTTCTTCCAGCACTTGTTAGATTTCCTCTTTGTTCAAATGGTCCACAAATTTTGTTTTGAATGTAGTGGAAATGCTTAAGATTTACCTGTCTATGATTGATGTCGCAGGACAAACATGCCGTGTTACTCATAACTGAAATGTTTTGCTACATTACTTGGGTTTAGAAGGAGAGAGCATCTTCCACACCTTGCCAGGTAGAGGTGATACATATGCCTCAGCTGTTACTGCCTTGACAATTCACTTTATTCCAAAAATTAATACAGTTTCTGAATGTCATTGACTCTATAGCATGCACAAATTTATGATGAAATTACAGGCCAATATATTATGGTTTTCCATTTTTCACTTTGTGCAGGATTTAGTGATAGCACAGATGAACTACTTAGGATTCTAATTAGTAAAGGACATTATATTATACAAATTCATGAAAGATTGTTACTTGAACTTAATTTTCATTGAAAAAAGATATTACTCAAATACACGACAGTGTGTCAGCTATTAACACAGGCCTGCTCTGTGAGGACACTGCCTGTTGAAGTGACTCTCATAAAACAGATTCCAAAATCAGAAACTAAACTTCACAAGTTCTTTGTTGTTACTTAGATCATTTGCCCACATGAATCACACAAGGTCATATGCAAGTTTTACGTGAGAGGTCAATTATCCTCTTAGCATCGTTGTCTCATCAGGTTAAGCCAAAGGAATACAAAAATACTCTGGGCAAATTAGACGTCTACTGGTTTGCATTAGTGTGGAAAAAGATCCCCAGAATTTCAACACAAAATTTAATTTTTAATATTCAGCTGTTTACTTGATGCCAAAAGCACAAAATAACTTGTAACAAGTTATATTTATATTAGACTTGCTATACAAAATGAAGAAGGTTGAAACAGATCTATGCAACAGTGAAGTTGCTATATGACAAACAGTAACTTAAATACAGTTGTGATAAAAGTTTTAATTTCTTTCACCTGTCTACTTGTCTTTCTAAAAAACCAGACCCACAGAAGAATATCGTTCTCAGAATAAGAAACATCTTCTTGTTAGTAATGTAATTGAATTATAACGTAAAAAACAAACAAACCAACCCCAAGCATCCAGGCAATTGAGAGTACAGTGCAACGTGGATATGTGCTTTCTTCAATGTATTTCTTTTAAGTTGAAAATGGAATGCAGGTGTGAAACTGTTTTGGAAGAAAGAGAAGGGAGAGGTGTACCAATTCTTCATGTTGTGTTCCCTTTTCATTTCTCAGAAAGTTTGTCCAGTAAGGATTTTTTTCTTTCTTTTAGTGTTGTCCTGGTTTCAGCTGGGATAGAGTTAATTGTCTTTCTAGTAGCTGGTACGGTGCTGTGTTTGAGTTCAGTATGCGAAGAACATTGATAACACTGATGTTTTCAGTTGCTGCTAAGTACTGTTTGGTCTAAAATCAAGGACTTTTCAGCTCCTCAAGCCC
>JANXJC010000008.1:26915745-26926194 GCA_027564655.1 Leptodon cayanensis
TTCTTTTCTGTTCTATTAAACCGTTCTTATCTCAACCTACAAGTTTTACTTCTTTTCCCGATTTTCTCCCCCATCCCACTGGGTGTGGGGGGGAAGTGATTGAGCGGCTGCATGGTGCTTAGTTGCTGCCTGGGGTTAAACCACGACAAGTGTTTTTTAGGAGCTGGTCCTTTCTTGGTGTAGAAAAGCTGAGGCCTGCTGGCAAAACCAGTAATTGTAACATTGTCACCAGTATTAAATATGTAATGCGGATTAATGGCAATTTTTGCTCTTTTAAGGAGAAGCTCAATGTTTTTCATGTGCATTTTTATAGAAAGGAGAGTTGAAGATAATCTTGTGACTAACATCATAACCTCAATATTTTGGAATTACATGTTTATCCGCACTACAGGTACATGACTTGTGACTTTTACATAGCAGTCCCATATTGAAGTACGTACAAAAGAAATTCCAGACTACACTGTTGTATGTCACTGTAACACTGCAAGTTGGGCTTTTAGTTCTGTTGTAGGCATAGGCTCCTCAATGCTTTTGTTACCAAAGCTTCTTAACCAGAAGTAGAAAGTGATTTCCATTTGACATCACCTGGGATACAACATAACCTTTTCCAAAGAGGATTTGCTTGTGTTAGGCTGAATTGAGGTCCATCCTGTACATCATGTCACAGTTCTTCATTTCTTTATTGTTAAAGTCAACAGCTCTTTATTAAGTATGAGTCTGATGCTTGTCCTTCTTGCTACAGATTTCAGATTCTCTGGAATATGAAAATAATAATAGAATCTATTAATAATTATTTTCGAAGCATGGAAAACACTTTACTTACATGTTCACACAACAACTCTTTGGAAAAACATTTGCACTCAGAGTAAAACTTGCATATTTTCAGTTTTTGCCAGTCATGCTTTCCCTGGTATTTCATCTATTATTCTGTAGGAAGAATAAGCAGCTTCTGAAATTGCAAATGCATTCTCTGTGTTCCCACTTACACTTCTCTGTGTGTGCCTGTGTTTAGGCATACATACACACACCCCCCAGCTTAAAAATAAATGAGAAGAAAATTATAAGAGAACCATGAGAGATTAATTTGCAATGCTGTACCTAGAAAGAACTAATATTCGGCAAAAGGAGAAATAAGTTCTGCTTCTTTTGTAGACCTCTGTTCCGTACATTGTATGTGGGGCTTTGTGGTGGATTAGTTTTGGCTAAGGGGCAAACTCCCACCCAGCCACTCTCTCACTCCCCTCCTCAATCAGACAGGGAGAGAAAATAGGATGAAAAGTTTGTGCGTCAAGATAAAGACAGTTAGATCACTTACCAGTTACCATCACAGGTGAAATAGACTCAACCTGGGGAAAATTAATTTATTGCCAATTAAAATAGACTGAGGTAGTGTGATACAAAAAGACAAAACTTAAAGCAACACTTTTCATCACCCCTTTCCCAGACTCAACTCCTTCACTCCCACCTCCTCTACCCCATCCGCCACAAAGCAGCACAAAAGGGATGATGGGAGGTTGTGGTCAGTACAGAGAGGTTTCTGTGCTGCTCCTTCCTCCTTGCACTTGTCCTCTGCTCTGGCCTGGGCTGTTCCCACAGTCTGCAGTTTCCTTCAGGAAAAAAGTCTGCTCTGATATGGGCTTTCCACACAGTTCCTGTCAGGAAAAATCTGCTCCAGCATGGTCTCCTCCATGGGCTGTAGGAGAGTCTCTGCTCCGTTGCTTGGAGCTCCTCCTTGCCCTCCTTCTCTCACCTTGGTGTTCCCTCTGCTCTGACATCCACTACAGGGGTCCTACGATGTCTTTCAGTTGATGGGTCTGTAGCCCAACACATTTTATTTCCCAGTTCGATGTTATTACCCAGTCTGATGTTGTTTGGTTTTTTTTTTTTCATCTTGTAGTCTGCCTGTCACAGAGTTCCCATCCTGTGTGGTAACTGCTATCCAACATTTTCAACCAACCTCCTTAAAGGAATTGGGTGAATTGCAATTAACTGAGAGACAGACTCTCACCTGTTTTCCCACTTCACTGACATCCTTTTTTTGCTCTACCTTTTTGCAAGTGAAAGAATCATTACTGTGAATTAAACCAACACAGCTCCTGCCTTCCTCTCCTCAGAGCTTAATTCACTTGTACGGTTCTCAGTACTATGCTGGCCAAGCAATACTAAATAAATTGCAGAAGGAAGATTATTGAGTATCATTCTAAATGTTCTGATTTAAAATGGTTTTACTTCTCGTCTTGCTTGCCCCAAGAACTCATAGCATCCTGTTGTATGTCCAAAATACAATGATAGCATTCTTAAAATTAGACACAATATGCCGGCAAATGTAGGAAAAAACTGCATCTCTTCAGGGTAGAAATCATAGTGTAGGGTGGTATGCCACCAAATACGGAAGACTGTTTAAGGGTCAAAGACTCAGGACATTATAATTACTCAAGCAATAAAGATTTGGAGCAGAGAGATAAGTGTGATACCTATTTGATCCTTTCCTGAGAGCTGCCTAATTTGAATCATCCTTTAAGACATTCCCCTTACTCTCACCTATGGATGCAATTCTGAGCGTTTCTTGTGCTGCAACATACTTGCTCTACTGAATTATTATGTTCTTTTCACCTGGTGACAATAAGCTAACAGGAATTCTGTCTACGGCTAGACTCTAAAATGCATGTTTGAGTCTGGAGAGTAATATATCCTAACCATTTCTAACAAGATAGGCCTACAATTTCTGCAAGAAAAAAGATATATATTTGGAACATGTATTTACTTTAGGAATGGAATATCATACAGGATTCCTATGTTAAGTAAATTAGCATCTGAAAGTGATCATACCAGCCTACAGCACCACTGTAAACTCCTGCACTTGAGTGACCTAAAAAAGATCACTTTGGTTGAGTTTATTATATGAAGTGGTCAACTGAATAACAAAACTGTCGAGGATTATACTGCTTTTCTTCAATCAATAAAAGTGGTTAATTAATATTAGTATGATGTTGCTAATAATCATGTTCAATTACTTTTTAGTTTGTTGTTATGTCATGATGGGAGCTGATTATTACTGTAAATGGTAATTTTGCTTCCCATCATGATTTAGTATTAATCTCATGATTACATACTTGGCTTCCATTATTAACCACAAAGGAAACCAACAATATATTATTTATGGTAATGGACATCAATTTAGATTTCAGGTGTGCTTTTCTTTTGGTAACTTTACTGTGATAGATATTAAAAATATATCCTCTTTCGTAAAGTATTCAAATCCATGGGATGACTAAGTTTGTCCTAAGAAATTACATGCCATCTACTACAATTGAACAAATAGACTGGAAAGACTTTTATTGCTCTGTTTCAGTATAGTGCGAAAGCTATGGGCACATAAGAACAGTAAAGTTTTATTTTGAAACTTTCAATGGGCGTAAAACAAGAATAAACCCAAACATATTGGCTAGGTCTTAAACACTCTTACTGACTTGCACTTGTCTGAGTAAGACAAAAAGAAAGTCTAGGACAGTGAAATGTAAATATGTAGAATAATGGTCTTCAATGAGAAGTATACTAGACATGTAGTGTTGGAATATAGAAGACATTCAGCAGGAGTCAGAAAAGAAATCAGATAGTTTAAGAGACACAAGAAAATGTGAGGGTTTGTAGGATCATTGTGTTCAAACTTCTCTTATGCCAGTGTGCAGAGCAATCTGAAAATTTGCGTCACAGAGAGAATGAAGGGAGCTGAACACAGTAATGAATATGCTAACAGCATTGTATTATGTAGGTG
Source organism: Leptodon cayanensis (assembly GCA_027564655.1). Classification (NCBI taxonomy): domain Eukaryota; kingdom Metazoa; phylum Chordata; class Aves; order Accipitriformes; family Accipitridae; genus Leptodon; species Leptodon cayanensis. The sequence continues at coordinate 26,919,521 of JANXJC010000008.1, forward strand.
TAGGAACGTTACACCCATCTGAAATCTATTGAATAAAAGATTGTGCAGATGTTATTCATCAAAATATTCTAATAGTATTATATACCTTCTATTTTTAGTTTGTTTAATTGTACATGGATCAGGCTATCAATGCTCTGATTATACTTTGTGATTGATACACAGTTTCAGTTAAAGCTCCCTGGCCCTGTTGTGCACACAGCTTATCCACAACCAAATTTACTTTGGATGAAAGCTGCGTGAGATAAGGAGATAAACATAAAGCAAAACTTGGTCTTCTCTTCTAAAAACCAAAAGTCAACTTACAGAGGAACCCTCACAAAAAGAAATATCAAACACAACATTTACTATGGCTGGAGAAAGGAAGAATTGAAAAGGAAGCGGGGGTCTGCTGATATGGGTGATTTCTGTTGTAGGCAGTCATCGGAGTGTTGCAGGTGTAGTCTGTATTAATAAGAATGGGAACTTTGGATGATTATTGCTCCTCTCCTGCCACTCCCCTAACACTCCCCTTCCAGTTTCTTTCCCTCTTTCAAAAAGGTTTGGTTTGTTTGGGGTTTTTTTTGCTTTCAAATGGTGTCTGTCAATCACAGCTCTTCATTATCCTGATAGTACCAAAGTGAACACGGTTGCCTTGTGGAGATTTCATTATTGTTGTTAGTGTTTCAATGTCACTTAACAAAAACATAACGCAATCCTTTGAAAAACAACAAAAAACCAGCCCCAAACCAAAATACAGCCTCACCTAAAAGAATTCAGTGGAAGAGCAAGCCAGGTTTCCCCCTTCTAAAATGGAACAGGTGGTGAGGGCTAATGGCCTCACTCATGGGGGTTCAGCAACATGCATGTCAAAAGAGAATTGGAGCATAGTGACATTTAGGAAGATGGCACTGCAGACATGTAGGCAAAGAAATCAGACACCATCTCAGCACTTTTCTTTACTAGTTAACAGGTGACAAAGAAAAGCAAGAGGCAACTTTATTAGAGGGGGAAAAAAACGAGAACGAGTTGCTAGTTTTACAGGAATAAGAAAGCAAGCAGAAAACATTTCGATCACTGACATGATTTATCCTCATGCTTGCAGGAGTTGGAAAAGTTGCAGAATTTTTTGCAGTATCCATGTCAAACTATGCTTTCAAGTTATTTTGAAGAGCAAACCCCAATGTAAATTTTAACTACTTTACCCAGTATTGTACTGGGTGTAGGCCACTTGTTCCCACGTAAGAGAGAACAAGAAGCTTTTCTCCCTTATTTATGAAGCCAGGAAAGGACAAGAACAATAATATTCCATAGAGAAAAGATGAGGTTTTCATTCCTCTCCCCCTCCCATCCCCACCAGAAGGTAGAAGGACTCTGTAGCAAATACTGGAGGGCAAGATCATAGCTCTTACCAGTGTCAGTGGCTCGTTATTGCTGTGCATTTATGTCCCGGTACCATCTAATTAGCTTGCTTTGCGATTTACTGACCCAGCTCCACTTGGCATTTTGCATGACAGAGGAGTGGAGGCCTCAGTGTTATTCTGCAACTAGAGACGGCAGTCTGCCATCGCCACAGCCTTTATCACGGTGTGAGGCAGAACCGTGCATGCATCACAGGACATTATTAGAGAGGGCTGCTTATTCGAAAGCAGTCTCCATTATAACGGATATTATCACCTCTGATGAAAAAAAAGAATTAAAAGATGAAATCAGCTGGTGTTGCATGTGGGGAGGTTTAGCTATTACACTGTCCACGCAATTCTGTGGTTCATAGGCTACGATCCAGTCTTTGTTTGTTTAAATGATGAAATGGTAACGGCAAGCTATAAATCCATGGGAGTTTCCACATGAAAGAGAAAAATGTAAGAAATATGTGAGAAGGGTATAAACCATAAAGCTATCAGCAGCCACGCTTTTTTCTTCCTTCACTTACATCAACTATGGTCTCATCCTAAGAAAAAATAACATCTCTCTGTTCAGAAGAACATTGTCTTTCGTTTTGCCTAGAATAAACACAACTTCCAAATCTCTTCAAAAGTGCTTATTTAAAAATATTGATCAATCATACTGAACAAAAAGATATTTAATAGATAAATATTAAATAAATCTTAATAAATATTGGTATCGCAGCAGTATGTAACCCCTGAAATCAGAGATCAAGGCGAAGTATTCTCAACACGGCACTACTCTGTAACGGTCCTTCAATCAGACATAAATATAAGAAATGGGAGATGACAAAAAGAGAAAAGGAGCTGGGTCACAATGGGATGGTGGTGTGGTTTAACCCCAGCCATCAACTAAGCACTATGCAGCCACTCATTCACTTCCCTCCCCACCCAGTGGGATCGGGGAGAGAATCAGGAAAAAAAAGATAAAACTTGTGGGTTGAGATAAGAACAGTTTAATAGAACAGAAAGGAAGAAACTAATAATGATAATGATAACAATAATAAAATTACAATAATAATGATAAAAGGAATGAAATATACTAAACAAGTCATGCACAGTGCAATTGCTTACCACTTGCCGACAGATGCCCATTTAGTTCCCAAGCAGCGATCTGCCCTGTCAGGCCAACTCCTCCCGGTTTATATACTGGGCATGACATCACATGGTGTGGAATACCCCTTTGGCCAGTTTGGGTCAGCTATCCTGGCTGTGTCCCCTCCCAACGTCTTGTGCCCCTCCAGCCTTCTTGCTGGCTGGGCATGAGAAGCTGAAAAATCCGTGACTTAGTCTAAACACGACTTAGCAACAACTGAAAACGTCAGTGTGTTAGCAACATTCTTCTCATACTGAATCCAAAACATAACACTGTACCAGCCACTAGAAAGAAAATTTACTCTATCCCAGCCAAAACCAGGACAAATGGGAATTGAACTCAGGTCTCTCAGTTGGCCTCACAAAGTGTGACAATTGACTAAACACAAGGAGGATGCTTTAAAGGTTAAAAGCAGACATGTAAGGAAAAGAGCAACAACTGAGAAGGTTGGTTGTAGGAACGTCCATGTAAATGAAGCTTAATGCCTTGTAACAAAAGTAAAAAATCGAATTGAAACTAAACAAAACGTTTAGAATGGCATGACCAAGAACTCTTTAAGATTGCTGGCTCAGAATTTGAGATTTCAATGTTCATCTGAGTTTAGGATGGGAAAATATATAATTAATGTATTTTACATTATTATATATCATACTATTATAATCATTATAGTAATTATGTGTTGGAAGCTCTATGTTATATATTAGCTTTTGCGAAGATGTTGCTTCTGTGAAAATAGAAGAATCCCTGGGACAGACTCAGAGCAGGGAACTTTCAAACAACATAGCTGTAAATTCATTAATTTTTTTTTTTAATTTGGTAATAATCTATTTTCAGTGAATCTCACTGCTAACCTTTTTTATTGATGGAAGTAACAACATAATGCTGTTCATGCATGGGCTTTAGTAACAGCATTTCTTGGCCTCTACTTGATTTGGCCTCTGAAGTCTTGACAACCGTCTTTTTTGTTACCAATTTTGGGGTGATACAGTACTTTCCATCACCATCTGGAGGTTGAAAATTAATTAAACTAAAAACCCAGTTTTCCATTGCAGAGCCAGCTGTTAAACAATAGCAGCAGTCAATATGGTGATAATCCCTTTTTTGTAAAAACAGCATTAATATTTACATGCCAAATACCAAGTACTTTATAAAAACCTTTTAACAAGAAGAGAATAACACTTCAGTGACTGAAAAACAATTTTAAAATGAAAAAAAACCCTACTTGCTATTATTCACTTGTGGTCCTGAAATTTTACTTAAATTGTGGGATTGGGCTGATAGAGACACTTTCTTAAAGCAAGAACTGGACTATCTCAGTACGGTTTAGTGGTCACATGAAAAACTCCCCCACTATTCAAAACCCCACGGTTTTCTGAGCTAATTCTCTACATAATTTATTCCAATCAGTGTGATCAATGACATGAGATTTCAGCGTTAATGAGCTTTGAAACTTAAGCCTGTTGACGCAGACCTGACTTTGCCAGTGAGCCCCAATGAGCTTAGTGGGTCCCAGCAGCGTGTCCTAAAATCTCAAAGATGTTCTGTGTCATTCAGAGCATTGAGGATCAAGGCTGTAGCTTCTGCCATGTTACTAATTTCATAGCTTCATCATAATCATGCTACCAATAATTTCTATTGCACATAAATACTTCATAGCTCTATTTCCTGGATACAGCTTCTGGTTGTCTGGACTTTTGATTTCAAATGGATTAAAGATTGTCCAGTTGAAAAAGTGCTAAAAAATATCCCCATCATTGGAAATTTTATGTAGAGCTAGCTGACAGAAGCATCGAAGATCACATGTCTGCAGCAGTGTCCTCTTTAGAAATATATTTTCATATTGGTGATGATTTTTTAATTTTTTTAAATGCTTGGTGTTGGTCTGTTGGTCTTTAAAATAGCAACTGGGGACTGATTTCTCAGGAGATCGCAGCAGATGATGAGAACTTTCCCTGTAGGATTACTAATACCGTGAAGAAGAAGGTGGGAGCCACTGAATTTTTATTTACACTGTGCTGTAGGTGTGCATGGAGCTGTACTGACAAATGAAAATGGCGTTAGGCTTTTCTTTGTTTTTAACTGCTTATGGCCTAGCAATTTGATGTGAAAGCATCCCCACTTCTCACGTAGCTCATCTTCCAGGAGGAGTTGTGCAGCGCGAAGGGAGTGGGAACTAGCTGAAGGTTAGGCTGTCCTAGGGCCTGTTGCCTTGCTGGTTTATCCCCACAGAACTGCAAGGGAATAGGATGGAAAGCTGTTTTGCATTTGGAAAGAAACCTGGAGTTTCTAGGGACCCTACCCCCAACAGGCTTTGTAAAAGGAGACTGTGGGACTGCACTGCATGGTAAGAAGTGTCCTTCCCTCAAGTACACCCCTAAGAAACACAAGTCAAGAGCACAGGCCGTGAGCATTGCTTCTTGGTGCTCGTACAGTTTCTGTTTCCAGAATTCACCCTGCCTTCTGAATTGGTGGTTGGTTTGTTGTTTTTTTTTTTTTTTAATTTGCATCTGCATTCCCATAGCTGAATTGCAAACCGAACAAATTATGTAAAGCATGTTTGAATATGCATGTGCTCTATAACCATCGATGCAAACAGAAATGAGGGCTGAGACGGGTTGAATCCATAAGAACTTTTGTCATGCCGTCTCTCATCACAAGCTTTCCTCGGGCTCTGAAATGAAGCAGCGGGGAGCTTTTCACTACTGCCAGCTGACTCGCTGTATCAAAGTTTGGTGATGCGCTAACAAAGCTCCCCAGGGAATGTAACAAAAAAAAAAAAAAATTCACGGCCGAAGCACAGCTCTGCATTCATTTAAGGGCTTCTTTATCCAAAGCCCAGTAGCTGCTGGTTCACACACCCGGCTATCTGAAGGCAGGTGATCACCCTTATTTAGCAGCACCACTAGCCACGTGACAAGAAAATGGTGGAAGATCTGTATTCCTAGTAAACTGCTACAGAAAGAGGGATGCTGAAGTGCAGCAGTAAAGGATCCTTATTATTCTCCCCGTAGAAAGGCCTCTTCAAGTCTTTAGAAGGTAAGCGAAGCTGATATGCAGAAGGTCTTGTGATTAACGGTTCTGTTGTTGCAGTTACTTGGAAGGGGGAAATGTTTGTCAGCGTGATGCGAAGCACCCAGGACCTCATTACTGAAAGCCGGGCAGCTGTATTTTAATTCTGTTGCAGCTCTTTATGAGAGGAGCTTACATCAGTTCAATGGGATTTCTTTTGTCTGAGCGCAGGCACGGTATTTGTAATGAGGAAACAAAACTTCATTGCAGTCACCTAGCACGTTAGATTATTTTCAGCTTGTTCGCCTAGCTCTGAGGATACAGTGGGACAAAAGGGAGTGAACGGTGGGCATTGACAGCGGAATACTTGCTTTTAAGACTGCTTAATTACTGGCATAGTGATTGTTTGTGATAGCTCTTGTAGACTGCTGGACAATGGTATTGTTTTCAGGTTTTTTGCTATCAACTGAAGCATATGATTTTTGAATTTTTTGCAATGTCCTCTTAAAGTGTTGCGGTGAACAGAATATGTAATCTTTGCTGGTTAATGGGTCAAGGATGCAGCAATAATCTCGGTGGTAAGAGGACTGAAAAATTACTGCAAAAGTTGGTTTGTACAGGCAATATTTTTGTTTAATTATAGGAGCTTGATTTGTCTCCATTCAGTTGTTTGCTTCTCTGTCTGTGATGAAGGAATGAAAAAACTCTTCAGTTTTAAGTGTGGTAAGCAAACAAATGATAGTGAGGTACAGGAGGCATTAAAATTTTATAGAATGTCTAAATATCAGCTACTTAGAGCAACACTGAAAGGAAATGTATGCAGGCTTGGTAGGTGTATTTAGCCAGAATCATTCTAAGTAAGTGGGGGGCAGGCAGAGATGTCATTTCTGGACTTATCTTTATTAATACTCTTGGGAAGCAGAGCTGTGTTGAGAAAGTGAGGAAGCACACAGCTCTAGCAGAACTGCCAGGAGGCATTAAGGCAACTGTGGGGGTCAGGGGAGCAGCACACACCAATCCTTACCCTGCCAAAACACTTTTTTTCCAGGGCTGCTGTATTCCTCACAGTACTCTCACCCACGGTCTCCACTGCTGTCTCTTGTGGGGCAGAGGAGTACTAAGGTCTAAAATAGCCTTTTTATTTTTGT
>JANXJC010000008.1:26926294-26948186 GCA_027564655.1 Leptodon cayanensis
GAAAAATCCTTGACTTAGTCTAAACACGACTTAGCAACAACTGAAAACATCAGTGTGTTATCAACATTCTTCTCATATTGAACCTAAAACACAGCACTGTACCAGCTACTAGAAAGAAAATTAACCCTATCCCAGCCGAAACCAGGAAAGATGGTTATGAAGAGTGTGACAAGCAAAGACCACAGCATGCTGGGGTAAAATCTTGACCTCATTGAAGTCTGCAGAAAAGCTCTCATTAACTTCTGCAGACTCAGGATTTCCCTCCAGCTGTTTAACCATTACAAAGTGCTTTATAGTTGTCATAGCACAGGCGTAATCATTTTCAAAATAAGCCTTTTCCAGGTTATGCTAGCTCTGGATGATTGGATCTGTAGAATTTAAAGGATTTGGTTTTGAATTAAGATCTAAACTGAGTAAGAAAAATGCAGTAAGTGATGCATCTTGTTTGCTATTTTTTAAAAAGACTTCTAATATGAGCACAGAAAAATTGACATGAGCTGAAGAAGATTCATGTGTTACCCTGTATTATATCCTTTTGAGAGAAAAAAAATGTTTCCCTCCTCTCTTACATGGCAATAATTGTCCACCCCTTCCCTTTTCACTGATATTGGTATCAGATGTCCCGGTCTCCGGATAGTCCTGAGTGGGAGCCTGACCCATGGGGCTGCGGTACCTCATTCGCAGCCTATGATCTCAGGTTTCTTTATTCTGGAATGTAATAGAGAGGAGTTTGTGTACATCACGACCTTTCTTGCATGTGGGGTCATGTCACATTTGAGTGCACATACAGGTTTTCTTCCCATTATATCAAGGCATTAGAAAAAATGGTTGGCTTGTGCTCAAGTGGTGCCAATGTCACCTCCACACAGTGTCATCACACAGCTCAGACATGCTCTATTTTAACCATGAAAAAAACCTGTTTCAGTGAGGGCCTAAGCTTAATCTCCTGCTGACCAAGGTACAGTCCTTTCCGTTTTGTTACACAGAAAAGAAACTGTGTGAACTGCCGTGCTGGTAAAGAGATATATTAGAAATGTTTATTCTTAAGCCATTTTCCGAAGGAAATTAGTACCATTTCTCTATCTGTTCCTTCTCACTTGCAAAAACCTTGGATGTAATTGGGCAGTTCCAAACAAATTTCACAAAGCAGTAGAGATCTGAAAGAGATTATGTTTCTTTGAATTTTGAGAAAAATCAGGAGATGGGTAAAGGATAGAGAATCTATTAATGTCTTCCCTAAGGGACAGCTGGGAAGTGACCAGCTGTGCTATTTGCTAGCCAGCCACAACAGCTGTACCTCTTAACCAGATGTACAGCGTGCTTTCATTTGCCCAGCTAGCAGCAGACACAAAAAGAAACTAAGGATATTGTTTGAGGGCTTATGAGCCCTCATATGAAAAGAGCTGGGGTTATTGTAATGCATGCCAGAGATATGAAATGGAGAGGAAAGCATTGCGGGTTGGGTGCAACTATTGAAGACGGAGGAGACTGCGGTAAGTTTTCTTTCAAAGGAACTAACAAAGGACCTGTCAGTAGCGGGGTAAAAATCTTTAGGGAGTCAGGATGCAGATCCTCGGGGAACCAAGCTTCATTGGTCCTCTACTCATGGGACAACTGGTTTGAACGACGGTAGCTGCAGGAGTTTGCTTATAGTAGATACTGTACAAGCCAAACAAAAAAGATATTTTTCCTTCAACGCAACTGTACATGTCAAACAGTCTGAAATGGGATATTAGCAGAAAATTATTTACAAAATTTGCCTACGTCTATTGCTAGCAAACTTCATTGATAGATTTACCAGTGATTATCTCAAATGATAATTTGTCTCAATTACGTGGTTGAGCACTGAGCACTGACCACTTACCCCTGGTTGCAGAGAGGGAAAGAAATAGTTCACAGTGTTTGTGCCTCTTCATTCCATGTAATTTTTAATCAATTATTCATTTCAGTGTGATCAGTTACCTCAGTTGTTACCTGATGGTTCGCTTTATCAGTGAGACCCTAATGAAAGGTCTGTTGCTGATGCCTTAGAGTGACTCTAATAGGTTACGAACTAATGTGAAGATGACAGAGTACTAATGAAGACACAGGAAAAGTGAGGATAATGTTTACAAATAGTTGTAGTGAGACAAAATGAATCTTTAATGATCGATTTCAAATTAAAGTGCTAAATGGCTGATTGTTAAATAGTGCTGAAACATTCAAGTAAGGTTGTAGACTAATAAAATGCAATTCTTAGAATATCATATTGATTTTATGATAAAAAAGTACTTAATATGTTGGGCAATTTATATGAGAGTAAAATAATGTTTAAATTGGAAATCTATTAGATGCTGGTGAAACAAATCCAGTTCTTTTTGATTACCATTGTTATTATTCACGCTGGCTAAAAACTTATTTTAGAAATATACTGTATGTGTGGTTTTTAATTTCCCTATGTATGGAAGGAACTATGACTGCTGAAACTATTAATTTAAGAGGATATTTAACAATGTTTCTATTATATCATCCAATTATTTTAAGACTTAATAAAAAGTGAGCCTCTGCCTTTGTCCCTTTACAATAAAAGGCTTAGTAGAAACATTTGCAAAACAAAATGTAGCAGCCAGCTCCTTTGTGCAACAGAACATACACCTATCACAAGGCATATTAAGCTATTTTCACATTGTTCAAAAGATACATATTTTCTCTAGTACAGACTATTTCACTAAGTAAGGATGACTTCCCATGAGGCTTTTGCATGAGCTTTTCAACTGAGAGTGACAACATTTTATGCACGTCTAAATCTTTTAATCACCAGATGTCATTTGATTCAATATAATTGTAAATTTGTTTCAGGTAAGTTAAAATCTTATGCAAAGGTAAGGGTTGTTTCAACATATATAACAAAATTTAGCTTCAAGAAGAATGATCGCATTATTTTCAAGACAATTTTCCAACTTGCAGAGCACAGTTTGAAAAAAATATTTTAAAAATACATTTAGTCTTAAAAAATTATAAACATAAGACCACGAAAGGGAAAAGAATGTACAAATATACAGAGAAATGAATGTAAACGTAATGTAAAATATTCAGGATAATACATTGATCCTTGTAGAAATTTATTGCTATGAATAAATTAAATTCATAAGTAATCTTCATGCCTCTCATGTATATACAAGAATGTAAACAAATTTAAAACATGTGGGAGGCTGTTTGAACCAAACTGAAGCACAGTGGGAAATTAAACTGAAGCTCTTTAAAGAAGATCAAGATAAAACAGAAGAGGGTAGTGTAGCCTTCTAAGTAAAAAGAAATTTAGAAGAAAAAAAAATGCAGAGAAACAGCAAGTCTCAAAAGACAGATAATTAAGGGTATGATCCTTCAGAACTCATCATCCTGTATTTGTGAGAAAACAGGGCCTGCAGGAGTTGAGTTCTGCATAGCAAGTATAGTGCGACCCCTCTGATATATACAGAGCTGAGCAATCCTTTTATTATGTTGAGTATTTCAGCAGTAGGGTAAGATTCTCTACTAGACGCCATCCCTGTTAAATGAGCTCAAAGGGCCAGAGTTGTCTAAAAGGATCTGAAAACTCCAGGTCCGAACCGACTCTCAGCACTTGTAAATGTCTTCCACAGCTCTCTTCTCAAACGCAGGTGGTGGAAGTTTGTCAAGAATGGGCTGAGAGCCTTCAGAGAGGACCAGCGAGCAGAGCAAGAAAGATAATCTCAGTAGTATGCTTCCCTCTTGGTTACAGTAGCAAAGGGGGTCTTAAAGGGCATGTTTACGCTGCTAACTGAATGAGAGCAAGGGAGCAAGTGGATATCTTATGCCCTCACTCTGTTTTGGAGCACTCCACATCGATGCCTCTAAGACAAGTCAGCATTAAAAGGGCTGCTAGTCTTAAGAACCAAGGACATAAAACCGTCAGTGCCATTTTTCTTCAGGGCCAGGGATCAGTTTCTCTTTCTCTCTTGTTTAGCAGTAGAGGCATTTAAACTTCGAAGCATGACTGGATCTACAGTCTTATGCACCACACCACAAATTGTTACCTGAACTCACTCTACACATATTAACTCATACATGTACATGTCCCAGACGAAAGAAAAAACGTTGAGCCGACTCTAAAAATCCTATAGCAATGCTTACTTACAGCTTGATCACAGGCATATGGAAGTCAGTGGTAAAACTTTTCAACTGCATATAGGGTAAAAATGTATTAGATGCTTTTGTAGGAGGAAAAATAGAGATTCCTTGTTATCTGCAGAACAGGATCATTATGCAGCAACATTAAGTATAAGCAGCAGCTGCAGGCTCTTTAAAAGGTAGTAAAACCAGAAAAGGAATATACTGCAGGACTAACACAGTGAGTGCAAACTGAAAATGAACTCAAAGCAAAGCCTGGATGTCACATCTCTGTGACTGAACCCTCTGTGCAATTGAGGAATGAAGATACTTGCTCAAAATGGTTCTTTCCTGGAGATATCCACTGTCAAAGTGAAGATGACACTCAGGCAAGGGTCTTTCTACTGTTGCCAAATCTATCAGTAACTGATGAGTCGTCACTGAGTTTATCACTGAAAAGGGAGTTGCTAAACAAGCAAAGTGACCAAACAATATTGGTGCCCAAGGATACTCCCGACACTCAGACACAAGCTGGGAGTCCAGGGAATTTAAGGAACCTATCTAGGAAAAACAGACTGGCAAAATAATAAATATCACCCCCCCAATAAGTCTTTCATTTTAATTTAAAATCTGAAGTGCAGAATGAATAAATAAATAACAGCATCATTTAGAGAAATAATAGTGGTTTATATATTATTATAGATACATAAACCAGCTTGTGAAATCTGTCATTACAAAAATAGTTTATAAGAAAAGGGAACCCAGATATTTAGACTGAAATCTTTATATTTTATTGTGAAGACCATTAAAATGTGACCAAAATAATAGGGATGAAATCTTGTTTAATTTCCTTAACTTCAAAGACTATATTCCAATGATGTTCTCAGGACATCTACAGATGGGAACTTTGGCATAAATACAAATTCTGCAACAGGGGAACAGTATCTTGGTGTAAACCTCTCAATTATTATCTTATTGCTAATATAAAATTGTATTAGTCTATATAAAAGAATTGGATATTATTAATATGAAGTTATTCTGATTTGTGTATGGCAAACATCTATTGCTCAGTCATGTTATTCTATTAAAAAAAAATTAAGCTGTCTGCTGTATAACTGAGCTGGTCTGTTGACCTCTGTCTGGCTCATTTCTCATTTGTGACTCTTCTAACATGTCCCAGTTACTTAACCATAACTAAAGTCAATCTGTTCTTATGTTTTCTATCACTTTTATTATGCCTTGATAAGCTGCTATCTAGATTGATGTAAAGTTATTTTTAAGGTTACCTTACACTAGCTAACATTCTAAGACCTACCAGATGAGCTATAGCTAGATGATAGATCTTTAGGGCATCAGGGATCTTGCTTCATCTGAGGACAGTAGCTGGGCACAAGAATCGGGAGGAAAGGAAAATTCCTCCATGTTCTGACACTTTCCCATTCCCAATATACACTGCAGTCTTGCATAAAAGGATGTACCAAAGGTGCTGAAAGGTACCTTGTTCCCTGGCATTTGGCTGAAGACATCATCTAATAAATGCATGTTGGGATCAAGCATTCTCGGGCAACCGTGGAGAAGAAAATACTGAGATGAAATCTTGAAGGAATAAGAATGGTTGCGGGGTTGGCAGGACAAATATTCTTCTAGTGAACAAGAACTTACAAGGCCACTGTCCAGAGTCAGGATCCATAAAAATAATAGCAAAGTCCCTTTTCAACTAAAGAAGCAGGCAACATTTTTGCAGCTAACACTCCATTACAGAGCCAGGCAGGGGAAATCAGCTTCTTCAAAGGATTGGCAAGAGTAAGCTTCCTTTAGCCATTAGTTTGCTAGCCAAAAGAAGAGACAAATACTGAGACTCCTCTTCTAACAACTTACGATCCAACGGGCATTTCTTCACCTCCTTTTTCCACCCCACAGTCGCTGCTTCTCCCCTAGATTCAGCTGTATGATCAAAGAAAGCCTCACAAAAAGTGACCTTATCCTCTGCAGACGGGGCTGAGTGCAAGATCCCTGGTAACACTGGCCCACGCAACGCAACAGGCAGTGAAGTAACTGCCAGTCATAAGCTCAGAACATAGTCCTTGTTTAAAGACTACAGGAAGAAGTAATAATTTGGGCAGTTCAGAAGCTAACTGCTGGGGTTGTGGCTGAAATCACAGTACCTCCTCCCACATGAAAGGACAAGAACAGCCCCCACTGCACTCCCACTCAACACTACCTCCAGAGATAATGCCAGAAGAAAACCAATTATCAGAGACACACTCTGGTTAAAGACAGGGAACTGCAAGGCATGAGACTCTGCAGATGAGGCTGTGCAGGGAAATGTAATTACCAGCTATGTATTTATAAAACCTGGCTCAGTGGTTTTGCTCAATATATGCCCTATCATCGAGTAGCATAGCACAAAAATCTGTCACAACCAAAGGGTGCGGTGCTGCAGTGCAATGTATGTGAAACCAGTGCCTGCAAACAGCATCACTTAATGTTAACAATAAGAGTCCTGGCTGTAATGTTGTAAATCAAATGCTATTGAAGCCCTGCAATATATCAAGTTCAAGCAGCATAACACAATAAAAAAACCCAGCATTTGTTCAGCTGAAAGAAAGAAAGGCAGTCCTTGTTTTCAAATAATGTCATGCTTTAGCTACTTGGTGTGGGGGTTAATGGAGAAAGGGGCAAGTGTATAGCACAGCCAGTAGGCGAGAACACTTATCAGTTATCAGCCTTGATCACAGAAGAGTTACAGCACACTCCCAGCACCGTAGCGATAACGTGGTGGATGCAGAGCCTTTAGCAGCTGAGCGCCAACATACACCGCAGGATGTGTCATAACAATTACTTGGGGTCCGAGGGTAGAAAACAGCAAATATCAAGCACAACAGTATAAGATACATAGTAATTGAGGGTTACAGTGCAGGCAATGGATTAACTGAGTTTTAACTTCTTCCCATCCTTTTTTTCCGTAAGCAACAATTGCCAAAAGCGTGATCCCTCTCAAATAATAGGGAGAAAGCTATGCTGCTGTACAACCCTTCCCCATCTGCTTCTTTCCATAACTCTACATCCAGTCCTGCTGTACCAGCTAGTTTAGGAATAACTTCTTATGCATGATCCACATGCTACCTTTGGGGAAATCAACCAAATAACACACCACCACCACTCCCCCCTGCACTTTTGTGGTGAATGGATGAGAGAAGAAGTTCTGCTAATGGTTATAAAGTTCAGTCATTTGACTCAGCGCAAAGCATGACAACGGGGCAGTTTGAAAGCATGCTAATCCAGCTAGCCTCAGGGGTAACACCAATAAAGTTCAGTGGCACAAGCACCATCACATGGTGGCAAAGCGGACACCCTCCAGGATCCCCATGTACAGACCGTGATTCTAAGTTTTTATAAAATCCCTGAGAGAGGACTTTGTTGTCATTCTGATCCATTCTGTATCAATTAAGATATCACAAGTGTGCTACTACGTGCTCTAACCACACCTTCTGGCAGCTGTGTTGGCATATTTTTAAAGACATGGAGAACAGCATCTTCCTCCAAGTTACATGCTGTGGTAAGAAATAGCCAGGGCAGCATGTGAAATATAGAGCACAGAAATGAAGCCATCCATGTTGGGGTTTAGTGTCAAATCCCCAAAGGTGTGCCTTGTGTCTCACAGTAGAAATAAAGCATGGCTTCTGTCCCAAAGAGCTTACAGTCCAATTTATAAATGAGTTACTGGACAAGAAGAATAAAAAAAAGAGCAAGAGTAGAGCCTACGAAATATCTGTTTATGTGTATAAATATATATGTAAAAATTAATTTTGCTTATCTTCATCCTCCCCATCTCCCTCGCTTGTTTTATTTTTTTGCTTATCTCCTGTAAACCTTGGCATTTTGGAGAAATGAGTTTTCAGAAATTATTTATATATGCCATTTAGGTTTTATCTATTGATATATAAATATATAGAAGCTATGTGCATATGCTTTTTATGAGCTTACATATAAAACCGGGTAAAAAAGAAGGATGACCTTAGTTTAGGGTCAATTAGTAGATATGAAGGTATATAGAAAAGGTAAGGGCATGCTAGTATTTCAGCATCTGATTTATTTAGTGTTAAAAATATGAATATTAATATGTATGAATATTTAGTGTTAAAAATATGAATAGAAAGGTCAGGGGGAAGAAAACAGACAGCTAAAGCTAAGTAGAATGAGCCTTTACATTATGCAGGAAAGAATGATAGAACTGGGGAGGAAAAAAAAAACTGGGTTTTGGGGAAAATGGGAAGTGTTCAGAGATTAAACTGATGTATTCACTAGAATCACATAACGATCTGTGCCTAAACTGCATCCCTATCAATATTTTCAATTAAGACACTTTATTTGTTGTAATAAAGAGAACATCTTTCTACCATTTATTCTGGAAATACTTCTAAGTCTTAGAACTGAAATTAAAGGTCTTTCATCAACATTATATGGTGTCTTGCTATAATTAAAGCTGTAAAGAATAATTATATGAAAGCTTTGGATATAGATACAAATAGAGTAAGATGTTAATGGATAATAAGCAGAAATACACTGTATGCCTAGTCATTAGCAGTCAGGGGAAAAGAAGTCTTAATATCAACTGGTCGTTTAGAAATACTATTGGAAACATCTTTTTTTGCCTTTGTGAGCAAAGGACTCAAAAAGAAAAAGGAGCAAAAGTGCCTTCATTTGTCTGGTTCCAACAGTGAAGACAAGCCGCAGTATAAAAATGCGTCTTGCTACCAGTTGCATGGAAATGCTGTGTCATCTTGGATTCAGTCATCCTTGATTATACTAGTTAGGTGCTGAAAACTCACTGGATTTCAACAGCAACTAATGAAATCAAATTCCTTCACCTCCTCTGATAATGTGGACCTTCAGCTCTAGCAATTTCAGTGTGCTCTCAGCTGAACCAATAAACTCAGTTTTAATCACCTTTGCTATATGGAATGATCAGAAAAGAGATATATATTTTAAGCCATGGGCCACTTAAACATAGGGATCGTAGATTTTGCTCATCCTTTCAGTCTGAAGGAAAAAAAAATAAAAGTAAAGGCAAACAAAGGCCATTTGAGAGGTCCTGTATTTTTTGTTGGGTAAAGCAAGTTGGCTTCTTAATTAGAAAGGAGCAGAAAGAAAAGACTTTCTAAATTCTGAAGTAGGAACCTGCCTACTGTTGCTAAGATTTTAATTGCCAATGACTGGTGCTTTCTACTGATCCCATTACCTGATTAATGGTTATTATTATTATTTGTTACTTGCAAAGTGCCTGAGGTGGTGAAGGTACTTCAAAGAGAAAATAAATGATGTGGTCCCGTCCCTAAGGAGCCTACAGTCTTACAATATGAAAGATGACACAATAAGTGAGAGCAATAAAGAGCAGCGGCAATAGAGTGAGAATAATTACATGGTTACTTAGGTTCATTTTATACACAACTTGATGGTACCGCTGTTTGCTTGATTTGTTTCTGCTTTTTTGAGCAGGAAGGACGATATGGGTATAAGAACAGAGAGGAAATAAAATGGAAGAGAAAAGCAAGGACTTATACCTCTGTGTGTATATTATATGTGTGTGTGTGTGTGTACACATGCATGCATGTGTGTGTGTAGAGGGTGAGGGGCATGGTAAAACAGAGATGTAGATTCGAAATTACACCAGCAGAGCTACAAAGTGGGAAGGAAAACAGGTGAGATAAGTTGTGAGAATGAAGAATGAAATTTAAAAGGTGAAGAAATAACAGAATGGAGTTTGTTGTCTTCTCGGAGTATCTCCGATGAGTGATCATGTCACATGGCCAAATGAATTCAACAGTCAGGAGGGAAACTTGCCTCGGCTCTGGAAAACAGGCTTTGGGATAAGACGAAAGGCTGGCATAACACGCATCAGTGGATTAAAGGCTGTTATAACATGCAAGTGACAGTTCCTCTAGAGAACTGCAGTGAGAGAGCACCAGATTTCATAACCTTCTACTTACAGTTCTTTCTTCTTTTTGTGAAACTTCCATGTGCTCTTAGTTACTGTAGGACAGGGGGCTCATCCAGCTGGAATTTGTATCATCTACCCCATTATACTTACTAACTTTCAAGTGAATTTCTTCCATGAATTTCTTCA
This sequence comes from Leptodon cayanensis, assembly GCA_027564655.1. NCBI lineage: Eukaryota > Metazoa > Chordata > Aves > Accipitriformes > Accipitridae > Leptodon > Leptodon cayanensis. The sequence continues at coordinate 26,936,529 of JANXJC010000008.1, forward strand.
GTCAGTTTTGGCTTCTTGCCTCCTTTGGCAATAAATTTCACACCTTATACCTGTGTTGCAAAGAAAACTTTGTTTGTTTTTAAACGTAGCTGATCTGATAAGTTCAGTAAGTCCATCACAGTGTTTCACTTTGAAAAAGTGAGAAGTCCTTCCTAATCCTTCTTTTTCACATTTCTTCACCACATTCTGGGAAGTCTCCCCAGCTACTGTCTGAAGCCTTTTCCCCTTCCCTTCCCTTCCCTTCCCTTCCCTTCCCTTCCTTTCCCTTCCCATCCCTTCCCTTCCCATCCCGTCTCTCCCCTTCCCATCCCATCCCATCTCCTTCCACCGTGTAGGGAATCACCTCTGTTCCCCTCCATAGGGACAGAGGGAGACAGGCACCTCCAGAAACTGACTCTGTCTAACTAACTACCCTAAAGGCTCAACTCGGACGCTCACACTAGGCATCTAATGCCATTTGAAATGCCTCAGCTTATTCCACAGACCTGCTGCTCCACATCTTGTGTCAGATGCCCTAGGGTTTCTTAAATGGCACTACTCTTATGTGTGGGTTAGGAGTAGCACTCTAATGGTTTCGGGCTTAATAGCTCTCTAGGATCCATTCACTGTACTGTTTAAATCTCCATAGATCTCCATGGTAACTTAGACAACTAGCTTATGTACAGAAATTTACATATAAACACCTAAATATAGGTGTTCTGAACTTCAACACTATCCTGCTACGTTCATTTACTGCCTAAATTTAGGTCTCCAAAGTGTGGCACAGAATCTGACATTATATATCTTACTTTTAAATGGCAAATTTCGGTAAAATAAATTTCAACCTGTTATACCAGCTCTCAATATTACTAATTATTGCACATAATTTATGTTTGTAATTAAATTACAGTATGAAATAAAAAGGTATTAAAATGTAAATTGAAAATCCTGCTTATTAACATATATGTTCAACATTTACTAACTAGTATTTTAACTTAGGGTAAAAAAAAAAAATAAACAATCCATGTGAAATTAGCTTTTCATTATAAAAGACAGTAATCATGTTTTTTAATTAGGGATGGGACTGAATCATAAAGCTTCACTTCCACTTTTCTTGCAGATGTGAATGCTCCCCAAATTTGATAACGTTGTGGTTTTTTTTCTAGTCTGTAGCCAATTTTATATCATTTTCCCTATTTAAGCCCTTTCTTTATGAGGCATTAACATTTGCAAAAGCATTTTTTTCACATTGTCTCTGCAGGCACTGATTTTTCCTTGCTGAAATATTTCACAAAACAATAGTTTCCTTAATACAATATCAGAGACTTTAACCGGATTGGATTTCTCGGACTATCAAGTCAAGTGCCTGTTTTGCCTACAGCCACATACTATAATCCATTTCATAAACTGATAAAGTTTCATATTAGAGGTTGTTCTGATCCAACTATTCTTTTTAAAAGTTGTATACTTCAATCTTGTGATGGTTAGAAATACTCTTCTAATCTCTTCCCTAAAAATATACATAATCAATTTATGATTCTACATGCCAGTATTGTTTTTTTTTGTCTTAAATAGTTTTTCCTTTTTTCTTGTGTACCTATAGACTGACACTTTGTGACACATTTTTCAGTTAGAGTTCAATTTTCTTATCATGGAAACCCTGTTCAGAGCATTTCAGATAAAATTTCATCTGTCTATTTAAGAAGTTCAGTACATTGCTCTGTTTCTACTGCCTCATTCAAAACGTCCTAATATTTCATTTGCCATTTTCATTGTCACATCTGACGGTATGTTATAGTCAACCAAGGTAGTATTCTCCTTACTGGAAGAACATTACATTTTTTTTACAACTTAGGTAAAAGTTTATTCTTCCTTCACTGAGGCAAGCATGTCTCAGGGCACAATTCATCGCATCCCAGGGCAGATCCTTGCGCAGGGGCCATGCTAATCTTCTCTGTATCGTTCCAATTTTAGTATATGTGCTGCCGAATTCATCGCATCCCAAGGCAGACGCCTAAAGCTGTTTACAGTACTCCCTAAAAGTGCCTATTTCTCTTTGCAGACTGCAAAAGGAGTTTGGGATGATCAACTCTGATATAAACATCTAAAATGTAGCCATCTAACATTAGTTAAGCTAAATTCCACTCCGTACTAAGAAATGGGTAGCTTGACTCTTTTTCTCCTCTTCTTCATTTCCATTTGAAAATCTGAAAATTTATAAGTGCACTCCAGTTTTTGAGTTCATGCTTTTAAATTTAATCTGATTTACTCCTCAAGATTATTCAGATTTTTCTGGTGTTTTCATTAGTCCTCGGTTTTCGTAATGGTCTCCCAACATAAAGTTGTCAACAGATGTAATTCGATTAAAATAAAACAAAACAAAACAAAACATAAAACCAATAAATAATATCTGTCCATCATCTTCTTGTTCTTCAAGAATTCCAAAGATAGTCTCATTCAATGATGATAGTTTCCTCTTTGTCATTATACATTGACAACAACATTTCAAACAGTTCTTTACATAACCTATTACCCTAGTATAAATAATTTTCTTCACGTTGGCTGATAATTTCCATCCAGTACTGTTTCTATTTATTGAAGTCCAGATAGATGAAAGCTAATACAATTCTCTTGTCTAGAAAATAATTTATCAAAGAGAATGAGTTATCTTATTCTATTGCTTTAACATTTTTCAACAAACTTGAGCGAATCCATGCTGCATTCAATCCCACTGAGAGTTTTCTTTTTATTTCAAAGACTATAGAAGCAGCATAGTTTTGGTAAGATCCCCAACAGGCTAAAGTGAATCTATGCAATATATTGAGAATTTTAGAATCAGATATATATATATTTTCTTTAATTTTCCAAATAGGTAAGGTTATTCACTTTGGAGCTTACCACTTTGCACTTACTTGGTATTTCCAGTATCAGCTAGAAATACAATATCATTATTTTTTGGTTTCAAAGAACAAAGTAAATCCTGTTTCAATCTTCCTTATTTTTATTCTTGGTGATATTCTTCTATCAGGTTTGATATTTTACTAACCTTATGTTATTTTTGACCCTTCATTTGTTCATAGATTTATCTCTGACATCACTACATTGTTTATCTTCTACTTTCACGACTATGCACTCACTGAAAACTTAAACAATAACTTTATCTTTAATAATTTTTAAAATTGCAGCTGTTTTCTCTATAGCCTTCTATAATTTCACAACATCTAGACATCAGAATGTATAGCTTCTTATATGAGCATTATGGTCAGCTGTCCTGGCTGTTCATTTGTTTCAAAATCAATTGCAATATTTCCTCTTTTTAGTTGTGTATATGTAACTCCTAACAAATCCCAATTCATTGTCACATGCTCCCTCATTTATTCTTCAGGATTTCTTCACATTTTTTTCCATAATATAACTTAATTTTGAACTAAAAATATTACAAAGTCAAATGCCATTCTGACTTTTACCAACAAACAGTAGCCATAACTTTTTCCACCACCCAGGATTTTAAGGACAAGTTAAAGTTTGAAGTCCAGATTCAGATCAGAGGAATCCACATCTCAGGCACTCTTAGCTACCACCGTGGTGGCTGCCAGAGACTCCTTTAATGTGTCAGTTGTTAACTATGTCAGACAATTACATTTAGAAAAATTTGAAGTTATTTCCTATAGTCTCCTTAGTCCTCATCTACCTTTTTACCTTTCAGTAGATTACAAATGGTAAAAGTTTTAGACACTGCAGACCCAGTCTTATAGGTATTAGGATTTCTATAGCAGAAAAGCTTTCTAATGTATCAAGGTCCTACTTGGCTGAGTGCTGTGTTAACACAGTCTCATTGGGCGTCATTCATCCACCCTATATTAGGAATCCACAACATGCCTAGACACCACTGTAGATGAGGCACATGTATTTAGTCACAGTTCAGTAGTCCAGTGCCAGATACCTGATTCTCTTATCTATCTTCACTGTAGATTGCAAGAACCTCTTCCTGAGGAACACACACTTCGATTAGTATGCATAGTGAGAAACTAGTTCCTAGCAAGTAGTCCTGGAAGATGCCGCAAAATGTTTTCCTTCATGCACAACCCAGATAAGCTAGTCTCTGTACTGTCCCCTGGCTACTATCACAGTTTGGGGGCCAATGCTGAAGAGAGATATCCTTGCACCATTAGACCCTGGAGCTGCTGGTCTCAGCCTCAACAGGTCAGTGGTAGAGTTCCCATCCCTGGAGGTTTTCAACATGCAATTGGACAGGGTGGTAGACAAACTCACCTAGGCTCCTGTGGCATCCCAAGGTTGGAGCGACTCAGGTTCGTGGATTTCCTTTGTCAGAATTAAGGTGAAATGACACCAGGGGAGTTGAAACAACAATTAACATTTATTCAACCTAGCTAACCTTGCCCAAGTACAAGTGAACATATCAATAGGAACCTTGCATCATGTCATTTAACTGCTGCTTGAAGAGAGAAGTGAGGTGTAGAAAAAGAAGCAGAAAAAGGAACATGAAACTATGTTAGAAGGCGAGCCCTCCTGTTGAGTCATGAGGTTCAGAGCGAATCCCCTTGCTTTCTGGACTCCTTCTCCAAGATGAGTCCAGGGGAGGCTGGATCTGCTCCTAGTCTCAGACTTGGTCAATGGTTTATGTTTAACAGGATGAGGCATAGGGACTGTGGAAAAGAGAGAAGAAAAAGAGAGAGAGAGAAAGAAATAAAGAAGGAAAGAAAGAGAAGAAAAGGGTTTCACCAGTCATGGGTCCAGCATTGGCCCAGACAGCCTAGAGATCCAGTTCCAGCAGGCATGCACTGGGAACTCATTCTCCCTTCTTTTATAGTCAGTGGTCTCGACATGCGCAGTTCACGTTCCCGAGGTTCCCTGGAATCGGTCGGTGAGCTTGGGGGGTTCATTGGGGAGTTGCCTCTCTTTGCCTGCTGGCACGACCACTTAATGTAGAAGCGCAGTCCCATCCTCCATGGGGTTCCCTCCTCCAGGCGCATACGCTGTGCTCCTTCTCCTGGTCACTTAAGATAAGGTATTGCGCCTTAGGAGAAGCACAGTCCCACCCTCCGTGGAGCCCTCTCCTCCGGCCACATTGTCCTGTCCACATAACTCCAGCGCTTTTACAGAGGCTGTCTTCTCCACCAAAGTTCTTTAATGAATGTTTGAGACATCGACTATAATTTGTCAGACCATCACAGCTCCCTTTTCCACAAAAGATTGAACCAGGTGATCTTTTAAGGACCCTTGCAATCTGACCTGTTCCATGATTATATGCTTTAATAACATCACCAGGATATTCTTCAAATAGCTAATCTCAAGCATATAATCTGAATCAGAAAGCTTAATTTACCTAAACTTTACTCAGCTAAGCCCCAGAAAACCAGACTTATCCAAATGTTGTGTAACAGAGTGATCCTAAAGTGAGATATGCGTTGACATGTAGAAATTGACAGGAAAATTGTTTTGGACTCCTCTTTTGGGAACTGTCTTCTAAAAAAAAAAAAAAAATTGCTATTATTCTGATTACTTCTTTTAATGATAGGAGAACATGGGATGCTCTGCAGTCCTTAGACCACATTGCCTTTTTCTGAACCAGCTAGTCATAGGAGTTATGGTTAGCATGCTGTTACCTGGGTTGTGAGGAGGATGGTCACATGCAGTGAGAGTTTGACAGAGGTTTTACTTTTTACTGAGGAAAACAGTCACCAGGGAAGAATTCAGTGCTGAGGCCAGGTTGGGACAGAACTACAGATCCTGTACACAGACCCTAGGAGCTCGTCTCCAAATTTGGTCTGCAAATTAAAACAATCACTCCCGATGACCAATGTTTTCATGGCATAGGTCCACAACTGTGAGAAATACACCGTGGTATGTTTGGGAGATTCTGAAGGATGTGCTTATTTGACCTACAGCATTCTGGGAACGTCAACTCATTAAAATAATGTGTGCAAACTCCAACTTCTGGTGACCTGGTGTGTAGGCAAAACAATGAACTGACAACAGTATTTGCCAAGGATGTTGATGAATTCCATTGAAATCCTCAAGGCTAAGGAATATCTGATACTAATGAAGAAACATCCCCATATATTGGGTGGAGTCAGTAGCCAAGAAACTGACTTTGGGGACCACATGCACCTCCAGAGATACACTGAGGAGTGAGTCCAGGACAGAGGAGATCACAAACCTGGTACGTTGTTTACTCTGAGACTCAGTTCAGACCCCATTGATAAAGCTTTGGAAGTTAGACACAAATAGGAAGTTCAGTTATGTAGCATCTTGGCTACGTCCTCTTGAACCTATTCCTGTAGTTTCTAACATGATTCAGTTGTAAGTCCTGAGTGAGTATCAGCAGAAGTCTGGTAAATATGGAGGTAAGAAAGAGGAATTAAAGACAATTACTTAGCTGCCTAAAAGCCCTGGCTGCCTACCTAAGGACAGATAAGTTGTATTCTTTTTTTTTTTTTTTTTCTATATTAGGTGAAAGTAAACATACTTTCACTGAAGTAAACAGAACAACATTTTTCAACAGTTGACTCTTCTGATCCCAGATGTATAATATTTCATAAATGTATCTAGTGGAGCTCTTAAGGTTGGTCTTTATCTCACATAATTCCATTTGAAAGGACAAAAGTATTCAAAAATCACAAGAAACCCGATCAGTAGGGTGAAATATGTAATCAGTCTAGGCTAAAATATTTTTTGAATTTTTGAACTACAACAAAATGTTCTGATATGTTTAGTTGTTGGCCTAGATTTGGAGTAGTTTAGATGTCTCTACTCATTGCCATTCTGCTATTCTGTCATTGTCATTATTCAAAAAACTTCCAAACATTTATTTTGATAGTGATTTAGACTTCTGTCTGTTACTACTGATTAAAAGTTAGTTTCCCCAAATCAAAAGGCAGTTTATGAGACATTGTTACTGCAAAATTTATCAACCTTTCTCTATCCCTCTGAGGCTGGTTCTGTACAATCAGTGACTTCAACATGATCAGTTAAAAAATCCCAACAACTCTCTGTGGCATTTTAGTTAATTTCTCTATTAGGGAAATTACTTTTTTTCCAGTCCCTAATGATGGCTTGACATTCAGTTATGATGTGACTACCTGTACCAAGAGAATTATTAACGAGCATTTCATAGCAGTTGCTTGATATAATTTTGTTGGTGTTTAATTAGTCCAAAGTTAAATGATAAAATGAAGTTTGGATATTTAAGACTCTGAATTTCTAAAAATTCTACATAATCCATAATGTTAATTAAAATATTTTTCCTATGTGTGTGTTTTTACGTCTGACATTCTAAGTCTGACAAAGCCTAGAATAGTTTTGGCATCTAAATCCTTCTTTTCTCCTAGAAAATCTTCCTTGGTGATGCTCATGCTATGTATTGTTTACAAATTACCACCGAGTAGCACTTTCATCTGATGTTCAATACTTCTGCAACATAATGGCTGCATGTTAATAGCGGGCTGTGGTTGCCAATGGCAACAACACTGCTTCAGCGTTGAAAAGCAAGTACCACATTGCGAGAGCAGCCAGACAGATATCCCAGTATGCTGGGTCTCCACCGTAAATTTCCCAGCTGCAGCAGCTGAATAAACAACACCTTTTCTGTCGGATGCCATAAGCAGGCAGGACTCAAGCGGATCACATGTAAAACTAAAGTGTCAGGGGCTGAGCTCCTTGGACCCAAGCAGAGGGCTGAGAAGGGGTCATCGAAACAGCCCGTCTCGGAGTTAGCTACCGCAGCACACTGAGCACGGCACCTGAAATCCTTTGGGTGGTGTAAGAAAGAAGAGGGTCATTCAGCTAATATTCACAAACAAGCAAACAAATAAATAAACAAAAACCTTGTCAAATCACTAGTTCTCTGAAGCCCGTATAATTTTAATCATTTCTCCTTTGCTAGGAAAACACAGCAGCTTTGAGCTGTGGTTTTGTTCTGCAAATGCACAATTGGATTTAAACTATTGAGATTGAATATCATTTAATGAGGATGTAGGAAAACATTCAGTCTAGAGTATGTTGTATTAAACGATTGGCTTCATTGTGTGATAAACTGATCAAGTTCATTTATTTATTTATTTATCTATGTTTGCAAGGAAATGTACTCAGCCTGGGATGCACCCATAAGAGTTGAGGAAGCTGACGGATGTCATCGCAAGGCCACTCTCAATTATCTTTGAAAGGCCATGGTGATTGGGAGAGGTTCCTAAGGACTGGAAGAAAGCAAATGTCACTCCTACTTTCATGATGGGCAAGAAGGAGGATCTGGGGAACTACAAGCCAGTCAGCCTCACCTAAGTCCTTGGGTAGGTGATAGAGCAAATAATCCTGGAAAACATCTCTAGATAAAACAAAGGACATGATGGTGACTGGAAACAGCCAACATGGGTTTACAAAGGCAAAATCATGCCTGAGCTACCTGATAGCTTTCTATGATGAAATTACTAGCTCGGTGGATGTGAGGAAAGCAGTGGATTGTTTCTTTTTCTTTTTATCTTGACTTTCGTAAAGCTTTTGACACTGTCTTACCATAGATGGATTGATAAAGTATAGGCTAGATAAGGAGACAGGAAGGTGGACTGAAACTGGCTGAACTGTCAGACTTAAAGGGTGGTGGCCAGTGCTGCAAAGTCGAGCTGGAAGCCCGTTACTAGTGGAGTACCCCAGGAGTCAATATTGGGTTCAATATTGTTTAACCTCTTCATTAATGACCGGGATTCTGGGATGGAGTGTGCACCCTCAGCAAATTTTCAGATGATACAAACCCAGGAGGAGTGGTTGATGCACCAGATGGGTGTGCTGCCATTCAGGGGGACCTCAATGAGCTGGAGAAATGGGCCAACAGGAATCTTGTGGAGTTCCGCAAAGGGAAATCCTAAGTCAGGCACCTAGGGAGAAATAACTCCTGCATCACTACAAGCCAGGAGCTTACCAGCTAGAAAGCAACTTTGCAGAAAAGGACTTAGGGGTGCTGGTCTACAACAAGTTGACCATGGGTTGGCAATTTATCTTTGCAGCTAAGAAGGCTGACAGCCTCCATGGTTTCGTTAGGAGGAGAGTTGCCAGCAGCTGGAGGGAGGTAGTCCTTATTGTCTATTCACACATCTGGAGTGCTGTGTCCACTTCAGGGTACCCAGTACAAGAGAGACGAGGACATACTGGAGCAAGTCCAGCAAAAAGCCAGGAAGATAAAAAAGGGATTGGAATTGGGCTGGGTTTTTAACTATTGGGCTGGATTTAACAATTGGATTTTTGGACTGGATTTTTTACTTATAAACTTCCAGGTTAGTGAACAACTTCTGTTCGTTTTTTTTGAGATGTGGCAACATTTCAATAGGGAAAGTGTATTTTGGTAGAAAACACTGTAATACAGTTAGGTGTACTAGAATGAAATACAAAGCTTTATCTGTTATTGGTTGGCTATGATTTTGTTTTTCTTTTTGTTGTTTTATTGGTTTTACATTTTGTTTCATTTTTTGTTGGTTGAGTTAGTATTCATGATTTTTCTTTCAGATAATCACCAATCTGTAAATCAGATACATTATAATAAATGCAATGATGTGTAGCCTGGATCCAAGAGGCCTTAAGATGCCATGAAAAATTGCTCACAATATGAACATTTCTGAAAAACAGATGTAGAGATGTGGTATATTGCTGAATGAAATATGGATAGCTCTAAGGGAGGAAGGATAGATGAAAAGCTATTAAATATCTATTAGGTGTTTATATACCTGTCTGTAGTTCTATTCTATTTACTATTTGGCCTGTCTGAATTTTTTAGCCTATATCCTAATACAGTGCCTTTTGCCTCCTCCCTTTTCCTTAACTAACTCATCCACCCATCAAACTATTGCTGGCATTTGTGAAAATGTGACCTTTCAGGTAGATATTAGATCACCTGGAATGAAGGACTGTATGATGCTGTTGACTACACACACTGTTTGTCTACAACTAGAAAAGGAAATCAAATAGCAAATCTTTTTTATTGCTTTTACATTTGCCTCCCACACCATCCTCACAAGTAGCAACAATGTGGGAATGAAAAATAAAAATTAATGTAAATTATATATATGTATACCTACATATATATATGCACACCTCTTTCTGGTTCATAACAATTTTGTTCCCATAAAAATTCAAAATAAATCAAAGTAAAAACCTAATTGTAGAATTCATTTAATCTGGAGAATAAAACCAACCTAACTGTGAGATCCCCATCATTGCAGAGTCTAATCTTCCCACCAAAATCGTGTTCCATCATGTAATGGAGGGTACTAGTCACCAGACCCATTGGGGCAATGTCCTCCAGACCAATCCACGTGAGTTGAACATGATGGTGAGAGTGTCACAGAGGGCCCAGTGGTTTAAATGGCTCACTATGGTGCAGTTAATAGGGAAATGATTCTAGGTCCAAGCCTGGGTACGTCTGTTAGCCAGGGAAAGATAAACAAAGGGTACTCAGGTGCCTTAAGACTGTTCCAGAGCCCACAATAAGGCTGTACTAAGATTACATTGATAGGATAGATATAGAATATACTTACAGATATATTATATTTTGTGTGTGTTACCCATGAAAATTTACATTCAAACACCATTACTTCTATATGTTGTGGAAAGTTCTACCTAAGTAAGAATATATAGCTTTTGAAACAAGCTTTGTGTTTCAAAGAATGGAAATTTTTTTCATTGAAGGTACGGTACCTTATCTTTTTTCTCTAAGTATTTCAAATGGCCTTTTTTTTTTTTTTTTTTTTTTGAAAAGATAAATTAACTGAAGTCATCCAAATTAGTAAATCTTTAGTTTTTCTGGAAAAACAAATGTTTATGTTTTGAACAGCAAATCTGATGTCAGGTGTTTATTTTTGAAATTTACAAAGTGATTTCATAAACTATAGTCTCACTTTACTATACTTTATGAAAGACCAAACTTGAGACCAGGCAGGTTTTTTTTCCATCTGGCATTCCAATATTATGAAAGTAAATTTGCCTGTCTGAGTATGTCAGGATTAATGGAGATCAATATAGAATGACTCTGCTCTATATTAATTTTACTAGCATCTAAAAAGTGCAGGTTAAACCAGAAAATATTTGAAACAGCAGCAGTGTGAAGACCTTGACTGCAGGTGATAATGCTATAAACCTTTGCACAGGGTGCAGTAGAGGTGCCAAAGCTGATTCTCACAGTTATTCAGAGGCATAAGGTTTGGCACAGGAATCAAGTTTTACAGTTTAATTGAATGAAAAGGAAGTGTGAGCCACTGTAAGGAAAAATAAAAATCTCTATAGCAAGATTAAAAACTGGAAAATTTTTTTTTCTTTAATTGTAAGTTGAGAACCTGTTGTTGGTTTTTTTTGATTTTTTGGTGTTTTTTTTTTTTTCATGTATAACATGATAGAAAGAAAGTAAAGTTACATCTGTACACTCACTTTTGAGTATATGTTGGTTGCGCCACGGCAGACTGCCGTGGTTTGAGCCCAGCCAATAAGAAAGCACCATGAAGCTGCTCACCCACGAAGCCACTTGCTCACTCCTCCCTGGCCCTGGTGGGATGAGGAAGAGAAAATACAAAGAAAAGCTCGTGGGTCGAGACAAGGACAAGGAGGGATCACTCACCACTTATGGTCACAGGAAAAAGACAGGCTCAACTTGGGGAAGAAACAAAATCAGTTTAATTT
>JANXJC010000008.1:26964842-27030825 GCA_027564655.1 Leptodon cayanensis
CTTCCAGCAGCTTCTTACAGAAGCCACCCCTGTAATCCCCCCCTGCTACCAAAACCTTGCCACTCAAAGCCAATACATATATATATGTGTGTATGTATGCCATTGATGTCACAATTGTAGTTGATAGCATTAAGTCATTATTCTGCTTATACTAGGTGCTTATGGCATTCCTGGCTAACCCCTTAAAGTCTCATAGTCTTTAAGAAACTTAACCAAGTCTACATATTTTTTTTTTCTTTATTGCCGTGTTCCTGAGCCAGTAATTGTAAACACCATGGCAGACTGGAAGCGGATGGTTCTGAGCTAATGAGCAGCTTTTGGGGGTATTTGGAGTGCTGAAAGAAGAGGCTAATAACAAATATTCTGGGAATCTCATACAATTGGACTCAATGTCCTATTTCTGGCAGCTTGTGCATATGAATTATGCTAGAAAAGCAAGACACATTGCTGTAGCTTAGTCACACAGAGGGAAAATTAGAAAAGAGATATATAAAGATATAGGGACAAACAGCCTGATGATTGTCCAGATTCTTCCAAAATATTGTAATGCTGTTTTGTAGGAGATTCCAGCTTTAATTCTCTGAAATAAAGACTTTGCTTGTTTCAAAGGTAAAGATTACCTATAAATCAGAGTAGATATTCTGGGCTTCTGTGTGCTCCTATGTCTCAGTATCTAATAAACTAATAAGAAAAAAAAAAAAATCCATGATCCTATTTGTGCAATTAAATTCACTTGATCCATGTACTTTCCTAGAAGTTTAAACCTTTATGTATGCTCCTAATATAAGACTACTAATGATAACTAATCAAGCACCACAGTAAGCCTATGACTTCCATTTAATGTGATAACCGGCAAACATGACCTCCATGTAGTTCAGTCAACATCTTGGGCACCGCAACATTTGTATTGGTTTGTATTCTGTTTTTTTCTGATTAATTTGATTCCCTTTAGCTGTTAAAACTAGATAATTTGATCTGGAAATGATGTGACACTTCCATTAAGATCTGAACGTTACTCACATACTGTACAGTAGAACATAAAAAATAGACCTGTCTTGCACAGGTTTGCAATACACAATGACAGTGGAGAAATGAAACAGGAAATAAACTTGCTGTAATGCAATGAGCATGTAATGAACATAAACCAGCAATGTTATAAAAGTGTTAATAACTGTTTATTAAATATGAATGTTTACGATTTCCATCAGACAAGTCTGTTTCATTTATCACAGTGTACTTTGGTGACAATGAAGGCACAACAATGAAGACAATTTATTTGACTTCATTATCTGAACTACTGTGCTTTAATGGCCCTGCTGTTCTAGCTTTCTTAATGTATCCTCTCAAGGATACCATTATGCACCTGCTATTTTTCTGTATTTTTTTTAATTTATTATTGGGCTTGCATAGTTATAAACCACTAGCAATACCCAAATCCTTTCTTAATTTGCCCCACACATATCCATCTCAACATTTACATTTATATATCTTTGTAAGGACAAAGTAGATCTGTTCTTTATAGATACCCACTGTTGCCTTTATTATTATATTTATTTATGGAGCAACAATCACACAATGTGTTTGGATTCAAAGAACGAAGCACGAAGGTTCATATAAAGTTATAAAATAGCCACACAGAAAAATCATAGTATTTCTAAGGATATAAGGACAGGGATACATCAAGGAAAAAGCAATGAACAGGAGATTGTAAGAAAATGTAAGATAAAATATGGAAGTTTTATTCTATTTATTCTAGGTCTTTCAGATTCTTTTACGTTGGTTTCTTTTCCAGCTAGAATGTCATCCTACTGTTCCTGACAAACGATGTTATATCATTTACAGCAACTATTTGCATTATCTTAGAACGACTCTACTCAGCGCTTGTCAGGCTGCGCCTGGAGTACTGTGTCCAGTTCTGGTCCCCACAATTCAAGAAATGCATGGACAGACTGGAGAGGGTCCAAAGGAGGGCCGCAACGATGACCAAAAGGCTGGAGAACATGACCTTTGAGGAAAGACTGAAGGAGTCAAGCCTTTTCCCCCTGGAGAAGAGGAGGTTCGGGGGGGACCTCATTACTCCAGGACGTAAAGGGTGGCTGCAAAGGGGATGGAGGCTCTCTCTTCACAAGGAGCAGATGGAGAAGACAAGGGACAAAGAGTGCAAGTTGCACTGGGAGAGGTTTCACCTCGACATGAGAAAGAAATTGTTTACGGTGAGTACAATAATTCGCCGGAACAACCTCCCCAGGGATGTGGTAGGGTCCTAATCATGGGAGGTTTCAAGATGCAATGGGACAAGGTGCTTGATAATCTGATCTGGGCTCCCCTTCCCACAACAGGTTGGACCAGATGATCTTTTGAGGTTCCTTCCAACCTGGGCTACTCTATGATTCTAAGAAATGAACCACTTACTTCACCATCTTTCAGCTTTCTTTGTAGTGACATTCATGAAATAAATGCTTAAGCTTTATTTTATTTGTTGTTACTTATTTTTTTCACAGGCAATTTTTCCCTACAGATCCAACAGGAACAGACAAAATAAAGTGTACTTTAACTTGACAAATTAAGTATCATAGCAAAACTTAGCCAGAAGATTTTTCCTTTTCATCTCTCACAAGCTTTGGACTTCTTGATGAAAAAAATTATCACCAAAAATGTTTTGGGTGATGTTACCACAAATACCTCTGTGTTCTCGCATATTTTATAGGCATCATAGTACTGTTGCTTCATGATTCTTTTGCCTACATGCACTGTTGTAGGTGTCAGCTATTGCCTAAGATATGTTAAGGGGTCTTTTTCTTTTTCTTTTTTTTTTTTTTAAATAAAAGGTTACTCTTTGGGTACAAGGATTCATAACACTAGGAATCTTGACAGGTATCCATTAGACAGAATGGAAATAGAACACGAGTTTTTCAATTAGACAGCAAAAGGCAACACTTTATGATACCTGTGTTCATCTGAAAGAATTAAATTATAATTGCAGATAACATATATTTATTCCTGCCAAAAATTGTAATTTTCTAGAGAGGGCAGAAATCTCTTCTATAAAGTGCAACTTATGGCTGATAAGTAATTAAACCAGAACATTTTATCAACCTTACTTATGGTCAGAGCCTGTCATATTGATGCCCTTAGAGAGAGACAGGTTAAATTGCAAGTCACAAGTACACTTAACAATTAAGCATTTTAGGTTAGGGCTAGATTTTGTGCTTGTAGGCAGAGGTTTGTATGTGATAATGGCATGGTCTCATGCTGTTTAATATGATTAAATCAGGTGCAACACTTCAGGAAAATGCAGATCTCCAAACAAACCCCCAAAAGAATAGGCTGGGTGTTTTTTTTTTTTTAGGGTAAGGGTAACTGTTGAGACAGGCACTGCAGTGAAAAATTAATATCAGAAAGGTTTGAGCAGAGAGAAGGAGGTGGGGGGAAAGAATGGTTGTAGAAGGTTTCAAGGGAATGAGGGGCAGAGATCTGCACACAGAAAGAGGAATGACAAGAGTTTTCATACATGGAGGGTGAGGTTCAGACTTGCTTCTGGAAACAGCCCTATTAAAGTACTGTTAATCAGGGGAAGAAAAGTGGGTGGAAAAATACTAAAATAAGAGATAGCTTGGAGAATAAATACTGTACAGCTGACAATAAAAGGGAGAGAAGAAGTGTTCAAAAAATAAAAGGTTCAAAACATAAAATGTTCAAAAAGTAAAAAGTTCAAAAAATAAAACATTCAAAAAGTAAAAGGTTCTGTCCTGGGTTCAGCTGGGATAGGGTTAATTTTTACAGGAACCTGTGAGATGGGAGGGGGCACAGCCGGGGCAGCTGACCTGGACTGGCCACGGAGCTATTCCATACCACGGGACATCATGCCCAGTCTATAAATGGGGAGCGGGCTGGGGGGTGGTCTCCCTTTTTTTCGACTTTCGGTGGGGAAAGTAGGAGAGCGTCGGGTTCCCGGTGGTGAGCAGTTGCATTGGGCATCACTCCTTTTGTATACTTTCCTTTTTATCAATACCGTTGTTGTTGTTGTAACTTTTTTTTGTGCTGTCCCAGTAAACTGCCCTCATCTCAACCCTCGAGGTTCCGTTTTTTCTTCTTTTTTTTTTTTTTTTCTTTTTTTTTCCCTCTCCTCCAATTCTCCTCCCCATCTCACTGGAAGGGGAGGGGGGGGCGGTGAGCGAGCGGCCGCGCGGTCTTTTGTTGCCGGGTGGGCTGAAACCACGACAGGTTCAAAAATTAAAAAGTTCAAAAAGTAAAGATGAGGAGGAGAATGGGTAGATACTTCAGGTAGAGAAGGAATGAGGTGACCAAATCCGTGCAGTGGGCAATGCTAGAAGGAGGAAGAGAAAGTTTTCCACCTGAACAGTTTATCTGGCCAGTAGGAGAGTCAGCAGCATGGTGGCAAGCATCGACAGACAGAAACTCAACTTTATTGTATTTTCAAGTAGAAAGAAGTATACTGGCACCTTCTGCTATTTCTGTGCAGTTATCCCAAGGAATACAGACACCTAACCCAAAGCCCGCACTTTATTCAGAATCATATGATATCCTTACTTTTAACTCAGAAATATTGGTTCATCAGAAAGCTTTTCTGCTTGTATGACTGATGTGTGGCTGCATATTATACATGTATAAATTACGCATAAGCATTCAGGACCTGAGTAATGGATCTATCTCAACCAATGTAACAGGCCCGGCAGTTTTGTATTTGAGCGTACACCTTCTAGTGTGTTAACAAAATGCAGAAGCGAACATTTCCAATGCAAGTTGAGTGGAATTGTTTTAAATGAGAACGTATGTAAAATTTTTCTCAACTCACATGATTAATCTTCCAGTAAAAATCAAGCAAACTTGCTGAGGGTGCATTCTGTCCCATCATCCAGACCATTAATGGAGACGCTGAATAGGATTGGACCTAGTATTTCACTCTTTTTTGTATGACAAAGACCACTCTAATAGCCAAAGGAGATCTGGGGATCAATAGTGGACTTAGTTGTTCTCTAATGGGACATTTTCTTTTATGTGGTTTTTTTTTTCATTGTTTCCTCAAGTAGCTGAAAAACTGTTTTACCTTTTCATTTTTGTTTTAGTTTATGGAAACAATTAGCATGCAGCAGTACTTAAACATCTTTCATTTTATTTCCGTCTTTCATAGCCAGTGTATATCTTTCAGTTGCCTGTTTCCAGTACTGCTGGATATTTTGTCATATTTCTAGTATCCATGTAAGCAGCAATTTGTTTGCCTAAAATGTAAATATCTCATTTTTTTATCTGTAATCTTATACATTTCCTCATATGCAGTCCTTTCCTTAATGATTTCACCTGGTTAGTGAAAGCTGTTTAAAATCAGTACTGTTTGTGTGTTCAATAAAGTATTCTCTGCGTATAGATACACACAAGTATGTATGCATATATAAACATATGCATACCTAGAAAATAGATATGCTGTTCCCCCTTCCTGCTTTGACATTCATGTATTGATACATGAAAGAAAAGTTAGAAATTTTCCGTTCCACTTTTTTTTCATATTCTGACACAATCAGTCACATACAAAAGCATGTGATTGACAGTGTGATAGTTTGCTGCTGATATCATTGGGATATGATTTCACCTCCTTGTGAATACCCAGTTAAGTTTATTTCAGTGTCCCACTTCCAGACCTGAAAGATTTGCTATTAGAGAGGAAAATCTTTTATGAATCCGTCCTGTCAGTTGAGGCAAGAATCTTACACAAGTGAATATAGATACATTTTTAGGTCTTCTAAATTAATGCCTCATTTAGTAATTCCAAGTAATTAATATATTCACAGATGAAGAGTGACTATCACATTTAGGGAGGACAAACATAATTCTGTTCTTATCTTCTGTTCTTAAAGTTATCTGATTATGCTAAATCTTCCGATGCTGATACTTCCTTGCCTTCAAAATCTCGAGTTTCTCTCCAAGGCTAATATAAACAAACAAAACCCCCATGTAGGCATGTGTAACATTCACAGCACCTACATCCTGGTATTTTGAGCCCAGTTGGCTCTGCCTGTACTTGTAGACACTTTGATATTGATGCGCCTTGTCTAGAACCTGGACTTCAAAGTGAAACTGGTGTCATAAAAAACCTCACTGCTTCAGATCAGGTAAACTTTTAAACTCCGCTCTGAATGAAAAAAAAAAAAACAAAAACAAACCAGATTTATTTTTGAACTCAGCTTCCTCTTTGAAGTCTGGCTTCAATCCAATTTTAAAGAATCTGTCAGCAAAGTCAGCAAGGTTTGAGCTGGAGGCTTGATTTCTGCAGGCTATTCTGTCCTCAGCTCAACCCGTAGAGATTTATTTGGATGCAGCCCTCAAACAGATGTGATCACCGCTATTCCTCCTCAGGAGCAAACTCAGGCAATCCTCTCCATAGGATGAAGAGAAAAAGGTAAGACTAGACCTAAAACTGATAATTTTGTAGTAGAGACTTCTGGCGTTCTTTCGGCCTACTCTCACTTCACTCTCCTTCATCCGTGTTAAAAGAGAAGGGTTAAAAAAACCAAAGGGGAGATCTTTGAAACTCGAACAGGGGTCTCGTCTTCAAGATCGCTTTGTAAAAAGCCCTTTGTGATAGCTCCTGGCTTGCTGTGTTACCTCCCACCGCTGCGTGATTCCCAGCTCCTGGAGCTCTAGTCGGAGCACACGAGGAAATTCACTGAAAGAGCTACAGCTAAAGTCTGTGATGTGAAATTGTAAAGCTCTTACTACCGCACCTACGGAAAACAGCTTTGGTACAGGAAGACTGTACCATAAACATTTCAGCTGGTTTGGGTTACCGAAGGAAAGTAAAACTAAATAGTTTTTTGTTGTTGTTAATGTAGCAAGCTTTACACATAAGCTTTAAGAAAGAACAGAACGTTTTATTTTACGCTGGTTCAACTTCCACATTCTGCATAGCTATTTTTCCTCTTATGAGCTTAAGTTCAATTGCCTTCTGCTTTAATTCTCTTTGGTAAACCAGACTTTCTTCATGGATTACCTGTGACATGATGTCGGTTCAGGGAGAACGAAGGCTGCAACGTGTGAGGGAGGATGCAACGCCACCAGCCCCAGAGGAGAACAGAGGCGGGATGGAGGGGCAGGACTTTTCTAGGGTACCAGAGCAGCTTGAGAAGACGTGTCAACATTGAATGGAACAGGGAAAAATTGTTTCTTTTTGGTGTGGTAAATCAAAATGTTTTGCTGTTGGGGGAAAGCAAAGTTGATACCTTTTTTTTTTTTTTCCCCCTTTCTCCTTTTATGAAAAAAAAAGGAAATAATTTCAGGAAGTTTCTAAGACAACACTTCTTTTTCAGAAACGGCATTCTCCACCAAATTAAAAAAATAAAAAATAAAAGAAGCAACAGCGGCATTAAGGTGTAGGAATATACAGAGTTGTTTGATAATGTTGAAGTAAAATGTATTCAAAGACTATATATAGTATCTTACAATAAAAAAACTTAAACGGCTATATTTTCTGCCTTGTCTTCATTATCAAGAGCTTACTTACTAGATATAAGACCTTGTTAAGTGTAATTAAAACAATGTGTGAAGGTTTGGAGTGAAGTTCAAGCAGAACATAGTACAAATGCTATTTGCTGTGGAGGTAATGGATTTTAATATTTTTATGTTTGCAAATCAAGACTAGATTTAGGGAAAGTAAGCATTAATAAAATAAAATTATTATGCTGGTGGCAAAAAAGCTGTCTGAAACTCCTTGCAATTTTCAATGAACCCTGAAAAAATTAAAAGCAGGTATCATTTAATATTCTTTAGCTGATATTAGCTGAATATTCAGATGCTCTTAAATTAAAAAAAATATTACTTATAAGATAGTTAATTTAAAAAAAGATAACCAGTAGTCAGAAGTCTTTAGTTCAATAGATTTTTAGGCCATAGATTTTTCCTTGTCCCTAAAAGGACCAATGAATGCTCCTTATTGTTTGGGAGTATTGTGAGGATACGTTTGGATAACCAGTTCAGACCAGCCAGCCCTTTGATTCTGTGCTGAAACACCAAGTGTGGCATCTCATTTAAAAGTTTAGTATTAGTGCCAGTATTTCTCATTTCTATGAAAGAAGATCCTCCTTTGTTGCAGAACACAACATGCATAAATGTTGCTTTTGCTCTCTCTACTACAGGATTCATATCTGGTTTTACATTTTTTAGAAATCTGCATTCTTACTTTAATTTAAAATGTAGGGAAAATATATTATCCTCCAAAATTAAAATATGGAAGAACTCACATGATTTGTTAATATTTTCTACAAATATTTTTTTTTTTTTCTGTGGCTTCGAATCTTTCTGTTTTTTCTTGGCAGGACATCATAAGTGTCACAAAAAATTCCAAAATATTTCTGGGCTTTGCCCATAATCTTTATGGTTGAGACCTTTTCAAGACTCTCTAATAGCCCAGCAGCAATTGAATTAAGCTGCTTTCAAACAGCGTCTAATTTTACATTTCCCTTAGCTTGGTCTGAGATTTCCCAGTATGTCTAAATTTAAGTATGTTCAGCATGCCTCTTCTGCGCTTATCTCCCACCTAAAGCCAGACTCAGTCTAGATCTGAGCACCTGCTTGCCCAAATTCCATGTAAAAGCCATGTAAAGGAGCAACCAAGGAAAGACCTGAACCAAGATAGAAAACCTGAGCCTCTGTCCTCCGATGAAGCTTAGGGGGGCTGAGTCTGGAGTGTACGCTCCAAGATTTCCCCGTGGTTCCCTCTGGAATTGATGAGAAGAAGCTTAAACTAAGCACCCTGGAGTGCCTTTCTGGGCTGTGCTGGTGGTACAGGGGGGTTCTTAAATTTAAGCAAACTACACTGGGTACCTAAGTCACAAGCATTCACTTCCATCTTTGATTTTCAGAAGTTTTATTTTGTATATATCTGCATCTTTCTGTAGAAATTAAAGGAGATATAGATAAAATTGTTAGCAAAGCTCCCTAAACCATGCTCAACTAATAATAATTCTTGAATGTCTTCAAGTTGTTATGGAGCTTAATATATGTTATTAAGTTGAAACATTCTAGAAGGCTGAAAAGTAACACTGTTGGTAACACATGTACAAATCTTGTCAAAAAATAAACAACACTCTGTGATATGTTTTCTGCTGAACATTGTGTATTAGTTTTTTACTACCACACTTAAAGTCATGGGGGAGATTCCTACATACAGAAAAAGGTGAAAAAAAGTCTTCAGGATCTAGAATGTAATAAATACAAAGAGCTAAAGAAGAAATCAGAAAAAAAAAAAAGGGTGCAGAAATCAACCGGCTTCCGTCTAGTTAGCATGACAGAAGCATCTCTATTGGGTACTTGAGTAGCCACAAAAAAAGTGGCAGAGGAAAGAAGGTAACCAAAATGTATGTTTAGGTAAATGAAATAGGGGTAATCATTCATCAAGCTTATATTTTTTTCTGCAAGTTGATTCATACGAAAGAACAGCTTGGTCTATGACCAAGTCTGGTTCCCCTGATAAGAAACTTGTGCAGTAAGTTCTGCCCAGCATGCCTCCTTGGTGGATATCCCCTTACGAAGCGTACCTTCATACCCTTACGAAGGCTGTTTGCCAGGGTCGGTGTGACTGTACCAGGCACCTGACTTAGCTGAGGATGCATCTACAGCTCAAGCGTATAGTCCTGGGAGGCAAACTAACTATCCTAAAGTAAGTCCTGCTTACTCATCTAATTCTCCTACACTCTTCCTCCTCAACTCTCTCAAGAAAGACCAGTGCCTCTGAACTCTCCCAGAGGGTAAGTCAGTCTGTCTTAATGAGGTTCCTAAATTCATCATGCTGGATACGAACCGAAGTCTTCATCTGTATCATGCGGAAAACAGAGTATGACATACAGCAATGTTAGACAGCTTTTTTAAGAGAATGAACTACTGTTGCCTTATACCTGAAGTGCAAACAGGGCACTTTGGTGTTACAGTTCTTAGTTTTTGTGGTTTGTTGTTTTCCATGAGCCCCAAAGGCTTAATTCAACAAAGTGGTTTTGTATGCAGTTGTATAACATCACCGTGCTCATAGGGTACAAAATTATGATGTGACAGTAAGTGAGAACTCCGCCTGTCAAAAAAAGAAAAAAGGGAGGATGCAATTTTTGAACTCTATACAACACAAAATGCAGTAACTTCCACCTCTTAATGGTCCAGAAGGGTGATGATAGCACAGGCTAGACTTTTAAAAGCTATTAATCAGCTCCCATTGATTTCAGTGAGAGTTGGATATTTAAATACCTCTAAAACTTTTGTCCAATATACTTGCACATTTTTTAATTACAAGATTGGTTGCATAACTAGTTACAAAAAAAAAAAAAAAGAAAAAAGAAAAGAACAAGAGGAATTAATGTTTTGACCCTACTTCAGTAAGTTTCTAAGTATTTGCATGTCTCTGAACATGTAAAGTCACATGCTGTTGTTAGGACTCTAGGTGAAGCATAAAGTAACATATGTATTTAACATCTTGCTGGATCAGAATTTCTTTTCTACTCCTTTATATGCAAATAGATCAGTTCTGAAAACATTTCTAATGCTATGATTTATCAACATGATAATATTTTCACAAGTATATATTCTAACATATTGTCAGAACATTTATGCTTTTGCATTCATGAAAACCAGTCAGTGAGGGCTTCATTGATAAATGTGAGATTTTCGTTGGGCCAGAAAGAGATTTTTAAGGATGAAGGCTTTGTGGTGCCCTAATAAGTTTATAGAATTTTAAAATATTTCCAGTTGGGTGTCTTTTCCATGTTAGAATTTAGAAATCTAAGACAGTGAAAGGAAAATGACAAGAAACAGTTCTTAAGCCTGTCACGTTCCAGTGGGTTTGAATTTTTAGTGTCTCTGTTCTCAGTGCCTTACCTCAGGAGGAGGAGGATGGGATAGCCAGAAAATCAGAATAATAATGGGGAAATTTTATCTGTGGAGCTACGCTAGAACTAAATGTGCTTTAATAATGTCTATACTCTTGCCTTCACACATTTTTTGCCATCCATAGTGGAAGTTTCCATCCTATTCAGAACTGACAACGCTAGCCTTTCAGTTCTTGGCATAACAACAAAAGCAAAGAGGGATGATATAGCTGAAGAATATGATCATTAACATCCATATGATTCCATCTTATCTTGTTTTTACTTGGGCTAACAGCAAGGCACTTATTATATCACTAATCTACTGATATATGAGAATTTGCCAGAAAACTCCATAAAAAAAAAAATCATCTCTAAGAATTCTTATAATTAACAGTAAAGGGTACCTCAATGTCTATTTCAAAGCTGATTTGATGAATACAGAAAAGGTCAAACTAAAAATAACTAGACTGAATCAGTTATAAGTGTAGTAACATATGCCTCATTTAATAATGAACTCTAAATTTGCTCTGCAGTTTAGGTAGTATCATGAATGCTAATTCTGACAGTAAAGAGTTATGAACTACCTGTCTGCTCAAGTCTGGCACAAGGTCAGGCAGTTATAGAACTAATGAAAACCCTGATGTACCAAAAGGTGGATGATTGACACGAGTGCGCTTGCTGAAGAAAGTGCTGAGGAACTCCGGTGCATTCAAAATGACAGTGTCCTGAAACACAGTATACAACACTCCGTTTGTTTAGCCCAAGTGTAGCAATAAGCCCAAGTGCTTATTAGCTACATCAACAGTGCCAGAATTGAGGGCACTTTGTATTAAACTTCAGATGCCAATCACCAGGGAATTTTTTCTGGTATGGTTTGTGATGATCAGCCTAAGGCCATTATACTCTGAATATGTGATTATGCTTAGAAAGACCTTTTTGTATATGATTCAGAGCATCCTGAAAGGATGAAAAGGAATTATTGTTAAATAGGATGAATTTTCATCCATTTATTTCCTTTTTAGACCAATCTGCAATGCTATGACTATTTTTATTTAATTCCCAGCTTTCTGCAAGTAATGAGATGTTTTTAGAACATTGAGATACTGGACAACACAGCATGTACATCTAATCACATATAATGGGTATCTGAATGGATAGTGTTAGAAAACAATTAAACAGCAATAGTTTATTCAGAAATCTTGAAAATATGCACTAGCTAAAACAAATATCTTTTTTTCCTGAGGTATGTTGCTTAATTAATTGTGAATTAATTCACACATGTAGGAATTAAGCCACCCAGAAAATGATTAAAGGACATATCTGAGCTACAAAATTAAGACATCAATCTGGATTATCAGGATTTCATGATTTAGAGACATTCTGGTCTGAGTAACGTTCAGGTGTGCAGCAGCTCAGAAAATTTCAGTTCAGTTCAGGTAGGATTCTAATTTTAAGAGATATTAAGAGCTATAGTAGGTAGTTGAAAAGAAAATGTTTCTGGTCCAGTAACAAAAATGTGTTTGAATAGGCAAGACATAAGATCCTTTCATACCTAGAATTAAAAGGGTTTTGTTAAACAGAGGAAGGAAGAGATTTGAGTCCCATATGATACTCCTCAGCTATACGTTTCTTGTATCTTCCTGGCTGGGCAAATGCTGTAAATGTGTAAGCATCACATCAGTCACCTCAGCAAAAGTGTCTAAATGTCAGATTCTTTTTTTCATTTGGTTACAGGATAGCTATCAGATGGCATTTGAACAACTCCCTTCGTCAAGTCTTCAGTGACTAGACATTAACACTACTACATGCAAGCTGCATGACTACCAGGAACACATTCCTGTAAAGCCATTTTGGTAGTTAAAGTATACCTCAGGATGCTTTCTGTAATAGGCCAAGCTTCTGACTTTAACCCTAGTGCTAATCATCATTTTACCTAAATTTCCCGAGCAGTCATTATTAACTATCAGGACTTCTAATCTTTTGTTTCAAAAGGATACCTGGCTAAAATAGCTTTTTCAGGGGAGGTGGCTAAGAATATACACATACATAAATTTTCATACTCCTATACTGTATTCGTATATACATTCATGAAACACCTGATCAACTACATTTTCCCGATATTTATACTATACAGGAAGAATAATTTTTACACTGAGACACTTACTATGCTAACCCTCCACCGACACTTGAACAGAGGATCACTAATCCTAAAGGAACTGATTGTTACAGCTTGACCAAACCAGGAAAAGCAAGATGATATTGCTCTTCCAGTCACACAGGAACTGACTGGAGACATGACTGAAATCTAAAAAAACATTGACTATCTCCATATTTTGTCTCCCATCCCCCCTTACATCATCCTTCTTCCAGGTATCTCAACTTGTAGAATTTCTACAAAATTTACTCTTTGTAAACACATACTTTCTTCAAAGCTGTAAAGTTACTGTTTGACAAAGCAGTCCTTTTTTGAGTCCCACCAAATCATCCTCTGTTCTGTTCATTAGCGCAATGGCAGCATTTACTCATCATTTTTCAGCTGTTTTCTTTTAGAAGGATTTTTTTAATAAGGATTGATGTTCTTATGTTTGTTTGTATAACGCGGTGTAAAGTGGAGCTGAGATCTAATTCGGTTGAAACACTGATAGAAAGAGCAAGAGTACAGTCTGCTGGTCATTAGAGACTATAATTCCCTCAGCTTTTGAGACGATGAATGTAGAACAATGTTTCTAGTTTTGAGTCCCCCAGTTCAGCAAGTTATCAACATTTAAATGGGGTGAGTTACTAAAATATGTAGCTAGAGCATAGGATGTACATGGACAGGCTGAGGGAATTGGATTTGTCTAGACTCAAAAAGAAAGGCTATGGAGGGATGTGACTGCAGTTTTCCTCCCCTACCTAATGGGGGTTAAAAAGAAGATGGAACCAAGTTATGCTCAGAGGGTCACAGAGAAAGAGCAAGAGGCAACGACCACCAGTCACAGCAAAGGAAATTCTGACTAGATCCAGGCACTGTCTTTGGCACAAAAAATGGTTAATTCTGGGACAAGTTGCTTGGGTAAAGGCTGGACAAAGGCTGAAGTAACTTGCTCTCATTTCAAAGCTGATCCTTGAGCAGGAGGCTGGACTAAAACTCCAGAGGTCCTTCACAGCCTAATTAATTCTAGGAAGCCTAATGTTAGTTGTGATGGAATTATTGGTCTATAATGCTGGATAAACAATCTATGTGACCTTTTAAATGCGCTAAAGATATAACTGGAGTTTAAAAAATGAAAACAAAATAAGGTAATAAAAAGTAAGATAAAGAAAAGAAATAAAGCATTCCTTGCATTTGTATTGTGCTTCTCTGTGGCCTGTCAGCTACAACATAACGTATACATTCTTCTGCAGTTTTCAAACATGAATTTGCTGCTGCTCTGTGTCACCATAGTGAATCTATAATAGCAACAGTTTTTGACTGTTAAACAGAATAAGGAAAATGCATTTTCATGTGATGGTGAGACGCACGGTTCATGTTGGTCACATGCAGTCACAATGACTGAACCAGAAAAACAACATTTATTACCATTTCAAAACATGCAAGAATCAAGAGTTGCACAAAGCTGCTGAACAGAGCAGATTTTCACAGTGATTCAAGGCAAAGTCATTTAGCACAGATGTTTCTGTAATTGTGGTGCACTCAGAAAATTCAGTGTTCAGTGGTCCTTGAACACACGTTTCCCATCTATATGGTGTATGTTGAGTAATTAATAAAAAAAAATGGAAGGAGCTTAGTCTGGATAAAGTGTACCTGCTTGAAAGTTATGGGGAGCAAGGAAGAAGATAACGATTTTTTTTTGTTTATTTTTATGCTTGTATGATTTGTTCTCCTCCAGCTTTGTTCTAGGGTTTTAGAGTTTGTTTTTGTTTGCTTGCTTACTTGCTTACTTGATTTTTAGTATAGAGATTATTTAGCACATGCTGCTTCCTTGTGGGCTGAACGAATGGAAAGAGCTGTGATCAACCATGCTGGAGTTCTGTTTCATTCTGTCATTCAGCATGAAGAATGCTTCAGATCTGTTCCAAAAAGCAAGGATTGCTTACCAGTCCTTTAGGTATTTGCTGCAATCCAAATGGCAGATTTTGCTTTCCCTTAAAATCTGATACTTTGGCTAACTTTCCTTTGAAATCACAACCACTGGATTGTAAGAGAATGAGGAATACATGGAATGTTCTTGGAAAAGGAGGAGGAAAATAAGAGAGAGTGTAGGAGACTACATAAAACCTGCAATCCAGAGAGGTACTTAATATGGGGATGAATTATATCAAATAGAAACATGTCACATAGAGAAAAGGCAATATGAGGGAAACCTGGACACCAAATAGGATTATGAGACAAAATATTCAATTCAGAGTGAAGAGACTGGTACAGAAGACAGCGGTGGAACTTGTTGGAACATGCTACTAGTTACAACCAAGTAAAACAAGAAAAGACAAACCGTTGTGTGACCGAGTACTAGAAGAAGGAAGGTTACGCACAGAATCTCTATATTAATTCAGTTCACGATCCCATCTCACCGTTATGTCCTGGCCTCCTTGTTCTGGCTATGCCTCCAGGTGCAGTAGCAGGATCCCCTACCAATTAGAAGTAGCACTAGTCTTCCTCTCTGTAGAACTAGAAGTAGGTATGTGTCATCAAATCCGGTCTCTTGTCTTAAAAAAGCATTTTGTCTTTTTTTTTTTCCCTTTCCTTACCTGCCAAACAGTATTTTCCTGAGGATGTGTCACAGTCTTCAGTCATATACATAGCTGATGTTGAAAAGGACCACACAAAAGAGAGCTCCTAAAGCTTCCTATTCTCTTTCTTTTTAGCTGTTAACAATAACAGTGAGAACAGTGATGTTGGAAGTGGAAAACCAGAGATCATTTATCCTTTTGCCTTTCTGGATCTGAACTTTCCATGTGACTAAGAAGAGCAGAGTCCTCATTCATGATCCAGAGAAAGCTTATCCTAAATATATATATTGATAAAGGTATATGAAAAGAGGCTATTCCTTCTTCATCACATACACTGTGGCTTGTCGTTAGGTCACAGAGTGGCACACGCTCTTATGTTATCTCAGGGACCATTTACTCTGTAATCACTACACCTGAAGTGGAACTACTTCAACAATAGAAGTTGAGACTGACCTACTGCAGATGTCCCAGAGACTGATCTTCAGAGCGCTGCTGCGGGAGATAGAGATGTTACACATGGAGGTGCTCTAGCCACGTACTACTACATAAAAGACGTAGAACTCTCTCTTCCACAGCCTGTCTATTGTGAGATGAGGCATATATAACTATCGCAATCTAAAACAGGGTTCAAAGTTGTGAACCCTGCTCAGGTCCTCCCAGTAGTGCAGACTGTAACTGTGTACCTAATTAATCTTTAAACATATATGGCACAGGGAAGCAGCTTTTAGAGAAGCAGTGAAGAGCTTCCCCTCACTCATACTCCTGTTGTTCCCAGGTAGTCCTTTAAGGTGGAACTGTTTCTGCAAGATAGGCTTTGTGTGGTTCGATTCCCCTGAATCAAAAAGGAAATTTAGGGCAACGGTGTCTCCCGTTCTGTGCGAACGTTCGGCATTCAGCTATACTGTACCCAGGAACTACTGGATAAAGCAAAGTAACATGAATAGTTACTTTAAAAGTAGTGACCACTATTCTTTTTTGAAAGAGAAAGCTTAGTCACTGCCTTCACAAAAGAGTTCATGGTTGCAAACTTAGGCAGAGGTAAAATACATCACTTTCTCCAGTACTCCCCATCACCTACTGCAGAGAGTAAAACATCCATTGAGTAGTCTTTTCTGCAACACTTGACCCTCCCACAGCATAAAGGATTTTTGCACAGAAAACTCTGTTGAAAGACCCTACTTGCCAAACTCAGGGCACTTTCAGGACTAGACTCTTAGCATGTCAGCTGCTTTGCACATAACACAGCATCTGCTGTTATCCTGCAGTCTTTTCAAATGCTACCCAAACTTCCCCTTTGATGGCTCGCAGGGAAAAATGGTGTGAGATAAAGGACCATTTTCTGCAGTCCACAATAATTTCACACTAGTATAATCCCGTTGATTTGGATGAAGTTTCACAGGTACGTGGCTGTTGCAGCTGAAAAGATAGCCAGGCCAGTAGCATCAGGGGTTGAATGGCTGAGCTGAGCTCAGTCTCAGCTACCAGATGGATGGAGTGACCCGATTACCTGCATCTAATAGCAAGAGAGGTTGGAGAGGTCAGTCTCACTTCCAGCATGATCCATGTTATGTCAGAATAGTTTGTGACAGCTCCCACTGGCTCAAGAATGACTCCTGCTGACTGAGAAATGCTTATGACAGCTCCTACTGACCCAGCCAGTGGGAAACAACCCTTTAACTCAACTGGGATAGATGGTATTGACAAAATACAAGAGGTCCAGGTCAGACCTCAAATACTTTGTTAGTGTATTGTACTCAGAAAATAAAGTCACATAGTATGGTCCTCCTCCAAGTAGTTAATCCAAATTGGAGTATCACAGCTTACCTGATATGCTTAATAATGTATTGGTAAAGATCCTAGGTGATTAATCTTCTTTCTGCTTTCTCTCTTGCTCAGCTTTTATTTTTTATAATCCTCATTATTCATTATAGTTAAATATTTATATGTGAATATATATATTTTATATTTTACATAGATATTTATACAAAAATATACACTTAGATACATTTATATAAATATTGCTGAAAAAAGTCCAGAAGAAAACATTGGTCTAGGAAATTACTCT
Source organism: Leptodon cayanensis (assembly GCA_027564655.1). Lineage (NCBI taxonomy): Eukaryota > Metazoa > Chordata > Aves > Accipitriformes > Accipitridae > Leptodon > Leptodon cayanensis. Next base: position 26,982,483 of record JANXJC010000008.1, read on the forward strand.
AACCATGAATATTAAAACACGTCTGTGTACAACCAAACTTAACTTATTTAATCAAGACGCTACACGAATATATTTTAAAAGAATGCCATGGTTCTGTTCTTCCCTAGAGGATGTTGGGTCTCTTACCCCTCATCCTTTGCAAAAAACTCTGTATACGGAGAAGTGGCCGTAACAGAGAGAAAAAAGTTCAAGCTGTTCAAGCTGGTTGCCACTGAGACAGAGCTGAAAGTGAATGATGTGCTGAAACACAAAGCTGCAGGATGAGAACAATATTTCCGCCTTTTAGTCTTGTCTCCTCACCTTCTCTGCTTGCATGCTTTTAAAACTTGCTGCTCACAGTGCTGACCAGTAATAATCACCATATTTATATTGGAATTCATCTCCTTTACATCTGTTAGCATATGGCTTTCAAGATGCTCCATCCTTTTTTGTCAAGAATGTGTAACTTCAGGGTCAATCAAGTGCAATCATTTGTGTTTTACAACAGCAGAGTTTGTTTCAGTATATGGAAACAAAAGCCTTAATGAGTTACAGTGAATCACATAATAAAGATCTCTCCTGACTTATGCAAATTTCTCACATAAATTTGATCCAAATAAGACACAAAAAAGGCCTAAACTATAAAACAAAGTCTCACATTGGTGACACATACTTGATTTTTGCGTGTGTGTATTAGTAATTCCTTGTAGTGCTCTGTTCCACTTACGCCTTAAAGTTTTCCTTTGAAAAGTTTATAGTTGAACAGACATTAGTATTGAAAGATTTGAATCACTTTTCTGATAGAATGCCTTGCAGGAATGGCTTGTTGAAGTAAAATATCATCTATTTGCTCCACCCTGGTTGTTATATATAATTGATTATACAAATACAAATTCATCTTACTATGATTGCTGAACCATAAAAGAGCCAACGTGGAGGCCTGCCTACAGCAGGAACGGAACATTTTTTCACCCAAGTCAGAACCTGGAACCAAAATAAAGCTACGAATTGAGTAAGATACCTGCTGGATCAGTCTTACCTGCATTGATCTTATGAATCATATGAGTTGTGCCTTATCAGTCTTTGCTTCTTTCCATTAACTACAAAGGAAGCACAAAGTACCTAGCATAGAGAAAACCATCTCAGATGTCATCAGCTTTTTGCTTCCACAAAAATCTGACCAATTTTCTGTGCACATTTTCAAAGGTGCTTGAATTCTGATACTTAAGTTCAGCGGACACGTTCTGGTTTGACCCTGGCTGGCAGCTGAGCCCCCACCCAGTCATTCACTCACTCCCCCCAGCAGAATAGGGGAGAAAATTGAAAGGGAAGATGTGAGAAAAACAACCTTGTTCATTGAGACAAAGACAGTTTTATAATTAAAGGAAAAAAAGAAAAGAAATAACTGATGCAAAGGCAGTCATTCACTACCTCCTACCAGCAGACCAATGACCAACAACTTCCTTGGAAAATCCCTGCCTCAGTTTTATTGCTGAGCACAGTGGTATGGTACGGAATATCCCTGGGGTCAGTTGCCTTTGGCTGTCCTGGCTGTGCCTCCTCTCAGCCTCTTGCCCATCCTCAGCCTAATCTCTGGGGCAGCAGAGTGAGCAACAGAGAAGGTCTTGATGCTGTTTAAGCACTGTTCAGCAATAGCTAAAATGTTGGTGTGTTTCAACACTGGTTTGGTCACAAATCCACACCACAGAACCGTACAATCTACTATGAAGAAAATTAACTCCACCCCAGCTAGACACAGGACAAAAAAGATATTCATAAAGACATTCCTCAGTTGTCATTTAACCCTAGGTTTCATGGATCATGTCTGTATAGAAGAGTGAAAACAGAGTGTCACCGCGTTTCAGCTGAAGCAGTACAGAAGCTGACAAAACTGGCACGTGGTATCTGCCAGGGACACCTGGAACACCATCACGCTGTATCAGGTGCAGGCGCCGGGTTCCAGGCTGGTTCCAGCCACCTCCACCAGACCCACCGCAGGACGCAGCTGAGCCCCTCATTGAAGGTGGCGACACCTCTGGGCAAACAGGTTTCAGAAAGGGCGAAACACTGCGTGGCAGTGAGGAGGGAGGGCACAAGTGTGAGGAAGAGCCCTGTGGACACCAAGGTGAGAGAAGAAGGAGGGGGAGGAGATGCTCCAGCAGCCAGAGCAGAGATTCCCCTGCAGCCCATGGAGAGGACCAAGGTAAAGCAGGTATTTCCTCGTGGAGGATCCTTCACTGGAGCATGTGGATATGCTCTGAAGGAAGCTGAAGCCCATGCAGAAGACCACACTGGAAGAGGGGAAGAGTGTGAGGAGGAAGGACCAGCAGCAAGGAGCTGTTATGGGCTGACCCCAGCCCCCATTCCGCATCCCTCTGCACTGCCCAGGGAGCAGAGGCGTGGGAGAGAAGTCAGGAACGAAGGAGTGAGGTTCAGCCTGGGAAAAGGGGGAGGTGAGGGGAAGGTGTTTTAGTTTTTGCTTCTCACCATCCAAATCTATTTTAATTGTTAATAAATTAAATTAATTTTCCCCAGGTTGAGTCTGTTTTGCCTGTGATAGTAAGTGGTGAATGGTCTCCCTGTCCTTATCTCAGCCCATGAGATTAGTCATCTTATTTTCTCCCCGTGTCCTGTAGGGGAGGGAGAGTGAGAGAGCTTCTGGGTGGACATCTGGCAGCCAGCCAAGGGCAACACACCACAAGGTTAACCCACCAATAACTGATGTTGCTCTACAGCTAACCATTTGCTTATGACTAGGGTAAGTCCTTACCGAAGTCTGATTTTCATACAGATTTCACCTGGTTTGAACTGCCATTTTCATAGTGATACTCTTGACGTCAAACGTGCTCTAAGGATGTCCAAGATAGTGTAGTCCACCTTAGCAGAAGAGTAGTGAAGTTGGCAGGGTACCTACTTGGGCTGTGTAAATCAAAGATTTGTGTCCATCCTTGTATTCAAATTTTAATTCATATCCCACAGGAAGGTCTTAACTCTAGGGGTGAACCTATTTCCTCTTTGAAACATTCAGAATGACTCAGGATCACAGTGTCCTACATCGCAGGCTACTTTATCTGTGTAACACACCCGATAAAAAGTGTGTGTGAAGTATGAGATGCTTTTTGCCCAGTGAAAGAAGAGATTGTGTTGATAAAATATGGCTGCAGCACCAGCAGTCATACATTTCAGCACAGCAGTACAGAGGAAAAAAAAAATACACTGTAAGCTTTTAAACAAGCTTCTCTTTGGCCAAATGAATACTAAAGAAAAGTCTGGATCACAAGGGTTGCCCAGCCCAGTAAAGTCTAATATTTGGAAAGTTCACTTTAAAATGCTATGTTTGTGTTCAAGATCTCAATTCATGTGAGAAAGTGAATATGCCTTTATAAATAAGAAGTCCAGAATCCTATGTTGGGGGCTATTCCTTTTTCTCAGCCTGAACCTCTGGTTTGTATATAGGTTGTGCTACATTCAGTGCAGAAACATGGGGAGTCCTGCTGCCTACAAAGATCCGTCCATGAATTACCTTTGGCGATTAAATTATGACAATAAATGTTCAGACAGACTTTGTTTCAGACTGTAAATGCAGTCATTACTAGTAGTATCACTAGGGCTCCCAGTGCTCATTTACCCATTTGACAATGAATGCAATAATATTCATCTCATATTGCTGTCCTGTTCAATTAAACCTTTGGAAATTCTTATCAATTTCCCGAGTAAATTACATATAGAGTTAGTAATACAGAACCTCCATCACACCTCCTTCCACTTCTCTAAGACCCTCTCTGCTTACAATTTTGCCTGCCATTATTTGTTTAAAGTTCTCTAGTTTCTTGATGTTTGGCTTAAGTTGAATTTTGAAATGACATAGTTAAAACAGTTATTTCATTTCTGAGAACAATTACAGGGAAAAATACTTTAGCTGATTAATGGCAGTAGCCTGCATTCAGACTTGGTTCTGCTCAGCCTTGTTGCTAAAGTAGCTCCTACAGAAAACGCTGCAGACACTCTCTTTCTGCAAAAGCTCGGGTATATGGAGGAACATCTGTCCTTGCTGGTTTTGGAGACAGATTGGGTGTAGTTCTAAGAAGTCTGAGTTTTCTCTTTTGACATTTCCCAAAGACAACCATAAGCCCAGTTTGAAATCCAGGCTGGAATACGGAAAATGTGGATAAAAGGAAAGTTTAGACTCAACTGAAGGTTCGGGCCAATGTTTATAATATAGGGTAGAAATTACTATTGATTTTCCTTTTGCCATTAAATTAAAATCCTCTCAAGTTTGGCTAGGTCACATATTTTGAAAAAAAAAAAAAAAAGCAACCCACCTATATGATCAGAAGATACTTTTTCAGGCTTTAAGCGGATACACTGTAAGATACCTTGTACAAACATATTTTTGTTCCCTGTGTCAACACAGCCTAGCACTACTTTATGATTACAGTTTCAAGGCACAGAGGCAATTATAACACATTCTCTGAAGATTTTAATCTGTAAAAAGAATATATAAAGATAAAAATGTCTCTAATGTTTAAGACCAAAGTCTATCTAACCCAGCATCCTGTCTTTGAAGTGGCCAGTAAGGGATGTTGAACAAAAGAATTTAAACATAGCCCACTAAAACAAAGCAAAACAAAACAAAAAACCACAGCGCTAAATTGGAATAAACTCTTTCTTTGTTATGCCCTTCCAGCTTCCGGCAATATATGCTTTAAGGATTTCCTGAGCTGGGGAATCACTTCATCATGTTTAATAGGTCTTGACAGACTTTTCTTTCATTAATTTGTATAATCACTTTTTTAAACCCATTTATGCACATGGCCTCCATGATATTCTGTGGCAATCAGTTCCACAATGCAATTAAGTGACCTGTGAAAAAATACTTCTTTCTATCACTTATAGACTTGCTACCTAATAATTTAATTGGCTGCATGTAATTCTGATTGCTGGCATGAGAATTATGCCCCCTTTCCATGATGCTCTTGACTTTATGTTTTTTTTATTACGGCCTTCCTCAGGCATTCTTTTGTTTTATTTTGCTTCCTTCTTTTCTTTTTTCCTCCCCCCTAAGATTCCTAGTGCATTTAACTTGTCCTTGGACATAAGCTATTCTCTACCACTGATCATTCTTGTCACCATCCTCTGTACCTTTCTTAGTTCTCATATATCCTTTTGAAATGAGGGATTAGAACTGTATATTGTATTCAAGATGTAAGCACCATCATAAAGTGAATCTCTATGGATTTCTATAGTTATATATTATTTCTTATTTTCTTCTCAAATCCTTCCTTAATAATTGCGAACATTCTGCTTGCCTTTGTGACCACTGCAGAGTATTGATCTGATGTTTTCTGAGAAATATCCAATGACTCCAAAATCCTTTTCTTGGATCGGAGTCATGAATTTAGAGCCCATCACAGCGTATGAGCATTTACTGCTGTTTTAACCATGCTGATTGCTTTGTACTTGTTGACATGAAATTCCATACTACATTATATCATGCAGTCAGTGAGTCTCATAAGTTTTTTCTGCAGCTCTTTGCAGTCAGCTTTAGTTTAGTGTCTCCTGAATAATTAAACAAGTAATTAATAACTGTAGCATAACATATACACAAGAGGACTGAACAAAGATAGGGCAGGCATTTCTTAACATTTCACTGCTTGACTTTGCAGGTTTAATGTTATTTTAGTATTTTAAAGCTATGTCTAAAAATGTAGTTATATTGTCTCAAGCGGACATCAGTAAATAATTATGTGTACACACACGGGCACACACGGCCGCAAGCATACATATGGTCACTAAAATAAAAAAGGCTAACGGCTATCAGAGTATTAAAAACACTATTCAGACTTACAGAAATGCGTTAAAGAAAAAGAAAAGAGTACAACTTGTCCATAAAAATGCACACAGGGACACGGACAAGCACCCACTTAGTGTAAAGAGATTGTGTGCTGCAGTTAATTTCTCTAAGACACCTTAGCCTACAGGAAAGTGTCTGAATGGCAGTGGGCATTCTTCCATTACATGTGAGTAACAGTCGTCTTGTAGTCAGCACATCTTCGTTTCAAGTTACACATTCAAAAGCCCTGACCTTTAAAGTAAAAATAAATAAATAAATAAATAAATAAAGCAAAGAAAGGAAAAGTAAGTTTGTTTTATTCATGTCTTGGAGTTTTGCAGTACTGTATGATTGACACAGAAAGAAATATTATGTTGTACAATTCTATGGCAGACAGGCCTAGGGCTATTCAGATGAGAGAACTAATAACCATGCTGGCAAAAGAAATTTCTTATTAAAACCTTGTTAAGGAACTACAATAATTCATTAAGGGTTATATCATTATAAAAATCCATCATTGTTATAGACTGTTTCCTGGGGCTTCAGTTTAGTAAAGTTTGACATGCCCTTTATGCTCTGAAATTAGGTAAAGCTAAAAATGATTTATGCACCGAAAATGTTAAACATTTTATAAAGCACAAAAATAACTATGCACAGCTTCCTAACCTTGGCATAGTACCTCAGGGGTTCACAGCCTAAGAAAAAATGTCTTATAAAATGGACAGTTTAAAGCCTTGTATGTTCTATGGGTCAAAACCTGCTTACATTAAAACAGTGGGACTGCAAATGTCTTCAGTGGGAATAAGCTTTTGCACATGGAAAATAATCTTGTGAGAAGAACTACGGGTAACATCAAACTGGTCTAATGAGATGAGACAAAATGAAAAAAAAAAAGAAAAAAAAATTAAAAAGGAAGAAAAAAACCCCCAACAAATATGAGCAACTGTGATTTAAAAATACCGTGGGCTAAGGCTCAATAGGTATTTTGCAGGATTAATTTCTGTCCTTGTTCCAAGCATATTTTCACTTCTGGCTAATATTATGGAAATCACCTCCTCCAAGCACAAAAGCTGTTTTATTATTTAAAATGAAATGAGGAAAACTGCATCAGATGCAAAGATTATTTAAGGTTCCCTCAGAGAAGTAACGGGCAAACAATGTGCAAATTTTTGCCTGCATAACAGTTTGTGAATAGCGCTACGTTACCCATCGTGGCCACCAGCAGTACCAGGGTGACATTAGCTGCAGAGATCAAAATCCCATCCAGAAGGACAAAGTGCTCTGACCAGAGCTGTGCAAGAGTGTCTGTCCGTGGCGTAGGTTCATGATGAAATGGGTTGTTTGGATCCCATCTACTCGTGGGCAGTGGTACAAATGAACACTAGCCAGTCCCTCACCGGTCATCAGCCAGATGTTTATAACCAAAGTTATCCACTTTTTCATATGCATCATTAAGATCCATCTAGATTAATCCAATGCTCAGTTTTATTATACACCCAAGTCATAGTACTTCCAGAATGTCCAGACTAGTTATTTTTGCAGTTAATGCTGAAATTAATAGAAATATATCACACTAATTGGCACACTTGTTGGCTGTCGTGCTGACAGGTCAAGTGCTGAATGGGTCGTGGAAACTGAAATAACCTCTCACTCTTGAGATGGTCCTTGTCAGTCAGAATTGAGGCACGCTGGAAAGAGAGCATAGATAAGCCCGCACTATTGACGCTTTAGCTGTACTAGCTTTTTGGAAGGTGGTTGATTTGTCTCTCCACAGTTAAGAGAGACGACTCTCGTCGGCAGGGCTGTCAGACACTCTTTGTAAGCCCTAAATTCACATACGGCCACTTGTGCGTGCTCTTGGTGAAAATGTAAAAACCATGCAATGCATATACATTATAATGCTTGAAATCATACTTTGAACAAAGAGGAAGCGCACATATAAAGACAGTATTTTCTTGTTAGCATAACTGAAATCTTAACAATCTATGTTCCAAATCTAATTTTAAAGAAAAAGAAAGAATACTAATACAATTGGAATTGCTGTATGTGCACTCCCTAGTTTCAAGCCCTTTTCCTGGCGGTGTGTTTGCCGTGCCCCTGCTCCTTGAGGTCCTAAAGTTGGTGGTTTTGTTCGGCAGGGGGGCCTGCACCCCATGCCTTATCGTCCCACTCTTGTGCTCCTCCAAACCGCATCCTGCATCCCCCCTACTCAAGGACACTGCTGTTGTACCAGGCCGGCATTTCTCTCCGCTGCGGAACTGCATTAGAGTCTGTTACTGCTAAACTGAAAGAAAAACTGCTGCAGGCTGGTCACCACAAGTTCAGGCGGAGCAGGCCTGGCGAACCTCAGTCCTGAGGTTTTTGCAATCTCGGTACAAAGCTTCTGGCCTGTTACTTGCAATGGCAGTACTCTATTACAGGGTTACAGCACGTCCTGGCTGTGTTCCGTGCACAAAGTCTTTAAAAGTAAAAACATTTCTCAGAGACTAGTGTGCTTCTTCTGTAAGGACAAAATACATCTATGAATGTTCCCATAAACACAGAGATCCCAACCCTCTATGATATAATTTCACCCCAGCCATCCCTAGTAATATGAGTTTAATTGGCACACACAAAATAGTGTTTCTTTTTATTTTAACCAGAAAGAACAACGGCTGACATTTCAGCATTAGGGAGGACTAAGCAATGAACTCTCCATGTAAGAAAAATCTCCCTTTTTCCTCTGACATTTACCCTGGAAAGGATGTTTGACATCAGGGGCTGGAGGTATGGAAGGATGACCCAGGGAACAAAAGGGAATAAGTCATCAGTCAGCTCTGAATGTAAGTGAAATGTAGGCACCGGGGTCCTTCTGGTTCCTTTGAAAGTCCGAAGCCGGCACCGGGTGTAATATTCTTTATAACTCCTTCCTGACATCAGATAGCTATTAGTTTCTTCTTTTCCCTGGCAATATTTCGAAATGAAATAGGTAGTGCCACCTGCTGTGAATATTTAAACCTTTCTCTCTCACAGCTCTCTGGAAATGAATAGGCTCATTTATTTTAATGTAACTCCTTTTAGTATGCACTTCAGGTGTGTAATCTAAACTACCCAACTCATCAGCAGAATGGTAGGAAAAACAACGTATAGAATTATCACACAGAATGAACCCCGGAAAATGTGTCAGTCCAGTTCGAAAAATACAGAATTCCTGTCTGTTCATAATTGTATGGGAATAATTTTGATTTCTGCTTAACTGCCGTTTTGCTCTCTTTGCTGGTTGCCAGCTGGTGTGGACTCGGTTCAATGTGTTCAGTGTTAAATGTTAAAGCCCTATGTGGTTGCATCCTAGTTATTTAGTTCAGTTCAGTTTTCAGATGAATAAATGCAATAAGAAGGTTGCGCCTCTTCAACCTCCACAGCATGTTTTGTCTCACCTGTGCAAAATGAAGAAATAGTTAGGACACACCGCAGTCTCTCTGAATTGCACTGACTCCATGGAGTAGTGTGTAAACCTGAGCAACTGCACATTTTATGCACTTTTGCAAGCGCTCGGAAGTTAGGGGTGAGCAGAAGTTAACTATGTTTACGACTTCAGCTACTGTTATTCCCAAATGAGTCCAAGCGCTGATTTTGAGCAACAAATGCATTGACACAGAATAATTTCCAAAGCAGTTAGGTACAGCAAAAATGGGACACCGGTGTCTATTGGACTCTGCTGTGGCTGAACTGAATATTATATCATAGATATAATATAGCTATGGTATATGTAGATATAATATAGATATGGTAGATAGGGTAACCATTCAAATGGTGCTATCTCATATTAACGTCTTCACTAAATGAGGTGAATTTTCCCTTTTGTTGTATGCATTTCACTGTAAGTTAGGTGAACTATCATTCAGGTTACTCAGCATACTCTGTATAGTATTATGTTTTTCTCTAACTGAGTCAGGATATCTTGTGTTACACATCCTCCAAAAATGCTTGCTGCTCCCCTAGACTGTATTGCAATACTGCAAGGATATTTAAACCAACATTTCCTTTAAATAGATTGACCACACTGCTTTTTGTCTTTCACATTACTATCTCAGACAAATACATCCACAGCCTGAAGAGGACTGGCTGCACAGGCATATACATGGTTGTCACCATTTCGTGTAGTCTGTATCACACGTATGCCATGATTCAGAGCTAAAAGGCCACAGGGCAGCAAATCTCAGATGCATGAGCCATTCTAGTAAATCCATGACTCACTAAGTTGTTTCACCTTCCTGTGGTATTACTGGCATCTCGAGCTCTGACTGTGTGATTTGTTGTCGTTCATGACAGAAAACTGTCAAAATTAATATACAGTTAACCACCGAAGACTAACTGACCTGACTCACTCTGTCCTTACTAACACCTCTTCCTTCCAGCAATGGCCAAGGCTCCACTTGCATTAAAGCCTAAGGTGCTCGCTTTCCTACAGGCCAAATTGTTACCACAGACTATCTATCACCACCCGAATGCCTAGCAGGGGCAAGGTTTTCCTCCGTTAACAGCAACCTGTGCTTACACGAGCTATAAATCCCTGATGTGGTTTGAGACAATATTGTCTTTATTTTATCTTTACCTCTTTTTCAGGTTCTATCTATTCAGCACAGCAGCGTTTTTTATTGAAGTCAGAGGAAATTTGTATGTACTGCGAGATTAATAGATCATATTTCCCTATTCCAATTTAAAACAAATGAAAAACTTTTCCCCTTCCTTTCTTCTTTGTGCTAATGATCTGAGCTGTGAGTGTTGCATGTAGAGTGTCTGCAATCATAGAGTGGTCTAATTCCATGATTCCCTTAATTTTCTCTTCCTTTTTCTCTTTGTTCTTGTCTCCTTTAATTATTCCTACAAGGGGTGCATTTGGCATGAGCGGGAAAGAGAGGGAAATGCAACAGGCAACATCCTGCAGCAACACCACCTTCCTGTACTTAAGTTCTTGATCGTTTCAAAACAAAAAGCACTAAAACATGTCCTGGAGAACAGAAAATGTTTGAATTGTCCCTGTTACAGCCAGAAGCTCTGCTTTGTTGCAAAACATATACATAGCTACGTTGCTGAGCCAAAAGCAAACTCAGCAGAGTAAGAGGAAGGGCCAGATTTACTGGGAGGACTGGATCTGCTCTGCAAATATGAATTACCACAAAACCATTTAAGCTGGTTTGATATATTGGCTTAATAACTGATTTGCATCCCAGAAATGGTATAAATTAGTCATGGCTGGAAGTGGATTCTGGCTTCCTTTTGTTTTTCTTCTCATCTTTGTGAACATGCTGTATGTACGTGATACCAAAGGAAGAATAAATTCTCTTCCATGTTACAGGACAGAGAACAAGAGAGATAGAAGGCAAAAAAAATTTCCATGAAAGATCCTAGACAGTGTTTATGCTATAACATGCTTCCTCGATAGTGCCTTTTGTAAAATTACCTTAAACAGGCAAACTCCTTGAAAAGTTGAAGGTGTATGAAAGCAAACGCTATCGTAATAGATAGCTGCAATCACACAGCAGGCATGTGGTGGTGGACCTTGCAGCTTCTTCTTTCTCTGGAGAAAGACATGCAGCACTAAAACCAGCAACAATCTTTTAGGAAAGATGCCACTGATGACCCATTTTATCAAAGGGACAGACTAGGTGCGGAGCATTTTCAATCCCACCACCCCCTTCCAAAGATGACACAGAGAAGCATCTAATGAATACAGAGACTGCGATCCCATAGAACTTCTCATGACAAGTGCTGCCAAAAACACAGGGAAAACATATCCTTTTTGATTTAGCTGCATGGTGGTTTGCTGTTTTTTTTTGCAAGGTTGTGTTTTGGGGGGTTGGGGGGGGTTGTTTGGGTTTTTTTTAATAAAGAACCCTTCACTGATGTGCTTCAACTAGACAACTATTGAAAACACAGATTCCTCCAAATGTCAGCCTGTGTCTGATACAGAAGTTGAATAACTGAAACTAAAAATAAAATACAATTGTTTTCATCTAAATGATTTGTCCTCTGAGATCAACACAGAAGAAAGCCAGCTAGACTTCTGAAATGTCAGTCTTTGAAAATAAGTTTAGCATATATTCTTTTATAAACAATTGTCCTCTCCCTTTCCCCAACAAAAAATATAAGCTCTTTGACCGTCCTTGGCAGAATCTGTCAAAACTAAAATCTACTGTTTACTAAACTTCCTGAAAAGCTAAAGGGAGAAATACCAAAGGGGTATCTTGATTCTGCCTTTGAAAAAACCTTTACAATTTAGCTGCATACATAATTCTTGCATAGATTCAAATACAGAATTCAACTGAGTGTATTCCATGGGATGAGGTCTTTAATTTTCAGTTCGGTGTTGCACAGAAGACTGTTTATTCATTTTCCGTGGTGCGAACAGTTTCAGTGTTCTATTCCTTTTATATCACCATGCAGGGGCCATGCAGAGCTGGCTAGATGCCTGCTCACTAAGGAATGTGCAACTCCCTGCCTTGAAGATGCTACAACTTCAAAAAAAGAGTAACAGAAAAAAGAGAAAGGAAGGAGGTTGTTTCTCACCTTCCTATACCGCAAAACCAAGTTCTAGAAAGAAAACACTGGCTTATACTGGAAGTTTTTAGTACAGACTAGTTAATCAAAGTGGCAGTCCCAGGTTGGAACTGTAAAAACATTTTGTGTGGGAGCTGCTGGCATTTCCAACCCGCAATGGAAAGTGGGCTTTGTTTGTCCTAATTCTATCATCTGCCTGTACAGATTTTTGATGACTTCCCTTGCCAGGACAGCTGCTAGTGAACTAAAAATATATCTGCACATCCAAGTGGTCCTGAAGAGTCCCACAAAATTCAGCATTGTATTTGTCTCTTAATCATTTGTGATTTGGTTACTCATTTTCGGCTTTAAAGAAGTGCCCATCCAATGCCTTAGGCAAATGTGCATAAAACTTGAAACAAGCCCATCAGTGTTTTCTGAGGACTAACCAAGCAGCTGGTCTGAACAGAAAGAGCTTTCACCCGGGATCCTGCTTGCTCCCAAAGCAGCTCTTTTCCTCCCACAAAGGTGCATTTCAGCAGACCTGCTGGAAGTCTTATGTGACATACAGACTCTCTGGGTAAACCAGTCTCCAAAATCTGCTTTTAGCTCCTCTGGCAGCTTTACTGCTCCAGAGATTTCTGAGCTTCTGTTCTTTGCTCTGATGCAGAGATGTATGGTGGGCAGGATAAACACATGAAGCAACAGAACAACGGCACATATGAATCTGGCAGTGAAGACGAGCAGAGAGGGATTAAAAGATGGATATTTTGAGGAGATAGGAGGGCTCAGGTGTCCATTTGTATTAAAAACAAATAACTTCTTTAAAACATGCTTTTGCCTTCGCTCTGCCAATCAGCATGCATGGGAATAAAACATCTGGAGCTACTTTGTGTCTGAAGTTTGAAGTTTATTTCAAAAGAAACCAACTTTTCAAAGTTTGTCCCCTTGCGCCTGATTTGAGTGCCTTCGGAAAACTAAACAAAAAGACAGCTAAGGAAAAGTTGGCACCTCTTTGCTAGAGAGCTAGGGGATTATCCGTGTGTTTGGAGGCTCACACAGTGACAGAAGTCATTTGTGTCTTCATATTACAAAAGCCAAGACAGCCCTAATTGTAATAGTGATTTGGCAGATTTCCTTATCATAATATTCAATATTTATATTGATATAAGCTTAGTAAGAATAGTCTGGTGGAATGGGATTTAGATCCAGATTTAATTTACCTGAATGTAGGTGTCTAAAGAAAAGATAGATATATACATTTCCTATGTACTTAACAGAGATTTAATCAATACAGCCAATGAAGCCTGGCGAGCAAATCAAAGACCAGCCTTTAAAAGCCTACCTAAAAGTGAGGTGAATTGCCCTCCACGTTCCTCAGACTGTCCTGATCTACAGCCTCCTCCCAAAGTGCTAGAGGACCACAAGATGCTCTCATGTTGACTTCAAGCCTCTTTCATTTCAGAAACTACATCTTTGTCCAAGTCCTCAGCAACGCACCTGCATATGGACACAAAATCCCTGGATTTGAATTACCTGGAAAGTCCTTTCTATACACCGTAGTGCAGTGAGATGGGGTCAAGGCTACTGGCAAAACACGCAGATAGAGGCAGCCTGATTTCAGAGCAGCAGCCTTTTGGTTTAAGAGGCTACCCTCAGACACTTACGTCCCTATTTAGGTCTCAAATAAAATTAGTTAAATTTTCAGAGGTCCCAAGTACTATCAGTTCCTGGTGAAGTCAGCATTCTCACAGACTAAGGCAAGTTTTAGAAATTGTTTGGGCAGCAGGTCTAACTGTAAAAGATATAGCCATGTTTATTTCAAAATGAAAAGAACTGTAGTTGGGAGTCATACTGACACCCGATGGTGTGAAATCAGACACTGGGAATTTGCAACAGTACAAAGCTATGGTAAACCTTATAATCAGAGTCATATTTAAAAAATGGTAAAAGATTTCCGTAAATGAATCAATAACCTATTTCAGGAATAAAAAGCCATAACAAAAGTTTTACACAAATTGAAAGAATGGTAATGGATAGAATTTAATGAGAAAACTTTAAACCTTAAAGATACGATTCCTGCAGCACCTAATGTTCAGCATGCTGATGTCAGGGTGCCTCTGATAACCTCAGCAAATGAACTTCAGGACAGCTTGGAACTGGTTTTATGCCGTGGCAAAGAGAAGACTGGAGCACCATTGCATGTGCGCCTAAAGCAAAGCAGCAAGTTGTATGCGAATGTGCACAAAGGGGAAAGGGGTGCCTGGAGCTGAAAATGTTCATGGATGTGAGGTTTTCCACATTTATATTTGTGGGTCTACACACATAGCTGAAGAATCAAACCACAAACTTCTCATTACTGTCTTAAAAAAAACGTCTGGAGAATGAACCTCCCTACATATCAAGATTGCTATTCAATTATGGTCTGTAGATTGTGTGTTCATGCTTACATACACATATATCACACGCGCACATGTGCACACACATACCAAATATTACTTACAGTTAGAGATGCCTTTATCTTGATTCTTCTCTCATTCTGGTGTAAACCGGAATTACCTTTTAAAGTCAATGCAGCTCTAAGTGTAAATGGGAAGGGAATAAAGGATTTTTTGTTGGTTTTGGTTTTGGGGATTTTCCTTCCTTCTGTCCATTCTTCCTCCCTTCCTTCCTTCCTTCTTTCCTTCCTTCCCTCCCTTCCTTCCTTCCTTTCTTTCTTCTCTTGTTGTGGAGCTGAACCTAAGTCTAGCAGAAATTTGTGATTTGAAAAAACCCTAAAATAAAAAAACGGTTGCAGCATATAATTCTTGCTTTTCTTCAACTGTGTAGGAAAGGTGGCCAAATGCACTGTGACCTTAACTTCAGCCTTTCTCATAACAGTACAAATTAATATTTATTTAATTCCATAAAAGCAAGTAGAGTTAGAGACACGCTGGTATAAATAAGAGGAGAATCAGGTTTTGAAAGATAACATCTTGCTGTCTGTTACAGAAGCTGTCAAAATGGATGAAAAAAACCTGTTATGTTCATCCAGAGCATGTACCTTTAAAAGCAGAACTGTCAGTGATTGATGGAGTTCCAATGAAAGATACAGCAATTATAATGCTGCTACATACGTGAACGTCTCTCTGTACATGAAGGTCACTTAGGCATAAATGTTTTAAGTTGACCCAGGCATGTTTCTTCCACCAAAAAAATAGAATTAAATGTAAAATATAGCTAAATATAAAATATAGTAGGTATCCATTAGATATTTCAGGTTGAATTCACCAAACAGTTTCTGGGAAAAACAGGGGAAATTTGATTATTTCCTCATAGGGTGCACCAAATTTAAAAAAAAAAAATAAAAGTGAGGAAAGATTTCTAAATTCATTGAAAGAGATTTTATCTAGCAGTTCAGGAACTTACTTATCCAGGCTGTCATAGACCCAAGTCTAAACCTGCTCTCCCTCTGAGGTGCTTTGAGTCTACATCATTCAAGAGAAGGACTTCATGAATAGTCCTTCCTGAGCAGTTTTATGACATAAGCTGGCATGGGACATTTTCAGTACTTTTTGTCTTTAAAGAAACCACGTAAATCTTCATTGGAGTTTTAATTGGAAATTTTGTTGGAGCTGGGCTTGGAATCAAAGTGAGTAACTCATTTTTTAGCAATTAATTTAGTTTTAATTTTCACTTACTCTTTGGTTTTAATTTTCACTTACTCCTTGCATTCCATGCAATGTGACAAATGAAGGGATGACTGCCTCTGGATATCTTCTAAGTTGATAGCTAAGATGCTGCCCTTCAATACCAGAGCTCAGTGACATTGTCTCTACCTTATTGACCTTCAAGGGCATTAGTGAAGCATTTCTTACAGTATAACTTGTTATCCATTTTGCACAGGCAAACAAGACTGGAGGAGAATGAGGGTGTGAAACTGGTAGGGGCACCTGAAGAAAAATTGAAGTTAAAAGCAAAGGGAGAAAGACGAAATAGAAACCAAACAGCGTAAGCAAAATTGGTACCCCATTCTTCCTGCCTGCCTGTTAACAATAACGTCTCCCATCCTTATCTGTCACAAAGAAAACAGCCTTTCAGAAAGGTAGAGCAAAAGGCAAGGCCGACAGTTCTGCAGCCAGCTCAACAGCAGCCGGCTTTGTTGGATGCTGTCTGCAGCACGAAACCTGCGCTGCGTTCCCCTTTTAAGCCCTCTTACGGAAACATCTCCTAACTAGTAATGATCAATGCGTCTTTTATCAAACACGCATAGCAAATCCAGTAACTGCATCTTTCACATTTGCGTGGCATTTTCAAGTGCATGAAGAACAATTAAAGCCGGCCACTGGGACGTTCACTTTTTTGTCGTAATTCGCTAAGGGCTGGGGCTTTAGTCATTGCATCTTCTAAAGCTCTACAATATTTTTCTATGACTATAAAGGAGTTTTCTATTCTGCAGATTTTAAGACTGTCGTAGGAGTTTTTTGTTGCTATTGTTCACAGCTGAAGGAGAAGGTTATTTGTTTTACTAAGATAAGGTTTCTAAAACATCCTGCTTAAAAAAATACAACAAAAACAGATGATGTTTTCTCTCTTTTTCTAGTTATCTATTATTTTCTAAAGAAACTGAAATGTCATCTTGCCTCCTGGATAAATTATCTTGTCGTTTAAAACACAGGCGAAAAATCTCCAAAATATAAATAAAGGTCAGCTAAGAGGTTCGGTTTAGAGTAGGCATTGCTAAACACAAAGTTGTTTAGCTGGACTTTCAACAACTTGGGTATTTTTCTTTCCTTTTGTTGAACACTCTTGTGACTTTTACGCTATTTTACGCACTGCAGTTGCCCTTCTTGTTAGTCCTTAGCACAGCTCTGTCCTATGCGAGCTCAGACCATCTCAGACGATGCCCAGGTACAGTCTGGGAGCTGGCTCAGGTCGGAGACCACTCCCAGCAGCCAGTTTCTTTGCAGTTACTTTATTTAAGTGATAGAGCATCTAGCTATTAGCTATGATCTATACCCTGCTGACTTAAAAAAGGTTTCCAGTCTGTTTCTTGGTATAGATGTCGTCTTATGGTCAGACCACAATTTCACTCTTTTCATACACCATGTGACCTTTGCCAGCAGCTCCAAAATGAAGACTGAAATTGGAAATTATTTCATTTGTACTCATATGCTGTATCAAGGACATGGTTTCAAATTGCTTCGGTGCAAGATAATTATGCTAAGGTATCTAAGCTTGCAATATTAAAAAACATTTTCTCCTGGGTTCAGTGAACCCCATGAAGAAAGAGGACCATCATCTCAAATGGCATCAATGCATATCGAAAGTTTGAGCCTTTGAAGAGAGTTCTTTTCAGAGACTGCACAACCAGAATCTCCCACCTTTATTTACATAATTCCAGTTCGAGCAGGCCATTTTACACATCTTTGATTCAGCGGCATAACTAACAGTTCTCAAGCATAAATCTCATACTGAACTTTGTTCTACAGTGAGATAATTATCAGGCAACAGGTCACTTCAGGACTCTGTCTTCTTTCCCCTTTTCTTCCTTACTTGCAGAAATATAGAAAACATCTTATTGGTATCTAAAAGACCAATATATGTTATGACTTGACATAATAGCTTAGTGAATTAAAGGTAAACTTCATACATGGAAAATAATAATGTTGCTTCTCTTTTTTATTAAGAAAGGAAAACTTTGAATTCCAGATAAAGAAAAAATGCTTATTTAAGGACATTAAAGAAATATAGGACACAAGTCTCAATCGTATTCAAAATTTTGCACAATCCCATGGAAACTGATTGCATTCCACTGAAATAAAGCAACTACAACAGAATAAAAAATCAGACCGGGTATCCTTCCCTTTTTAACATCTCTTCAGCTGGAGTAGAAAAAGATAAGCTCATATTAATGGATGGCATTGCATTATGTAAGTAAGATTAGATATGTAGATAAATAGTGTGTTGTCCTTGTCTTGCACAATTACTTATAAACAAATATCCAGATTACTTATAAACAAATACCCAGATGAAGGCTGAACTGCAGCCTCTGAAATAATGTTCGGTGAAACAGATTTATAAAACTATTTATAGGTCCAAAAAGAAGTGCTTCAGAGGATGTTTGAAGACTTTTGCCTTCTTGGGAGTGTGATTTGAGAACCATGGTGCTTTAAAAAATTCTTGGTAGCTAGATATCTGCATATTTATAAGTCTAAATATACAAGAATCCTAAAGTATTTCAGTAGTGCCTAAACTTTGACATCTTCTTTATATGCACGGGTTGCTGCTGCCTATTATTGCCTATAAGGTAAATCACTTAGCCAAGGTCACACAGTTGAAGAATATAGTAGTCTTATTTGTCCAGGTGAAACTAAGACCCATCTTTTCTTTCTCTTTCCCTTTCATGCAGAAGGCAGAGGTCTCAAAGGACTGTAGTGCCGGGTCAAAAGTTAAGAGCAATACCTTTAGATCCTTTCTTCCGCTAAGGCATCAGAAGTCTCTTTTGAGTACTGTCTTTTTTTCTCTCTACATGAACTCCTGGTGAGAATTTACTTTCCTTTGGGGCACTATTAGTTGTGTTACTTTCTCGGCTTTGAGAAATCTTATTCACTGTCCTGTCTGCCTGAATCTAATCCTGAAGTTTAAACTGAGGATTTTATTTGGCATAACTTGTTTGTCTCAATATTTAAATGGACTCCGAAGAGAAGTATTCTCTGGTATTATATTAGATAGGTGTCTAGTGGGATACTCAAAACCTTTTTATGAGCACTTATTTGGTAACAACTATCTGCCTTACACTGTGTTGAAGTTATTATTTCCTGTTGGGGATATTAAAGGAAAATAATGTCCCAGACACTTTTCTAAGGCTTTTTTATTTGTGTTTTTGTTTGTTTGTTTGTTTTGTGATGTTCGGTCTAAAACTGGTAGAAAAAGAATGGAAGGACCCAATTATTTCTTAATCATATGAAAACTGACAATTTTAAAAGCCATGTTAGAATTCAATTATGAATAAGAACAGCTTTCTGTTCTTCAAATATATAGAAATACCTACCCTAGAGAACAATGACTGTTTCTTCAAGGCACACTCATTGTGCCTGCAGCTGTTTGTGTGTAAATCGTATAACTTTCTGAGTAAAGCACAGTTTTAAATTACTGCAGTGTGAACCTGACTCCTCTCTCTATGCTGACTTCCCATGGAGTAACTAGACAAGTTCAAAGGGTTTTCCTCCTTACCTTCAGTTTTCTCAACATCTGGGTCTCAAAATATATACAACTATCCTCAGCACATATGTGTTTGTCAATGGGAAAACACACAAAGCTAAAGTTTAAGTGACAAATTTTACCTGTATGTCTTAATTCATCATTCACCTGTGTTCAGATACTAGAGACAAGAAGCGTTTGAGAATCTATACTAAATAGAGTGGAAATATCAACCAAAGGGATTTTTACAAGGACCTCCTGCTAGGTATGAAGCACAGGCCAGGAATAAGCCTGGAAGTGATTGTCTGAAGTGGAACAAATTGTGCCATGGACAGATCTGGGGTAGGAGCTAAACAAACAATTCTGAGAAAGGTGACTTTGTCAAAGCAATGGGTTAGAAATAGTACCTTTGCAGAATGGTTCTTAACGGATGTGTTCAGGTCAATACTGAATTGTCAAGTATAGTGAAAAGGATGATATCATAATCTATACACAAGGTGATCATCACCTGGGGAATAAGTTAAAAAGAAAAAAAAAAGCAAGATATATCTTGGAGAAGTTATGCCAAAAAAATAGATATGCCATATTAAGCATCCTCTGAAGATTTCTAGAGGTATTAACGGGAGACAAGTTTAGGTACAAACTTGGCTTCCTCCCTCTCTCCCTCAGAGAACATTGCTTCTAACCACTAAGGTAACTGGAAAGTCACACCAGCCTTTGTTCTGTCTACGATTCCTAATTCTCAGCCTTAATTTTCATTGTTTTACATTTATAAATGTTTCAACAAGAGGAGGTGAAAATTAAAGTAGGAAAAAGTGGAAAATATCTGAAGTCCATTGCAGAATAAGCACTCATAAAGAGGCACTCATAAAGCCTAGATAAAAATGAAGAAGGCATTAATGACCCACTCTTTGTGTCCTGGCTTGGATGTTTTCTTCGGAGTGGAGCGTTATTTTCAGAAGATTCTGATGTGGTTTGAGATGGGCTGTGATCTCTGCCTTGTCTGCTGTACTGGAGACAGATGTCTGATGAGTAAATCCCTGATTAAATTTTGATTTTCAATATTGCTGGTTGCCCCTGAGCCCTGCCAATGTATTTGGACTGAGAGCTCCAAACTTTCCAGACTTAAATTGGGAACCAGAAGGAGTTCCAGGACCTTAAGGCAGTGGCTTTGGAGGTTTTGTGGAGCTTCATAGATAAGAAGCCTTGGCTTTGTAACACAGTCATATGCACTTGAGCATAAGCTAAAATGTTCACAATTTTACTTTCTCCTTGACTTTTGTAACAACTTCATCTCTTGGGCCTGACAAAGTCCCATCATGCTCGCTCGCTCTCTGACATATGTTAATATTGGCTTTCCCACAAGCACAAAAAAGCATTCATCTTCAAACTCTGTTATGGCTTCCTAATTCATTATCCCTGTTCATAAAATTGTTCTACTTCGAATGGGTCAGTGTTTTATATGTCAGTCTGAGCATCTATTTAAATATAAACCAAAGTTTGATATTAATAAATATTATCATATGATCTTTTTTTTTTCCTTTTAGGAGATCTGAAAGACATTTTGTTTTCATTCTGTCTGTTTCCTAGGAAATTATAAGAAAACATGCAATGTTTGCCTTCAATATTATGAAAACCCAGAAAGGGCTCACAAAATTCCAAGAAAGCCCCATGAGGTTTGCTGATTTCCAGGTAAAAGCAAATGAATAAATGAAATTTAAACTAACTGATAGTAAACCAGGGTCAGACAAAGTGCATAACATTTCAAGGTCAAAAGGCAGATGATTCTGTGAGACAGTAGCTCTGAGAGCAGAGGGCAACTTTTCTTTTTTTTTTTTTTTTTAATTGCAAAACCCATGCGTGCTGTTTTGTATTCTTTACAAGTTTTAATAAAGACAGTTTGCTGGTGGGTACCCAAAGTAAATACATGTGGAGATACCACTTTCCCTCTTCAGAAATGTCTGCAGTAGACAGTGTTCAACATTTTTTATGCCTTTGTGACTCTATGTATCCTTGATTTCATCACTCCCTTGGTACTGTAGCTTATTTTCTGAGTTAAACAAAGGCATTGGCAGAGAAACTACAAAGTGTTCTAATCTCCTGACCCCCACATTGACAGTTCAATATATTTTAGAACAACTAAAGATATGGAAGTGGAATTACGAAACAAGCAGGCACTTCAGAAGAATGTTTTATAAATTTATTGCTTTACTGCGTAGTGGAACTGCTGTAGTTTTAAGAGAGCAAGGACATACATCTGGAAAATAAAACATAATGGTAGTGGCTCGCTGGAAGTAAAAGATAAAAACAGCTGTCAAATACAATTGTACAGAAAATGTGAGATTATTGGTTTCGTTGGGATTTATTAATTTGATATATTTCAATTCTTATCTGTTAAATGAGGGTGGGGTAAACTGCCACACAGCTGATGACTTGCAATCCCTTTATAAACTGTCCTGGTTTTATTTTTCACCTATATCTAAAATTCCTCCAGTTAACTAGGGAAAGGTTCTCTCCCTCAGCAGGCAGTTTCTTGCAGTAACTCAAAGCACACATAGTCAAGCATCAAATGTCACCACATTGCCATCTTACTGTGAATGACTGGAATTTACTTCCTATTGTTAGTGGTGCTGAAAATTGCTACTAGATTCCACGGAGTTCATAATGTATTATCTAAACCGAAAACATTTTCAGGGACCAAACTGACCTTTTCGAAAACTGCACTTTCATCCTTAAAATGCTGGACTATTGCAATATTTCATTTAAAAGGTTATTTAAACTTTTTTCTTTCTTTTTTTGGAAAAGGGTAAGGATCATTGTGTGAAAGAAGTATCTTCATATAAATCTTCTGTGTCAAAAAACAGGGAAGAATAACACTCATTAAAGATCCTTCAAGAAAGCTCTACAGAAAAGACCACAGCTGTTATTCTCCCTTAGAAACAATCAGATAATTGTAATTAATATTTAATACTTGTGCTCAAGTCCTAACTGATAGTAAGGTTTAATTTTATTAAAAGTGTTAGAAAGTGTTTCTCTCTCTGAACATCCTGACAGAAGATGAAAAGCAGAAATTTTTTTTTTCCATGTTACTGACTTAGAACTGAGATACAGAGAAACGATGAAGTGTCCACAGTCAGAGAGAAAAATCTGCAACAAAGCGAGCAACTTAACCCCTGCTTCTTCAGTACCAGTTAAATGTCCCAGCAAAAAATATCCTCCCCCCGAAATGTGGCTGAAAAGGGATTGATTACTTGTAGAGCCTCACCACAATACAGCACCTGTGCATTTAAATGAAGGAAAAAGGAATTGAACCAGCTTGCAGAGTTGCCAGCCTGAGGAGTGCTGACCACAAACAGCCTTTTCGCCCACATTTTATCAGAGGAAGGGAAAAGAAGTATTAAAGATAGGATTAATCCTCTTTAAGGGGGAGAATGTGGGAAATGATTACTGCAAGCACTGGTTGGCTGTAGTGCTAAGGGATCAGATTTTAGAAAAAAATAACAGCCTGCCTCTGAATGATAAATGAA
Source organism: Leptodon cayanensis (assembly GCA_027564655.1). Taxonomy (NCBI): domain Eukaryota; kingdom Metazoa; phylum Chordata; class Aves; order Accipitriformes; family Accipitridae; genus Leptodon; species Leptodon cayanensis. The sequence continues at coordinate 27,005,523 of JANXJC010000008.1, forward strand.
TATGTGAGCTTCACTGATGGCACACATGACTGTTTTTAGACTTAGAAGAAGTGACAGAGGAAGATGAGCAGTCATGTAAGTGGCAGGGTAAGTGTATTAAAGGCATAGCATAAGAGAAACGAGCTGACATAAAGACCAGTGACCGTAAGGAGAGGTGATAAAAAAGAGAAGGGAATATATTAAGGAAATGAGTTAACTCCTCATGTTCTGAATCTTCTATAACTCTTAGGTCAATGAAGAAAACAGCATTGGTCCAGGAAATAAGTGGAGAAGTGTGGAATTAATAAAAGAGAGGAAGTAATATAGAAGAATTAACTGTATATTTTGCAGGCATCATTTTCTTAGAAAAGTTGACACGTATTCGGTACATTTTTCCTGATCATGATCATGGACTTTAGATGGGTATTTGACATTTACAGGGACTGACAGAAGGCTCAAACACACGCGATTGAGTAAAGAAGACATAACAGGCTAAGGTACAGCCCAACCACTTGTTCCTGGCCTGGTTCAGCTGCCGAGTAATGCAGATTACCTGCAACTTCTTCCTTTGAAGTTTACAAGAAATCGTGTTGTCTGGCAGTGGGCTGGGTTAAGAGCGCACATACAGTAACCGCGGATCAGCCAGTGAATGTAACTTATTAAGCTGCTCTAGCCTATGTATTTCAGCCATAAGTCTCAAACAAAAATGAACTAAATGAACTGAAACGAAGCTTTTAGGGACTACTGCAGAATTATTAGACCAACAGAAAATATTTTCTGCTAAGGAAATATCCATCATACTTCAGAAGAGGGTGTTAGACTGAGGACCACTTAAAAAGTGGGCCACGGTTTTTGGAGGCAGGAAGCCAGCACACAAAGACACTCCATTGCTACAAACTTCTTGAAGCAGTGCGTAATATAACTGAAGTTTACTTATTGTTTTAACTTCTGCAGAGGTTGAAACAGCTGCCAGTAGATCTGGAGGGAGAAAACATAAACTAAGTCCGCACTTTAGCCCTGGCACTGGCACAGGCAGGAAGCTGCTTATGAAAGATTATTTCCTTTCCTGATATTGCCCTATTAACTAGATAACCGCTTGGATCATTTACTGGAGTTGGAGCTGCCTTACTCTATAATTATGTGAGTTTTATAGGAACAAAGCACAACAGAGAAGTAATGCTTTGGGCCTCCTATTGACTTGCAATTGGTGTAGCTTCTAACATCTTCTCTGTCTAGGTATAAAATAGTCATAGAATCACGGAATGATTTGGGTTGGAAGGGACCGTTAAAGGTCATGTAGTCCAACCCCCCTGCAATGAGCAGGGACATCTTTAGCTAGATCAGGTTGCTCAGAGCGCCGTCCAACCTGGCCTTGAATGTTTCCGGAGATGGGGCATCGCCCACCTCTCTGGGCAACCTATTATCATTTTACATCTTTTTTAACTAACTTTTCACAGGTCTTAATGACTGTGCCTAACACAACCAAATGGAATATTCAACCTAAAATTTCTTTTTTGTTGATGTAGCTGGATAAGAAAGGATTGGAAAATATTTTCTGCTAAGAAAGTATCTGCCATACCTCGGAATAGGGTAGTATAGTGATGTCCACTTAAAAAATCAATAGTTATAAACAGGTACCACTTTCTTTTTTTTCTAAGAGACCTTTTACATAGAATTATAAATAGCTGTGGAAGGTAAGATGCCGTGCAGCAGTAACTATGGGGATAAATACTTACATTTAGTAGTTAGTAATACATCTATGTTGCTGCATCAGGAGCAGACATCTTATGGTTGTTGATTTACTCCCCCAGATCAAATATGCTGCAGATGTTCAAGACGTGAAATGATATGCAGCACTGTACTGAACAAAACTAAATGCAACTATAATAGATACTCAAAAACAATAATTAGGAAAAAAAAAACAAAACTAAAAACTACAATTACTTCTTATCCTGAGGATAAAAACCAAACAGGTAATATACCATCAATACTTAGTGAAAAATGTGGGGAGTGGGCAATTCTTGCACATTACTTTGACAGATGAAAAATAGACATGAAGTTAAAGTTGGATGAGAAAACCAAAACTATTTGGATAACAATCCATTTTATCACTTGACATAGTAAAACATTGTTCTGGTTCTATACATATATATTTACTGTTTTTACTTTCTTTTGAAAGAACTATCCAGTGGGAATTTTTACTCTTTCCTTTTAAAGACTTTATAGTATATTGTGATTTTGAGTAGAGATTTTTGATAAATTTGCATCAAAATCTGATGAATGTGGAATGTATGTTTTCCTTGACATTGACATTTTTCATGGGTAAATGTCAGATTGCCACCCTTTTATTTTTTCCTTTAGGGAATGTACACAGCCCATTTTCTTTCAGGTCAGCACCATGTTAATCCTTGCACCCACTGAAGCTCTGCATTTCCTCATAGGAGCTGTAGATCGCAGACTTCTCAGTCTTTGGGTTCACCACTATGGTGCAGCCACTAGCAAAGATCTTCCTGGAAAGACGTCCTCTACATGAAGGGTCCAAAACACATTAAGAAAGAATCAGAACACGATCAAAATCAATTAAATTGTCTACTTACCTGTTATTACAGACTAGAATAAGGATAAGAATTTGAAGGATCAGGCTTTTAAAAATCTTTCTCATTTCATAACTCATTGTAAATTTATAAGCTGTTATGTTTTCTTCACACATATTTAAACATCAGTGAGCAAGCTATATCTGTCCTATTGGTAGTTATTACAGGCAACAGGAATACAAAGCTATTTAGGGACCACAGTTCTAATTTCCATTGATTTCACTAGGGACTCAGGCATCAAAATCCTATTCGGTCAGGCACCTACGGACAGTTGTGAAACCAGCAATCATTACTCATATTGTTGAGTGCTCACCAATTAATCAGTGTAAAACCTGTGAATCGAGAATGACATATTTGTCAGTCCTCCTCACTTCCCACAAATATTTTTGTTGATTTTCACTTATATGTACAATATGAAATGAGTGGAACAGTGCATTTTACTGAATCAATACAGAGCATGATGATTTAGTCAGGATATAAGGCAAAGATAAGGAAAAAACAGGAGGCAAGAATAGCAACATTACTGAGAAACGAAATAGAATCTGCTGAGAAAAATGGCATAAACACTTGGAATGACAGTAGAGAAAGTTTTGATAGAAATTTGGATAATAAAGGCAGGCAGCTAATTCACTGATGTAGTTACAGATCTCTTGGGCAGTTAGAGCAGATATGGCAGTACACTCAGCATGGCCTCTTAGAGCTTACTTTAATATTTATCAAGGGAAAAGTAATTACTTTGATACTGATTTTGGTAGAAACTAAGCAAAAACCTAGGTGGAATTTTTTTTCCAAGGAACTATAAATTGTTGGGAGGGAGGTGGTGAGGAAAGAGAGGTGGGGATTTTTGGTTTAGTTCTTTCGGTTTTGTTTTTTTGCTAAATAGCCTACAAGGTTAGATGCAGTTCTATGTATAACGCAGTGACTTTAGACAGGTAAAAATATGGTTGATATTGAGAACATGCAATATCTAGCAAAAAAATAAAACTTTAGATTTGGTATACTTATGAGGCTTCTTAGCAGAGAAAGAAACACACTAAGTTTGATGTCAGAAAGTCTGACTTTGAGGGAATGTGAAATGCTCAGTGGAATTTTGACTGAGATTTTATAACACATAGGAAACATACTATTGAAACTGAAATAATGGAAGAAATGGCAATTGAAATTCACTCTGGTATAATCCAGCTAGGGGAACAAAGACCAAAGTAAGATAACATGAAATACGAATAATCTCGATATGTGTAAAAGAAAGGGAAAAAAAAAAAAAGAAGAAATTCTAAAATTCTAGAAAGAACAGTGAGAAAATGAGGGAAAAAATGGAGTAGTGAAAATAAGACACAGGATAACTCTTCTTTTTGTATGGAAACCACTTGTCAAATTCAGGGGCAGTAAGTGAATACAGGTTTGCAGGGCATGTGCCATAAGTACTTGTATTGGGTTTGAACGGGGTAGAGTTAATTTTCTTCATAACAGCAGGTATGGGGCTGTGTTTTGGATTTGTGCTGGAAACAACGTTGATAACCCAGGAATGTTTTCGTTCCTGCTGAGCAGCGCTTACCCAGAGCCAAGGGCTTTGCTGCTTCTCCCCCCACCCCACCAGCGAGCAGGCTGGGGGGGCACAAGGAGTTGGGAGGGGACACAGCCGGGACAGCTGACCCCCACTGACCCAAGGGGTATCCCAGGCCATACAACGTCATGCTCAGCAATAAAAATTGGGATGTGGGGAGAGGTTTGCGGGGGTTACCATTGCTTGGGAACTGGCTGGGCATCTGTCGGCTGGTGGTGAACAACTGTTGGGGTTTTTTTCACTTGTTTTTCTTGGCTTTGTTTTTATTTTCGGGCTTTGTTGGGTTTGTTTGTTTGTTTTGGGGGGGGCAGAGAGGGGAGGGTGTGAGCAATTAGTTATGTGGTGCTTAACTGCCTACCATGACAGCACTGAAGGTGTTGGATGGCAAGAGGAAACAATCAACCATGAAAAGTAAGACGCAATAGAAGGAGCTTGCTTACCTGCGGGTTTTGGCACAGTTTTGCTCCGCCTCCTCTAGTCACAAAAGCATTTCAACGAACAACTTAAGATTTGCTGTAGATAGTTGAAAAAGAAAAGTGGTGGGCTAAAAATAGTACTGCCAAATTCTGGCTTACTTAAACCATGTAAATCTGTTGAAGTTAAAGAAGTCCCTTATGACCTAAATCTTCACAAATATAGGCTTTGCCATTTCACAAGCATCACTGCAGATAAACTCTGGGCCCCAGAAAAAATTCTAACCCAGGAACCTTTGTAATGGCAGTAAGCCCGAGCTGACATAGGAATCAGTTGCCTAAAAGTATGTGGCTAGAGGCAGGCTGGGCACCTTCAGTCGTCCTTCCAGGCTTCCAGCTGCATCTGTAGACGGGCATGGATTTTCTGCAGTTCCTATGTTGCACCTGCCAAGATCATGCATGTCTCAAATATCTTAGGGCATCTGGTACTATATTTGGGCACCCAAATCACCCTTTGGGGAACAGTTTATTTCAACACATTTATTAAAACATGCTGAAAGATACTAAAGTTAGAGAAAGAAGAGAAATAATGAGGTACATAATTAAACTGGGCTTTTTGATCAGTGATTTCTAAAACCTAAATAGACATTTGTTATACTTGTAAGCTGTCCTGTTCCCAGTCTTCGGCTCATTGAATCAGACGTAGCTTAACTGCGCCTAATACCAAGTGTTACACAGCGATTTTTAAAATAAAAGATCTCGAATTCTGTTTGTAGAGTCTGCCGATAAGCCTAAATCTGCTTCTTTGAAATCTGTTTACAGTGAAAGGAAATTTGGCTCAGTGTTTTCTTTCAGTTGTGCATTTATTGTTTGGTAAAGTTGAAATTTTCAGGACACGGTTGTCATTATTGTATTCAGTAGTTCATAGAAGCATGTCAACAGAGGATGGACAAGTTGTGTAAAACCTTATCTCTTACATTTCTCTGGGGTTTCTGACTCAGAGCTGTAAAAACTCAGGAGTAAACTAGTAAACAGACAATGACTCAGCCATGACCACTCACTCCCCTTTTTGATCTGTTTTATTTCCTTTCACAGAACAGTTTATTCCCTTTTGTTCCTGGTCAAAGATTCAATCATTCCCTGCGCTTCTCTAGCCACTTTTCTACCCTTTTGCTTGCAAGAGGGATTAGCATGTCAGTCTCCCTTGCTCTCTTTTTCATACCCAATGTCATAGGCTTCTCTCCCTTGCATGGTAGAGAAAGGCTGTGGAAATACAGTCTTAAATCAATTTCTAGCAGTCTGCTAACTTTCTTTTCCTTTCTTTTCCAGATTTTAAATCATGTCCCATGTTCCTCTACTGAGTACGCCCTTAGTCTTCTAAAAGAATGTTTAAGACCATGAGAACAGGTCTTTTGCAATGGATGCCTGCCAGAAACACCCGCTGTGTCTCAGGACAGCCACAACCCCCTTTCGCCCAAAGCCATCCAGCAACAGGTACCGTAGGAAGGAGACAGAGAAGATCGCTGAAGCGATGTGTCTGTTCCAAGCATTGCATTAGCAAGCCCTACCTGTGGCTGCTGGTTGTTTCTGAAGTTTGAATTCAGCTCCGGCCCCAAGGCACAGGAGGGGTACAACGTCTTTTTTTCCCCGACGATGCAAATAGCAGGCGCAGCTGGCCTCTCACTCGCCAATATGTTCTAGAGCTGAAGTAGTCCAAGGGATTTCACAATGAAATACATTCACACAGATGCTGCCTAAAAAACACTAAGGGATAATACTTCATCGTGGAAGTACAGCTATTAGAATATGAGATGCCCATTCTAGGATTTACAGGCATCACTCTATTTAACCTCTGTGGCAGATCAACTTGGCTGCTTTAGTTTAATCTCAGATACTTTACTGCTTTCCTAAATTTACCCAGTAAGGGTAAAAGTATCCCCTACTGAAAAAAGCATAAAGTCCAAAAATATCATAGGATTGGAATAGATTTACTATACAAACCAGGTTTCTGTTTTAAACTGTTAGATAGGGAAAAGTTAAATATAGAAGCAACTAAAGGGAAATGAACTTGTTGTAACGTTAAAAGATGACAACTAAAAGATTGTAAAAATGTTTCCTATGTCTTAAATATATCATGATTTTAACATTAAATCTTTGCAAATTATCTTTAAAAAAAACCTTAAAAGACTGCATATTTCATGCTCCTGACAAAATCCATTTGCATATTTCCGTTTGCCATTTGTTCACCCTGCAGGAATAATACCCATTTCTTTCTTATTTTTTAAATACTGCAAAGCTTTCAGCTAATAGCAAGAGAGCAACAGTTTATTTCAAGCTAATATTGTCTTAGTCACATGAGTCCTGATATTTAAAGTATTTTAATCAATGTGAAAGAATAACAGATGCTGAGCTCTCCAAATACAATGATATTTACTGTATAAAGCTTCTTCGACAGCAAGTTGAAAAAGAAATACTACCAGGGCTTTTCTTTGCAAAATAAGATTTTACCCTCAAGGTCTGTGTTTATTTTCTAATCTCTCTTTTCTACAAGGCCTCTTTAAAACTCAAGTTTCCCTCCTTGTCCTTTTTCTAACACAATTGGCCAGACACTCATTTGACTTTTTTATGAATTCCAAATCGGCTGCAAACATACAAAAGAAGAAATTGGAAGTAGGAAAGTCTTCCAGTTATCTGCACCAGCACAAGGCTATTCCTTACTGTGTACTCCACAGTGTGCTGCTCAGTCTAGTTCAAGTGATCTAAATAGTGGAAACTCCTGTGCTTTTCTGGACTCGGTTCCTTAAACTACAAAATTTTGCTGTTAAGAAACATTACTTTGGATTATGTCTTCCAAGGATGCTTTGATTCCAACAAAATATTATTGGCGATATTAATTTGAACTGGAGAAAATGTTTTATGTTGTACTGCAGGTAAGTGACCATGAGTGCCATAAGAAAGCCCTATTGCCTCACATGTGGGATTTCTGATTTGTAAATCATATGCTGGCTAAAACTACATATCAGTGGAAAGCACCCACTTTTGACTTTACCAGTGAAAGCTAGGCATAAAGGATGAAGGAAAAGGAGAAGCTTGGGAGCTGCTGAAAAAAAGAAAAAGGACCAGAAGAAGAGAGAAAAGAGTAGAAGCAACCGGTACTGTTGGATTGATGAAAAAGCTGGATAGCTGTTAGTTTAAAATCAATAGTATGTTCAGTCATGTGGTAAGCAGAATTCCATGTGGTTGAATGAGTTATTGATGTGGGAGTTTATTTATTTTGCTGTATGCAAGGTATCACAAGCCAAACTTCAGCAGAGTGATTAATGTGTCTGAAAAAAATTCTTGTAGCATCAGCTGGGAGTTCTGTTTCAGGATGTCGTCTCTGCCCACCTATGATGGCAATGAAATGGTGTTAGCAAGAAGAGCCTTTGAATACCTTGGCTTTTGAGGGCTAACCACCAACAGTTAAGGATGAAAGGGAAGTTCTGTAAAGGGAACTTCTACAGTGGGGACTTCGACTCAATCCCTTAATGCTTTTTTTTTTTTTTTTTAATTCTTTATTTTTTAATTCCCAGTGATACTTGGGGTTTACAGTTATATGACACATGGAGAGAGCTAGATATTTAAGAGTTGTGCTGGAGAATGCTTTCTGAGGCAGCCGGCAGCCGGTATGAAATAGTGAAGAGAGGTTTGTCTTAACTCTTGCTTCTCTCAGAACTTACGGGCATGGGAGCCAAAGCCATAAGCCTTCTTTCATGAGAACATGATGATGCCCCTTTGGTAGTGCAGTGGTTAGTGGATTCAAGTGAGATGAAAGAGAACTCATTTTGTGCCCCTGTTCTGACTCAGGCAAAGCAAAGGCTGTATTCAAACTCTGCAGACAAGTGATTATTGTCCTCCAGTTCAGTTGACACAGAACGGTTCACATTCCCATTGCTCAAGGCCAGTTCACCATATAGTGGCACTGGTTCCGACAGCATTGTATAGCACTTAGCCCTTGATGCTGCTCCCATGTCCCTAAAGCTTATATATTTTTATTGTTGTTGTTATTATTATTATTGTTGTTATTATTATTCAAGGAGCATGAGCTTAATATGGAGAGTGAACAGAATGGTGTTTTACAATAAGCTTCCAAAAGTATGTTGCATGTCTTTGGGCGTCGTGCTTGGGAATAGATGGTGGGTATCTGAAAAGCTGCTGGAACAGGAGGAGCTGGTGATGTAAGTGCCAAGAGGCATTGAAAGAGTTAGTTTAACCTCATCCACACTGCCTGTATTGAACAGATTCTCAGAGCTGCACCCTGATTTCCTTGGAAGAGATCACTTAGTTTTCTCTAAAGGACATCCCAAGAACGAACTAAGATATGTCATGTGCCTGCTCAGAGGATAGGGCCCATGTACGAATCAGAGAGCAAAGTTATTTCACAGTAATACACATCCAAAGAACATTCTGTACCTCGACTGTTGGACCACACTAAAGAATTATGAGCTATTTGGAGTCTTTTTTTCTCTCTTTTTCTATATGAGACAGAGACAAAACTAAAGAATGGCTTTTAAAACTGTAGTTATGGCACTCACCTGCAATGTAGAAGGCAAAGATTCAAGTCCCAGGTCTGCACTAGAGAGAGTAGAAATTTGAATTAGTGTCATGTTTCCTACTAAGTGTTCACTGCCCTATTCACTCTGTTTGCTTTTCTAAGGTTGATTAGTATTTTCCCTATTTTCACCAGAAATTTCTGTTCTGCTTCTAAGACAGAGTTCCTAACACATTTTCCAATAAAAGTAGTATGTTCTTGTGGAAGAAAAATTTACTTAGGAAAAATCAGCATTTTTCAGACAAAAACTTTCCCAACTCACTCCTTGAGACACACATGGGTTATTCCTACAAAACTGAAATAAAAGAAAATTCATTGAAGTTAATCTGATTTGGATTCAAATTTTAGTGAAGTAATTGTCTTGGCCTTCCCCTTTACTAAATGTATGAGGAACTAGGTCCTCAAGAGCAGAAGCTTAAAAGAACAATCTGACTTCTGTGCCAGCTTCACATTTTATAGTCCATAAATAATTCTTTGCCTGTCTAGTGAACTGCTACACACAGACCCGATAGAAAAAAATAGTATAAATTAATGCCATCCAGCAACTGAGAAATACATGAGATCCTATCAACTCCTCTTCTATTATCAGAAAAGCATAACACATAACAGGCAAATGTGACACCAGTTTCGGAACTTCATGGTTGTTATTTACAGCATATTCTAAACTTTTCTGACTGCCTAAACAGAAGTTGGAAAGAAATGTGATGGAAACAAGTATTCTGGGCTAAATATGACCCATTTTAAATTTCAGTATGTTTTCCATCTGTGCTAGTGGGAACAAAATTTGTTATTCCTACTTAAAACCACGCCCAATTCAGCCCACACATTTCTAGCCTAATTACTTAATCGATGGATCATTAATTCATTAAAAACTCATAATTCCTAGAGAATTATAAACTTTTTAGTGTATTTCCTTGTTATTTACACCATTGAAGGGCAGATCGTTCAGGGGAATGCAGTTGCAGCCTTCATAAACTTGAATACATTTCATGAGGAAGGATAATGGAATCAATTTTTGATGGTTACTCTGAACTGTTTCATATTTCTATCTCTCATTTGCTAATTTTGAGGACTTTTGTATCTCCTTATTCTTTCACAGCTTGTGATAGAATTTGCTAGGCACATATTTATGATGATGGAAAAACAACCCCTTTATTATTGTTTTACACCATTATTAAATAATTAGTACAGTGATGTGTATCCTCTTCCTGAGCACAATTTACCAAATATTTTTGTTTAGAATACACTATATATTACAATAAAGGCCTTTATTCTAAACTAAGTTCATCAGATTCTAGTTTTTACCTTTCTTTATTTTGAATTTTGACTTTCTATGATACCTTTGCAATGGAAAAATTTCATCAGAATTTCAAAGCTGTTATGAGCACTTAACAACCAAAAGACAATATCAGCTCAATCAGTTACTGCGGTGACTATCAAGTTGATTACTTTTGTTTCTATTACAAATTTTTCTTAAAGTTTATGGGCACAATTTACTAGTCAAAAATACACGTAACAGTAATCATATTTGAGAAGGAGATTTTATATCAAAACTTCATACTCCTAAAATACCAAGTTTTTGCTCTGAAATTTTTTCTTTACATGTTATAGAGGAAAATATGCTTAACAACAGTAAAATATTTTTACAGTGATTGCATTAAAACCCAGGTGAAACTGGGTGATCTCAGTGGTTCCTTTTGGATTCAAAATCTGTAGATGTCTTTTACATATCCTTTACTTTCTACCACATTTATCTGAAAGACCAGGCAGATATTAATTCAAGCGCTTTCTGTATCAATTTTTTTTTCCCTAACAATTTACCTTCCTAGCACTTTCAGATTAGGCAACAAGATACTTCACAGAAATATATAATTCCCAATAACACTATCTATTTTTTCAATCCTTTTTATCTTCTTGATACTAGCAGATCTCATTAGCAGAGTTTTCAAAAATACATGGCCAAATGCAAGAATAATTTTCACTTGCTCAACTTTGAGTCTCCTTAAGTGTTGCTAGTCAAAAGAATTGCTATCTTCTTACTATAATATTATTTATTAAACAGCCACTGATTTTATTTATCCACCATTAAAGGCATTTTGCAAAAGTGTAACCTGTGTTATCCCCCCCATTGACACACCATACACTGTGGAGTATCACCGCTTGGCCATGGAATCCCAAAGAAGTAATGCTGTATTTCATGTCCTTCTTAGAGCACAGATGATATTCTCCAAAGTGTAAACAATTTCTCATAAAACTTCCTCCTACCACTCAGCAACACTCTTATTAAACACTATCTCATTAATAAAGTAGCTATACCCTAAATAAGAACATTACTGGAAACCTAATGAATAGATCACAGAACCACAGACTGGTTGAGGTTGGAAGGGACCTCTGGAGGTCATCTGGTCCAACTCTCTGCTCAGGCAGGGCCACCTAGAGCTGGGTGCCCAGGACCATGTCCAGACAGCTTTTGAATATCTCCAAGGATGGAGAATCCACAACCTCCCTGGGAAATGTGTGCCAGTGCTCGGTCACCCTGACAGTGAAAAAAAGTGTTTCCTGGTGTTCGGGAAGAACCTCCTGTGTTTCAGCTTGTGCCCGTTGCTTCTTGTCCTGTCACTGGGCACCACTGAGAAAAGCCTGGCTCCGTCTTCTTCAGAACGTCCCTTCAGGTATGTATAGGCAATGAAAAAATCCCCGAGCCTTCTCTGCTCTAGGCTGAACAGTCCCAGCTCTCTCAACCTCTCCCCATAAAAGAGATGCTCCAGACCCTTCATCATCCCTATGACCCTTCTTTGGACTATCTCCAGTATGTCCATATCTCTCCTGTACTAGTGAGCCCAGGGCTGGACACAGTAATCCCAGTGTGGCCTCACCAGTGCTGAGCCGAGAGGAAAGATCACCTCCGTCCGCCTGCTGGCCACTCTCCTTCTAACGCAGCCCAGGATACCACTGACCTTCTTTGCAGCAAGAGCACATTGCCAGCTCACGTTCAACTTGGTGTCCACCAGGACCCCCAAGACCTTTTCTGCCATGCTGCTTTCCAGCTGGTTCCTGTGGAGGACCCTCTGGACGGCAACGTGACCGCCCGGCTTATCCGCCACTCCTCCCAGTTTCGTATCACGCTCATTCCCATTTCAACTTCCTATTACTGGTCCTTTCCCTGGCTCATAATCAGAGGAGCATGCTTGGTACCTTTATGACCATGCACATCTGTACTAATATATTAAATACTCAACGTTGCTTTAATTTGCCTTTGTCTCTTTGAATTTGATGAGAGGGTACGCACCTGGCAGCTGATACCCTTCTGGGATTAGCAACTATGTGTGTGTCTGTGGGGATGATAGGAGGTGGCTGCATACTCTGAAGGCTGCTCAGATGCTGTTAATTAGGTTTGGTTTTGTAATAGTTGCTCTTCCCCGCAGGATTTACATTGCAGCTTGTGGCTCTCATAAACGTCTTCTTTGAATTTGACATAATCGTGTATTTCAGGGACTGCAACTTTGGCACTTTACATCATAAATGAAGAGTTTCCCCACAAACCATTTCCAGAATGTAGCGTATATATTAAAAGAGAGAGAGAGAGAGAGAAAGAAAACAAGAGAGAGAAGCGATTTCTTCTTTTTCACTAACTTTAGGCTTCACAGGAAAAAAAAAAAAAATTAGTCAGTAGGTACAATAAGGCAAAAAAAAAACCCTTTTGTAATTATAGTAGTAGTACTTCAAAGTATTCATGTGTTTGGAATCATATTTTCAGATCAAGCAGAATTATCCAATGTAAATATAAGAAAAAGCTCCCAAGGTAGTAGAAGTGAGAGAGGAAAAAAAAGAGAAAAAAAAAAGAAGAGCTTTCTAAGTTATGATGCTTTGTTAATGATGCTAAGTTGTTTACATGCCACAATGTAGCACTATGAAATATTCAACTTAAAAAGAAAAAGAAAATAATCTGGCTTTGGGAAATCCTAAAACATGTCAGGTTAGGAATGGTTAGGAAACTTTGTACCTGTTCAGTCCTCCACAGTGCTTTCTTGACATCGCTATGCTCTGCAGATTTCCTGCCAAAGAACAATCTTTAAATTTGGTTTCTATCTCCGACTATTGGCTTGGGCTAGCATAGGCAAAACACGCAAGTGACGTGGCAGTCACTGGAAACTGTAACATCCACTGTGTCAGCTGGCTATAAACACAACTTAATGCTTGGGGATCGGAGCAGAGAAAAATAGAGGGGCTTCAATTGCAGGACAGCAGAATAGACTTTGTAAGCTGGAGGTAATAGGAAAAAAAGTGCTTTCTACACAGGCTTTCCAAAGAAATACGTAATCCTAAAATTATTTTGTTGTCAATGGTTACTGAAATTTGCTGGAGATATTTATTTTATTTTGTTACATTAAAGCAATCTGAATAACTGAAATTAAAAACAACTATACAAAGAATTGAATAAACAAAATAATACGAAATTTTAGTTTCAAGGATGTAAGATAAGTTATAGCTGATTCTGATTTTTTACCTTCTTCATATCTCTGAGTTAGGAAAACTGAACAAGAAATTTTTTTTTTTGTCAGAAACTCAAAGTTATCACAAGGTATGTCCATATTATCTTTTTCACTTTAACTTTTAGCCTCATTAGGACATTTTCAAATGCTACTTAAATTTTCTGTAGCTCAAAACCCTAACCTTGTAATTGGCATACTAGCCAAAGCTTCCAGGCAACATCCTTTTCCCTCAGCAACATCTGGATTTTCTAATGCCGCCTTTCTGCTGAGAATATATGGCTCTACATTCTCTTCCTGCCCCCCAAAAAGACAAGGACCTATCTATATTCCATATTCAAGCACATGGTGGTGGATCTCCAGGATCACATCTATATCAAATTTATTTTAGCGGTTCTGTGTGAGAGAAGCAATGGGATGTCATCATTCTCAGTAGATCAGCTTAGTTTACGTACAGCTGGGATGCAAAGGCATGAATCTAGACTTATACAAGATGATCACTGTAGGACCTTTATAGTTAGTGGATGTAAACAGGTATTTCTTCCGTGTAGTTAATTTTGTCTTTGGAATGATTTCTAAAGTTACATGACATCCATTTGATGTTCAACACCTTCTGAGGTAGACTCTGTGCTGGTGAAGATATCTATTATTATGGACTATCTGGCAAATTCTGTCATGCAGGATATCTCCTCAAGAAAAAAAAACACATGAAATTGATGAAACTTGCTGTGTAATAGGAATATCTCACCTTGCAGGTGTACTGTTTTGTTGAGATTTCAAGTATTATACTTTCATATCATCACTTTAAAGACAATCTTAGAATAGTAAAGACTGATCTTCTACAGATTATGAAATATTTTCCCCCAGGTGTTTGTTATCGGGTATCCATAGCATGTCATATAAACTCTCTCCTTAAACAATCTTAAGAATTATGCACATGCACACATACAAATATGTGTACATATGTGTATATATGTATGTGTTTGTGTGCACACACATGTGCATGTACGTGTATGCACATATATACTCAAAACATAAAACCCATATACATCTAAAATATGTACATTCATACTCAAAACATATCTTAATTTTAAGCAACCAAAGTGAGCAAATAAATAAAAAATCAATGTCATAAAACCATTTTATTTTTAATTGAATGTCAGCTAAATATTATCTCATAGCTATCATTCATGTTTACAGCAGAATTCTTTTTTTAATGTGTCTTATCTGAGTGCTTATGTTTGCTTTTGTTGCACATATCTCTTTGATCTCTAACCAGCTATAATTATGAAGTTTTCAACATGTTTTATGTTTTTATAACTGCTGTGCTCTATCAGATTTGGTACTTATACTGTCAACTTCAGGCCTTTTATGTTCTTTCATCTTTGTTGCTGGTGCCCTTTTTGTTATACTTGTTTATGGAATCTAATATTAACGTTTAAGTGCATATTTCAAAGGAAATGGACCAAAAGATGTCAAACATGCACTCACTTTATAATTTATCCATATTAAGCATTTTTTTGCCACAGAAGTGCACAGTAAGCACCTAATTGATATGGTCTGACTTTTTTTTTTTTTCCGCTAATGGCTGTTATTTATTGCTGTAGTTAGATGGACATGCAGTAATCATACAGAGGAGGCTTTGCACCTACAGACATTACCACTAAATTCAGTTTTCCTTTTGATGTTTTTGCTTTGTTTTCTTTTTATCCTATTTGGTTGGTTGTATTTGGTTTCTGGTTATCTTTGCACTGCTCAAGTGGTAGGCATCTTTATAATTTAGAGCCTGACATGTTCCTTGGGTTGGTGCTGAAGGGATGATTGCCTTTTGCTGTCTGTCTGTCCATCTGCCTTCTCTTTTCCCTATCTCTCAATACTGAAAATCTCAATAGTGCAGGAGAACACTGAATGAAATGTTGTTAACATGGTTTTAATAAAACTTGCGTAAAATACATTTCCCCCTAAAATCGTATGCAGTAACCTAGACACCTAGGTGTTGAGTGCCTAATTAATGCTTGAAAGAATATTAATTAATATAAGCAACAAAATGTGTATTATTTAGTATGCAAATTCAACTTGTTATTTTCTAGTAAAAGAAAGCGATTATTACAAATGGATAAGTCTGATTTCAGTTTGAACTGTCAGGAAGAAATGCATTTCACTCACAACATTAAGGTCACAGAGTCATTCATGCCAAAATTAATGTATGGGGTCAATGACTGCCGTAATGACATCTGAGCCATTTGAGGCATTCCATTGCATTTAAAGTAACAGCACAGGTGTTATAAGAGGAAGAATTTGACAACTGATGTAGAAAACAGTAACTGTAATTATATACAGAACTTCCATATGATTGCAAGTAGTGGTTTATGAACACTTCAGTGGGATGGATTAAGAGAACAAATCTCAGAAGAATAGCGAACAGTGTAAATACAGGGTTGATTCAGCAGGCCCTCCTGCAAGCCCCTACTGAATCCCAGATGAACAAGTTTCACTTCTCCTAGTAATTAAAAGAGGAATCCATGTAGTGTTCTTTTTGTAGTACTTTTGTCTCATAGGACCCTGTAGTATTTGAGGTAAAGTGTAGAGGCAACAATGAGTGCCCTGAATTCTTTATATATAAATTCACTAGGTCCTGTGAACACATACACTGATATGAACACTCTCTTCTCCACAGCAAGGGAAGTGAAGAAAATTCCATACTAGTCCCTCTTCTATAAGCAGAGCTCAGGAAGCCTTTTTCTTCACTCAAGAGAGAATATAAAACAATCATTAGTAATGATAACAGACAATTAAAGATATAAGAGAGACTGAAACACCAGGGTAGTCTACCACAGTCCTGTAGCTGGAGTATGGAGATGTTAACATCTCTACTTTAATTTGCTCTTTTGTAGGTCATTTTGGAACTTGATAGAATGCTGGTAAACAAATTTGCTTTTAAAGTAATCTATTTTTTAAGATAATTTTGTCTACTGATATTTTTATTCTAGCTCTTTAATCTTCCACACAAACCTGGAAGATCCCCCTCAACATTCATTTAACAGAATCTGAAGATGTTTTTTCTAGCAATTTTCTGCCCGTACCTAATAAAAGGATTTTCTTGATATACTCTACCATATTGTGTTCTCTGGCCAATCTTCCAGACTGTTTGTTTGTTTGTTTTGAACCAGGAGGTCTTCTCTGTATAAGGTCTAGTGTTTTTTGTAGCATTCAGGTCTTTTCTATGCTTTTTCTTAAGAGTTTGTTCTACCTCTCATCACTCCCTTATTGCAACATTTGATTCAGTGTTTGCTGTGAAGGAACCACTGTGAATGTCCACAGACACTATATCAGTTCTCTCTCCTTAGGGGGACAAGGCTGTTTTATTTAGCATCTAAACCTTTTCTTCAATGTTTGAATGCCATTTTAGGATCCTCACATGACAGTCACTAAGGAAATGTAACGTTTTAAACTCGGAACATGCCATCCAAGCAGAGAAATTATCATTTTACAGCTATGGAAACCGAGCAACAGAGAGGTTTGTTTAGTAATAAAAAGTCACACCGCGAGTTATTCAAATGCTTAATAGAATTTGTGTATTCCTTTGCCCCACCGCTTTGCTGTAAGCATCAGACTTTTTCTTACAAGTTGCTCAAATCTGAAATGGCCTATAAAAAGCCAAAATTATGAACAGAGAAATCAGAAAATGGTAAAGAAGGGATGCATTGGGGTAATCAGACTTCAAACAGCTCTATCCATTTCTGGCACCATTCTATCTGTGTTGTCTCTTACATGATGTAAAACATGTTTTATTATGCAGAATTAACATTGAGAAATGTCTTAATAGCCAATCAGATTGAATTCAGTGATCATCCCTTAATTTAACGAGGATATCATTCTATAGCTCTGAAAATCTAGTTTAGTCCATTTTACTACTTCTGTCATAGCAATTACATCAACATAAACAACAATTAGGTGACTCAACACACAGTAGGCAAATTACTAACTTTTGTTAAAGTAGGTTTATGACCCTCTTGAGCAAGACTTCTGGGTAGCAAACTATACAGAGACCAAATTCCAAGACTTTTTTCTGCTAAAATTTCATTGTATACTCTCTTTGGTATTTCTATCTATACTACAAACATAAATTAAAATAATTCTGTGATATGGACTTACAATGTAGTGTCTGATGTGGTTATTACTTTGAAGCCTGATTCCTTTCAACTGTTCTTTTTTATTAAGATTGCAATGTAAACTGACAGTTTACCCTAAGGATTTTTTTTTTCTTTCTTTCCAGGAATTGCTACTAGAGGCTATGTTTTTGGGGGTTTCGTTTTGTTACGTTTTGCTTTCCAGTTTACAAACAGCAAACTGAATAGATTTAAATTTGTATACATTATACTGCTAAACATAAAATGATCCCTCATGTATCAGACCAGAGTGTTTGCATATGTTCTCTCAGAACCATTCGTTCAGCACCGCTGTGTTATCTCATCCTAGGGCTTTAATGCAGGAAGGGTGAATTTCAGTGATATATTTCCTCTAGCAAAAGTACTATCTCAGAGTCCCAGTTTTGTCTCCTCCTGGCTGGTCACTTCCACTCGAATATCGCAGTTTGCTGCTGCCTTAGTTGTGTTGACATAACTGTTAGCAGAGCCATGCTGGAAATCAGCTCACTGAAATTTTGGTGGTTAAAAAGAAGAGAAAAAAAGAAAGACCAAAAAAACTCAGCAAGATTTTATTTTAAAACTCTGATCATTTGGGGATTTTTTAGCACGGGTCTGCTAAGAATTTCAGCATAACAAGTGACACTGAGCTACTTTGAGGAGGAGGGGAGAAGTCCTGGAAGTGGAAGGGTGGCAGAAACTTGTTAAACATTTTTCAACTAAGAAACAGCCAAGTGCTTGTGGCAAGGGAGGAGGAAGGCTGTAGGACAGCTTGGCAGGCATTGAAAAAGAACATCCCTTTTCGTACATATTTTTAGTGAAATGGATAATGCAATTTCCATTTGTTATGCTTAGAAACACAACTCAAAAAAACAGCAGCACAAGACTTGCCAAGAGAGTCACACCACATTCATAGAAAGATCATTTATCTGTTTCAGAATTAGTCTGGGCTTTCATTTTAATTTGATGAAGAGCAAATTTTGATCGAGAAAAACTCTTTTAATTTTTGCATTAGCTATCAAGGAGGTCATCAGCAGAACCAGGAACAGGAATCATTCATCAGTAGGGTGCTATTTGTCTCTCTGTGGTCAACCCACAGGAAACAAGAGGTCCGGAGCCTTAAAAGTACTCCAGCACCTCCCTACCTCTTGTAGGCATCTTAATTTATAGCTGACATTTTTCAAAACTGACGAGTGCTTCCCAGCGCTGGAGTTATTCAGCTTTCTTTGCCATGGATCAATTGAATAACTTGTATGTACTACAGCTATTACACAGATAGCAAGCATTTCAAGAGTCCTACTCTGAATCACGGCATATGACAGCTAGATTTTCAAATTACGTGAAGGGTGGCCACCATTGTCATCATGGCTAGGTCCCTGCAGCCATGTTCATTCTGATTACATTTGTTTCTCTACTAAAAGAACATCATGAGTCAAGCTGGGGCTGGAGCACTGGATCCTTGATCATCCACCATCCACCGTGTTCTGACGTTTGCTCACTTAGCTCTTTTGGATTACTCCATTTAGCTCTCCCCAAGATAAATATACCATAGAAGAGGCTAGCACAAAGTAGTATAAACATGAGCCAAGCTATACTGCTCATTTTTGGGGTTGTTTTGGTTTTTTTTTTCCTTTGGTTTTGTTGGGTTTGTTTTGTTTTTTAAATGAATCGGCCTAGATAGAGCCTGTCAGACTTCTGTATTCTGCCAATCCTTGCATCAGGATAAAGACTGCTGTTCAGCTACTAGGGCATGACTTGCTGTAGTGAACAATTTAGTTTACATGCCTAACTGCAAGAAAGGATTCCCAGCTGAGACTTGTAAGGAAGTTGTATAGTCTTGGGTCTGAATAAGAAACACTAGCTTAAATCTCTGCAGTCTCCCTGTTTTTTCACATCCTGCTCTGGTCCTGGCTAGCTTAACTGGCTTCCTGCTCAGCTGACAATCTTCTGAAAATATATTTCTGAGCACTGCATGAAAAGCCCGTGTACTTAAATTGGAAAAGAAGAAAGATGCTCTAGAAACAGACTGCTTAGAGAAAGTGTAGCAAACACTCTTCTCCTGCAGACTCCAGAGCTAGATACCTGCTTTGCACGAAATCAAGCTTCCAGGGATCCTTAACATACTCTCTTTTGGTTTTGTTTTTTTAAACTTCAGTCATTGCAATTAATGAGCCGGGCGTAAGTTGATCCTTTTACACTGTCCTAACCAAAAACTTGTTTCTCAAACATGACAAAAGACATTAATCTCACCTAATTTAAGGACAAAATTAAAATCTGCATATTAGAAGAGTAGCTTTCTTAAGGTCTCTCTGTAGTCCACAGAGAAAGAAAAAAGCTTCTCCAATAACTATTTGTGAGTTAGGCTTCTGCTCTGAAACTCCTTCTAGCTGTCCTCTCCAGGGATCACATAAGAAATAAACCACTTACCTCTTCACTTAGGCATGATTTGAAGACAGTCCGCATCAGTGTCCCTCCTATTACCACAACTACAGTTCCAGATCCTTAAAAGAAATACAACAAGATATAGTAAAGCATGAATTTTCATCCACTTTAATACCTTTAGTTGATAATAGTTTGTCTGGCCTTGGAATTAATGAATAAGAAAAAAATAAATTAATAATAAATTTAAAAAAACAAAGCACTTAAACCCACCTGGATTTATTTCAAAGAAGTAGAGAATTAAAAATATATGAAGAAATACAGGAAAAAATGTGCAACCAGCTGGACACAGTCCTGGGCAAATGGTTCTAGGTGGCCCTGCTTGAGCAGGGGTGTTGGACAAAATGATCTCCAGAGGTCCCTTCCAACCTCAACCATTCTATGATTCTGTGACAGCAATTAAAAAATAAATTAGTCTGAGAGACAAATAGCACATTCCAAGGACATGGAGTCAAATTAACTTTTATACTCTGTAAAAATGTCAAGAAACACAAGTTAATCAGCAGAGCGGTTTTCTACTGATTGAGAGGTCTCCTCCCCACCTCACCCCTACCTACTGTTAATATAAAATCTATAGAAAGTGATTTATGTAGAGATGGTTGTCAATTCTGGAACTTAAAACAAAACTATCTGTTTGGTTTAAATTTATATTGTGAAAAATCTCTTAGCTACAGGGTGGGATTTCTATTCAAAACTAAAGAGAAACATATCCCTCACCACTTTGCCAGTTCAGAATATCTATTAGTCTGGTGGTCACTTACATACACCTGAGATAAAAGGAACTCCGAGTCAAGTCCCAGCTCTAATTAATGATTAACTCAATCAAATGGAACAGCTGCAAAAGGCAAAATTAAGAGAGATCATACAAATAGTCTTACATCAGTATAATTTCACAGACTCCAAGTAAAACACTTCTCCATTTTACTAATACATGATGAAAAGTAACCCCGCTCTTGCTACTGTGGATGTTATCTTTCATCTTCTTAAAAAGTATGTTAGCATGCACCAATTGCATAACATAATCAGAGAATAGCATTACCACAGATTCTACAAATAAATAAATGCATTATTTTAGGTGAGAACATAACTTTTTTTTTTTTTAAACGTGTTTAAACATTGCATTGCTAAAAATAAGGTCCAATGTACTTGTAACATCCCAACTGGTGTTTGCATTTCTATCTCTGATAGTGAATATTGTGCTGTTTAGGCCATGCACCTGTGGCTGACCATGGACATCATTTTTGTACATCGTTGACAACTATCAGGTGGCTGCTGAGTTTAAGGGCTGTTTTTCTTTGTGTTTCTCTTTCACTTTTCACATGAATTTGTCAGAACACATTTGTTTCATTTTAGTACAGAAAAAGAAAATCTTAGAAGTATTCATAAGGTTGGAAAACTTTTTTGCCCACTTCTGACTATGCAGCAACAGTCTGTTTTACAAGTTACCTGTAATAATTAATACTTCATTTATTGAAATGTACTTTAAAAGCAATTTTCTATTCAACACCTTGGGTAATTACAGTGGGAAATGATTGATAACATCAGTTGATATTAAATATTGTACTGCTAATCACCATGCAATCTTGCATGCAGTTATTCATTAGTTACTTCTTTAATTTGAATAGCTGACAATTTACATGGAATGCTTCAGTTATATGAATTATCATATTTTTATTCCCAAGAGAAGCCCAGCACTTCATTAGAACAGAATCATTCACATGGCTTTTCTTTCATTTTTCAAGAGCGAAGTCCTTTGATTTTAAAGTTCTGTAGCTATAGTCAAGCAACATGCTAGGTTCTTCGTTGTCAAATAATGCTATGCAATACTTGTACAGTACAAAGGCACTTCTGGAATAAACAAAGTCACATTGTTATACACTGTTCTGACACTAATAAACAGCTGATTGTGGTCTCCAAGGGAACTTTGTGCTTCTGTGTCATATTCTGGGAAATGATGCCATGCCCCCAAATATGTTCATAGTATTAGCTGACTGCTAGAGCGGCTGTAGATGTCATTTACTTTGTAAACTGCTTCACTTTATCACCCAGGGCAGATCATAATGTTTTAGCACTTAGACTTGTATATGACTCGGACATTTAAATCTGTTGAGTTTTCCAAAAAGAGCGTAAATACAAACCACATTAAATCAGTTTCATTAATGGGAGTTAACTTGTTTGGAAAGTAACTTGTAGTAATTTGGTGGAGACTATACATTCCCTGTGAAATATAGAACCATCTGTTGTATAGAATCTCATTATGTGGTAACGCAGTGATACACTCACTGTATAAAAGCTGCACTTAAAAATCTTGTTTCTATTCCATAGTCAGTGTAAAGGTATTTGCTCATGCACACATGCAACCAGACAATGAAGGAAATACTTCCAGACTCGTGTTATCCACTTCTCGACACAAAAATTGGACTCCCAGAACATTAGTTTTATGGCCCCCTGAAACTTACCCCACATCTCAGCTCCTGCTAAAGCATTGCTGTGGCACAGGCAATAAGCACTTGTCTCTGCTCCCTATTGCACAAGAGCTAATGACCTTATCGCTGCCCCCCTTGTTAACTTCCCCCCCCTGCACCACGGCGCTAACTGCTTTTTTCTCTCTATGCCCTCACTAATTCACATAATGAAGTTAGAATATTTGTTCCCAACCGGGATTTAGCTTTTAGTTTTCTCCTTCTGTTTTCTACCACCTTTGTTTCAGACAGCTTCTGTGTCTGAAAGACTGCCTGGTTTTTCTGTTACCTGTTCCTCCAAGCTTTACATCTCTTAGAAAGACAAGCTCATCAAGAGTTTCTGAGAGCCATGACAAGGACAACACATGAAAGGATACTTTGGAGAAATATGCTTTGTTCAGCTATGACAACAGCAGTTCATCTTCTTAGATCAAATTCCGAGTCTGTTGGGAACCCATTCGTTAGTATTTGTGTGGCACAGGTTTGTGTATATGTGTATGGTTTAGGCAATCAAAGCAGTTTTGAGCAATGAGGCAAGTATTTCAAGGAAGTGGATATGAGCTATTGATTCAGCTCCTTATGATAACTTTAAAGATTTTAAAGAGATTTATTAAGCATACCTTATCTCAGCTGTACAGGTGATGTTCGCATGATACATTTAATTTCTTTTATTCTTCTGACCCATATTCTACCTATAAACCATGAAACTATTATTGACATTAAACTCTAAGGGTAGTATTAAATATATCTCTCATTAAAAATACTTCCTTTGTTTTATTCTCTTTATTCAAATGTGGAAGCTGAAAATTACTCTGTTGTACAATGTAGCAGGAATCCCCTTACTATTGACAGCTTCAGTGCTGTAATATCATATGATCCATCAGAAACAGAAATGGAAATTTTTTTTAGCGAAAGGCTGAGATTTCCATTTTTATGGGAGAACATAAATCTTATCACTAGTTCTGTTACTTCCCAAGTACTTCATTAAAAAAATCCATATCCTTGTGAACATAAATAGAACTTTGTGGGTCTTTTAATTAATTTCTACAGTTACTCATTAGTTTCTTCTCATCCTATACGTTTGGAATCACTAGCATTGAGACTGTAGAGACACTACTACAATGGCAGCAGAAGGATCTGGTAGGAAGTCTGCTTCTCCACACATGTTAACATAAAGTAGTTGTTCCCCCAGGATATCACCAGAATCTAATGTGCCCAGAGGAAAAAAAAGGGAAAGAAAGTTTACAGATCAGGACCTAAAACTTTACCAAAAGCAATTATCCCCACCCCCCCCTTTTTTTTTTCCTAAAAAAAAAAATCCATCTGCAATACTACCAATTTTCTCTTTATCTCTATCACCAACAAGTTATACACAGCTTATGGTTTGAACTCTCATTCTGTGACTCCATCCTACATCCCTTGCTTATTAGTCTCTTAATAACTCTTATAATAAAAATTTAGTGGAGTTATAAGAATTCTCATTCTACAGGTTGTTGTGTGGGTTTTTTTTTGTTTTGGTTTGGTTTTTTTTTTTTACTTCCTCGATTCACACATTTCTTTAAACTTAATCGTTGGGTTTTGTGAACCTGTGCTCTTAGTTCTTACTTTCCTCTGTTGTCTCCTCCAACCTGTCTCTTAAAAGGTTCTTCTTTCCTCAGGTCTCACTTCCCATGTAGTTGTGCACGGGGCAGCTTTTTCCACACTGAAGTCACTTCTCTGGGATATCAAAAAATGAAAATCTGTAGTATGAAATTTTTTATGCAAATACTCAAGATAAATTGCCCCATTTTATGTTTTACTTTGAGTTCGCTGAAAAAAGAAAAATGTCTATTCTGAATGATTAAAACTGATTTATCTGAGAAAAACAATGCTTAATGTTTTGGCCAAATGAAGAGGTAAATGTGAAATATTTCACAGGTCATTTGACAGTAAGAAAAATTTTATGTTACTAAAAATATTTAATATCTTAAGGAACTTTTTTGAATACAAATACTTTAATTTTATTTGTTTATTTATTTTTAATCTGCTTTTGATACCACTAGAAAGAGCAACAAATGAGGTGTTCAGGTTCCTATATTTCTGGGAAAAGTACTTTGTCCCAAGCCATACAGTCTTTTTTTCTGCTAATTTATCAAGGTTTCAAAATGTACTTAAAAATAAAATAAGAATTGAAAAATCAGCTGGACTTTCAGATTAACAGATGAAAATATTACTGTATATTTTGTTTTTTTTGGGGGGTTTTGGTTTTTTGTCTTTTGTTTTTGGTTTGTTTCTTTTTGTTGTTTTTTTTTTTTGTTGACCATTCTGCTCTGTTCTTTGGTACTTGTTTGCTTCTGTTTGCAAAGTTCTCTACAGTTCTTTCCCACAAGATCCACCAGTATATCTTATGAAAATAAAAGCTTCCTTTCATTCGTAACAAACAAGAAATTCAATGTAGAATGTCCAAGACAATTTGACTTCTGATTTAAAAGAAATGTGTCATGGTTTTACCCCAGCCAGCAGCTAAGCACCATGCAGCCGCTCACTCACTTCCCCCCCCCAGGGGGATAGGGGAGAAAATCGGGAAAAGAAGTAAAACTCGTGGGTTGAGATAAGAACGGTTTAATAGAACAGAAAAGAAGAAACT
>JANXJC010000008.1:27030925-27052135 GCA_027564655.1 Leptodon cayanensis
GCTGCCCTGGCTGTGTCCTGTGCCAACTTCTTGTGCCCCTCCAGCCTTCTCACTGGCTGGGCTTGAGAAGCTGAAAAGTCCTTGATTTTAGACTAAACACTACTAGGGAACAACTGAAAACATCCGTGTGTTATCAACATTCTTCTCATACTGAACTCAAAACATAACACCCTACCAGCTACTAGGAAGACAATTAACTCTATCCCAGCTGAAACCAGGACAAAATGTTTCCTCTATATCTACTAACGACTGACTGCTATCAACATGAACAGCCAAATTCTGTTAGATCGCAGCTGAGCCGTTTTTCCAAAATCTCTATTCTGCCTTTAACCAGGTACCTATAACTGTATCCTCCAGCCAGCTATTGTTCCTTTTATTCTGATGTTCTGTTTGGATTACGACCACAAATATGACAAATGAAACTGCATGCTGTCCTCCATAGTTTAAGATTATTAACAGGAAAGTATCCTAAAATTTTACTACAGAGTCATCTCACGATTGTCAGATGAACAAGTCCAACAGTAGAACACTACTGGGAAGGTTTCCTGAGAAAACATGGACCAAAAAACCTACATCGTCAGGAAAGAACAAGTAATTGCTGTTTGTACAGCATATATGTTCTATGTCATCTCTGACCTGTTCCATTTTGATAACTGAGTAGTTACATGAAAGATATAAGCTATATGTTCTTCAGAACACTATAAACACCTTGGTTCCTGCTTGACTGTGGCCTTTTTCTTTCCTTGTCCTTGTCTCTGCCTCAGTCTATCGATCTTGGTGGTGCTTGGGCTATATTTCAATTTTGTGTTTGCTTAGCACTTAGTCAGATCCCAGACTATTAAATGTTCCTGTAAAACACGGTCATACAAATAAATAAATAATAAAGAGGATGGCCTTTATCTACAGGTAGCATTATTTGTTCAGCCTGAAGAGAAAAAATTGGAGGATTATCATGGTGAAATCTTTTTTCATCTTCTTTTTCAAGAAAGAAATACATTCTCTTTTATGTGATATGGAGCACTATCAGTGAAAAGTGGCATCATCCAATTTATGTAGAATCATTAGTACTTCTTACCTGTTTTACTAGATAAAGTGAATGGCATATTGTTCCTGATACATTTAAACTTTTAGATTACTGTCTTTGAGATAAAATGCTTCCTTTTTTTTCCAAGACATGCATTTCAAACAGGTACATTGAATTTACATTTCCTTTCTAAACTTTCCTTTCAGTAAATTCCGGATATTTCCACAGTAAGTTCAGCATTGGAAGGAAAGAATAAAAAGGGGGGAAAAAGGAATAAAAATAAAGAACATCAGAAATCAGCAGCAAATTCTTATCCCAAATTTTATCACTTCAGAAGTATTTCAGCAAACCTTAGACTTGACCAAATGGACCTATTTTGCAGCTAATATAACTTGTCACAGCTCCAGACTTGGTACACACTCTAGTTCTCTGCTCCTATGTCTTATAAGCATATTTTCTCTTCTCTGTCCTGACAACTTTTTGAAACTTTATGTGTTTCCTTATTTTCTCATTCCAATCTGTGCTCTCTTGTTCCAGGCAGCTCTTCAGTATTGCTAAGAAGCATGGAAGAGATTCAAACCCCTCTACATACCTCCATCTTTTCTTCTTTTCTCAATGACGTACGAGTGACTATAGTGCTGAGGAAATTAAGATGCTAATAATCCTGCCTTGAACCTGAGGCAAGAAGAGCAGGTGTGCACATACCTCTAGAGAACTGCTGGTGGCAATTCATTTCATACCTGGCTTGGCATGCATCTCTCTAGTCCTGGACTTCTTCTGAAGACAGACTGCTAATCCTTTCCAACTGACTGGTACGAAAAAACAGAAAAATTTTAGGCTTGGCTAGCCTAAAATTATGAGTCTCATTTTCACTCATGATCTAATCATAATCTGAACCGAGGCTGGAAGAAATTAAAAGCTAGTATATTAACCTACAGCATCAGCAAGCTCCTGGTGCTTGCTGTTCCAAAATTTTACAAGTAAATATTAAACTGGTCATTTGAATTCAGTCTTGCAGCTCTAAAGCTTTCATTATTTGGGCTCCAGACTTAAGGTTGTCTGACTCCCAGAATTTCTAGCTGCTGAATAATTGATATCTATTGGCATATGAGTAAAAACACATTCTTGGTTTCATCCCAAGACATTCTCCTATCTGGGTTAAACACAGCCTTAACAAGACAAGAAATCCTGCATAAAAAAAATCTCTGCTCTCCTTATCTTATCTATTCTATCTTACTTTAGTAAGTAGCAACACTCTCCTCTGAAAAGCTCATAGCATGCACAAGCATAAACGGTAAAAGCCAAATTCTAATCTTGCTGTTATATCTTCGTATACTATGCTTTTCTCCTTTCTCTTTTATTTCTTTCCAACAGAAAATAAATTCACTAAACACACTTAAAATGATCTCCAGTGGCGCATTTTCTTTTGCTGTTCAAGAGTTTCTCTTCTAGGAACAGGAGTCATGGGGCCTGATTCTCCATTGCCAGGCTCTCCTTTTCGTATTTTTAAAATGGGAAAAAAAAGGAGGAAGAACGCTGTGAGAATATTATTTTACACCAACTTTATCCAAGTGTAATTCTTTTTGCTGTTGAAGATTAAAGTTGACAAATAGAAATGTTTTCAATGAAAAGTAGGATACCATAAACTTCTTTTCACAGGCAAAAATCTGCTTTTGACAGCAGAAATAATTTCAAAAATAATATCCATGGTCTTATTCTTGCCAGATGCATAAATTCATGAAAAGAAGAAATTTCTTTTTGTTGAGCTCCACTGACTACCATATTGATTTCAAAATCACAAACCCGTCTCAGAACAAAACTGTAGTTAGCACTAGGCTACCTAGTCTGTACTTGCTCTATGCTTGCTAATAAATAATTTTGACATACAACTCTTCAGAGTGAGTCCAACTTCCATGAATTACAACTAAATCTATCAACTTCCACTCCTGTCCATACTTGATACAATGAAAATTTTGGACTTTGGAGTATTACTTTACAACAGAGATAACTGGAAAGTTTTGCAAAGTGGCCAATGCAGAAATTAGTAGCAGAGGACCTACAACCATTCAGAAAAGCAAAAATCACAAAGGATTTAGGTTGAGGATGTTGTAGGTGTTAAAAAAGTGTACTCATCTAATCTGGTTCCTTTCAGCATTCATATTTATCTGGTTTTTATTATTATTTCATATTCACTACTGATTTTTAAACTATGTATTGTGACTTTCATAGCTCAAATGAGCTCTTAGCTTGAACTTGTAATTGACATGTTAATAAACACTATTTCACAGTCTCCAACAGCACAAAAGGTAATTGGAAACTAAGGGAAAAAAACTTGATTAGTTGAAATAACCATCTTTCTAACAACATTGAAATTATCAACCCCTAAATTGAAAGTATGTTTGAAATAGACAAGTTGTTGGTGAAAGTCTGAAATGACTTGTTAAAATGACAGACATCTTTGAAAAAAAAACCTACAAAAATACAGTTTGAAAACTGATTACAAAAATAGCAGGGTGGGACTCGGCGATTTCCAGGTCAAATCTGGACTGACTCTGTGGGTAAATGATGGCAGAATAGAAGCAATCTCAGCCAAACACTCTTGTGCTTTGACATCCTCCCTTCAGGAAGGACTTACTCTTTGTAGTGAGATCTGTGTACATCAATGACACCACGTTTGGTGACTTGCTCTGCTCTGTACAGCTGGAAGAGAGGAACAGCATTTTTACTGAATTCTGCTCTCAGATAAATCTGGGATTGAATCACGCTGGCAATTTGAAGAAATCCCTTGGCCACTCTAATTTTCGCTGTAAGGAATAAACCCCACTTGTAGATGATAACGACTTCCAAGCTGTGTCACACCATGGTTCATCCTTTCTCACCTTTAACAACTTTTGGGGAGGCTTGATGCCACCTATACTAAAACTGTTCCACCCGCGTCATGAGCTTCACAGGGGACTTGGCGCTACACCTCCCATGCACTTGCGCTGAGCCCGCAATAAGGTCTTCACATTACTGAAAACTACAACGTAAATATAACGTAAAAAACTCGATCTCCATAAAATGCCAGCGTGCAGCCAAATGTTGTGTTTCATGTGACTGTTTGTGTTCTCCAAAAATTTACAGATGGAGTGGCAGGTGTCACCAAGGGAGAGGTCCTGTAGAGAGGGAAGATCTGCTTAGTATCTTCAAAGGATGAATAAGGTGAAGGTTGTTTATTCATGTTGGCTCTAGGTTGTAAAGGGAAATGCAGCACATGCTAGCCAAAGGACTTTCGCTGAACAACATAAGATTAGCCATCAAAACCACAATTATATTAGTTTTGTTGTGCCCATATTACAGGTTCTCTGGCTGGACTATGTAAACAGAAAGGCACAGCTTTTCAAGGATCACACTACTTGGCCAAACTTCAAAGGTGGTAACAGATGTGATTTCAAAGAAGTGAGAAGTAACTGATTGCTGGTATCTCTTAAAATAATGTAATACCAGGTCCGAGAGGCTGGCAGAGGATGGGAACATGGAGACAGAGGTGAGCACATTGGAAGTTTTTCTTCACTGTACAGGAGGGGAGAATCTAAGGAGGTGAACAATCCATTGGAGTAGGAAAACAATGACAAGATAAATGAAAAACAATGGAGTAACTAGGCAAGCAGAAAAAATATAGAATGATTACTTCACAGAGCGTTGCACTATTGAGAAAGTATCTGTAAAATTCAAACAGCATTGCCTTCCACTTACCTCGTAACAGAGCAACCTAGATGGTATAGCAGCCTAACAAGTGTAACATAGCAAAATAGTATGGTACTGTAGTTTGAGAAATTCACTGTTGTCTCTGGCATGCTATTTTGTGTTCATCAGTGAGGAGAAAATCATCACCCAGCACTGTCTTATTCTGCTAAATAGAAGAGGAACAGTCT
The DNA here is from genome assembly GCA_027564655.1 of Leptodon cayanensis. Classification (NCBI taxonomy): domain Eukaryota; kingdom Metazoa; phylum Chordata; class Aves; order Accipitriformes; family Accipitridae; genus Leptodon; species Leptodon cayanensis. The sequence goes on from JANXJC010000008.1 coordinate 27,035,864, forward strand.
GTTCCCTGCTCCTGAGGCCAGGCGACCCAGACTGCCTCGTGGTCACACTCTTCTCATGCCTGTTGCCTATGGAGAAAACTGGCAACCTCCACACCAGTCAGTAAATGTCTCTGCACCTTTTCTGACTCAAGCCATGCTCCTGAAGAACTGAAGTACAATTTTTTCTGATTTTTTTTCCAGTTCAGATTGTCAAAAATAATGAGAGGGTTGCGTTGCATCATACAGGACTGGTGGTTTTATTGCATGAAACTGAAGGTATGTGTTAAGTATCCTAGGACATAAGGTTGTGCAAAGCTTACTGGGGTGGTGTTGGAGAACTGTATAGGGAAGAGGGAACCAAATCCAATGCAGGATCATTCGTACTGCTTTCAGGAGCAGCCCCTGAAGTGAGCAATGTCTGGAAGCGTGCTCAGCATTTGTCTTTGAGAGAGTTCATCGGAGCAGTCGGAGGGAGTGAGTTGACAGTTAATCGTGGTGGATAACTGGAGATCAAGTGCTTACACTTACTCCCTGGGTTTCATTTGTTCAGCAGCCTAGGCATCCCCCCACATTTATAAGGCCATAAAATACATTATTTAGATTCCATATAATGATTAATTTTTGCTTCTTGGAAATGGTTATTTCCACAAAATACATGGAAAAACAAGTTACCTGCAGAAAGTAATTACTCAGCCTATTTATATTTTTTTAGAGAGAGAGAGAATGAGTTTGAGGATAACTTCACGTATCCAGATGGTCATCAAAACTAGTGGGAAATGCCATTTTGCCCTTGGGCATCTGTCAGCCCAGAGTCACTCGCTCTCACAGACTTTTCTGCCTGCTCACACAGGGTGGACGGATCAGCTTGCTGCTGGAGCTCCGCTTTGGGCAGGAGGAAGAGGAACCCAGTTTTCTGTTGGTTTCTCTGCTCTTCTGTTTCCTTTGATCTAATGTGCCCATCCTTCACCTGCTATGGAATAAGAGAAACCCCATGATTAGAACCTTATGGGTTTCACTCCTGCTACCACTTTGCATGATTTTCCATACCATTAATTCCACCCTGGCTAATCTTCCACCCTTCATTGCAAACACAGGGGAGGGGAACAAGAGGAGGGCAGAGGAGAGGAGCAGAGGAATTTGGTTACAAGTTTTACAAAAATATCTTTAATATATGTTCCTATCATAACTACCAGTTTGTAAGCCTTTACTTATGCTAGTGAGCATTTGAAAATAATGGATCTCTTCTGTGCCACACCCAACATCAGATTTTTGCAGATAATATGCAGATGCGGAACAAATAAGTTTGAGTGAAGGTCATAATTCTGATGGGATGGGATTTCAGCAACTTTAAAAAGGTTCCATAAATAAAACTTCACTAAGAAAATATCATCTTGAGTGGATGATTTTAATTTTCATTTTAATTCTCTTTAAAACTGGAAAAAAGTATTCACAGTATAAAGGAATGAAGGAGAATAAAAGTTTCTTCTGGAAACTTCACCAGCTGAATGATCATTTGTTTCAGTTATGAATTTTTGTATGCTGATTTGGAACAGACATTTTCCCTTGTTTTGTTTCTTGCTGATATATTTTTTTTTTCCTATAACTAATTATTTCAAAAGCAAGTACCATTTTTGTCCTAATCCAGCATTCAAGGATAAAGATAATTTTTCAAAAACTTGCATTAATTTAACAAAATATCTAATCTATCCCTGTTGTGTGGGCTTAAAAGTTTCCAGAGTGGATAGTGGGATGTGGGTTTTTGTGTTCCCCTGGGTTAGTACCGTGTGATAAAATTAAACAATTCCCAACAATAATGATCTTAAGCTCCTTCATGATTCCAGACATATCTTGGACTCTCTTTCCTTCCCTTTTTCTCCCTGTTCCTTAAAATACAACACAAATACTAAAGCATATAGATTAGAACGCAGTTTCGGGAGGCTAGAAAAAATAAATTATGATAAAAAATGACTCTTAGAAGGTGTACAAACAAATGCAGTGGAATCATAGGCTAGAAAGTACATGGCATTCCTGTCTATACTGATAGCCAAATAAAACTGCATCCCTTGATATGATTCTTTATACCTATGCTCTTCTACAGACAACTAAACAAATGTACATTTGAGCAGATTTAGAGGTAAGGATATCATAAATCATGCCAGCTATTGTTTGTGCATGTCTGTGCCCTGTTGCGACCAGCCCACAGTTTTTCTAAGGATAAATTGCCAAGATCTGATGAGAACTCAATTACTTTGTGAAAACTAACATTTTTTCCCTGGACCAGAGCAGTTTTGTCAATGTCTACAAACAAATACTTAGTATGTAAGAGGGAGATTGAAATTCCCATTTTACCAGCAATCTTTTGCCAAGTGAAACTAATCTGAGTGATAAGAAATAAGATAATTTAAAAACTAAAATCATGGTTGATTCATAAGTCTGGTGGTGGTAAAATGGGCATTTATAAGGATTAATATTTGCTATGTCCTTTTAAGTAACTTCTTTAGGCTTATGATATCATGTGCATGTATTTTATATAAGAATGGATCAAGATAGTAAGGAGGACAAAAGTTTTGGGACCTCACAAAGTTACAAAACCAGAACTGCACTTTCCTAACTGCGTTGTGCAAGCCCTGTGCTCTGTTTGGCTACTAACATTTTTCAATACATTAGGGTACTAAAATTTGAGTAATGACTGTGTAGCCATGCTACATTTCTGTCTGGCTACCCCAATTAAAAAGCCTTTTTAAGAACATGTGTGCACAGATAGGTGAAGACAGATTCAAGCCCTTCTGATTTCTCCAAGCTAACTAGAACCATGCCAGCCCTACTCCAGCAAATTGTTTCTCTTAACACAGCAGTGTGCTCAAGGTAACACACTGTATATTAGTAGGGCCTGTTACATTCAGCACAGCTCCATCCCAGCTCTTTCATTTAGGACTGACCTAATTCACACGGCTATTTTACTGCATTTTCCAATCTTTTGGAAGAGATTTCTTTTTTTCCCCCTCCTTTCATGACTATGCAGAAACCACATCAAAGATAAATAGAGTAATTATGGGAAAAGGCAAAGTATGAAAACTATTTTCCCGGTGAATTATGTTTATTTAAGGACACCAAAATGGTCCATCTTCCGTCATTTTTCTCTCTTTATATTTCAAGTCATATTGCGTATGTTACAGGTTTAATTCCAAACCAAAGGCTGCCAGGATTGGAACAGTAGCGTTGAACTGGCATTACCTTGCACATAATGAAAAGATACCTCTGTCTTATTAATACAACAAATGGTCCGTTTTAACAAATGTGCTACCACCTGCTGCTTAAACAAACATCTAGTCAGAAGTTTGTCTGAGATAAAGCAATCTCTGTTGATGACAGCATCCTTGTATGAATAGTATTTGACTGCAGCTTAAGGAGGAGATGGTGACTCTAGAAACATAGGACACATGTTTAGGAAAATTAATGAGCTATACCCTTATATGCATTTTTCTTTCAAAGAAAGCAAAGGTGAAGAGAATAAAGCTAAGCATCAGATGAATAAAATCAATATGAAACTAAATCCTAGCCCAAAAATGATAAATTAGAAATATTTGCTGCAGGTATTCATATATCTCAGTGGGTTTCCTTTCAAAATTAAAACCCAAATCAAAAACTACTAAAATAGAGAAGAAAAATGAATACCTTGTGAACAATAAAAACTCTGATCTGACACTTCATCTCAAAATGAAACAATAACTATGTATTCATGTGATAAGAACAATTTCCTTATATTTATGAACTGAGAAATATGATCGAAAACAATGTCTTACCAGGCTTTCAACAGGCAATAGTAATCTTGCAGAAAAGTGATGTAATTTGTGACAGCTACAATACAGACTACATTTTTTTTATTTCACTTAACAAAAAATATCTACATAACAAAGCACAGCTATGATTTGCTGCCTACCTATTCTTAATTACAATACCAAGCTCCGTGCTAATTCACTGGGAAGAAGAATGAATAACCTAAGGCAGATTTTAGCAGTCCCTGCTTCTTTCACACCTTGATGGGGTGGGGTGTTCGGAGAATCACAGAATGGTTGAAGTTGGCAGGGACCTCTGGAGATTGTCTAGTTCTCAAGCAGAGTCAACTTGAGCAGGTTGCTCAGGACTGTGCCCAGTTGGGTTTTCAACATCTCCAAGGATGGAGAATTCAACCACCCATCTGGGCAACCTGTCCCAGTGTTTAATTACCTGCACCCGATGCGACATTCAGTATGTCCTAATCCACAGCACGTAAATTAAAGAGTGATCCAACTCAAAGGCGCTAAAGGTGGCTTATGCTAAAGTTCTTGGGTTATATTATAACCCTTTGAATCACAACTAATGTCAATTTATAATCACAAAAGCTTCTGAGTAAAATAAAACATAATTGTGAAGTAGAAGGATCACATTTTTCTGAGAATTTTTACCTTCCTTTTTTCTTACAGCCGTAATCCATTTTTGTCCGTTTACTTACTCCTCCCCAAGGTTTTTTTTTTCTCTGCATCTTCTTCTCTCCTCACTCCTATTCCTCATTCTCACTCCTCATTGTACTTTATCACTCTCCCTCATTGTTGAACAGCCCTGTCTTTCAACTGTCATTGCCATGATAGGCGTTTTGAAAGCATTTTACAAAAAGGATTTGCTTCACAATATTTCCTAGCTGTGTGGATATGTACATGTCAGAATGATGTCTCTTGCTGTCGTTCCTCTGCCACTGCTGTATCTTATACCTTAAGATTTCGCTCCTGCAAACTGAACTTTTCCTATTTTATCCATTCATAGACTATTATCACATCTCCTTGATGTTTTTCCTAACTTTTTTCTGCTTTGTGCATATTTAAAGGGAAAAATTGATGTAAAATTTCCTTCTCCATATCATAGTTCTTCAATTGATTGTATTCTCTTCTCACCACTTTCATTGCACATCAAATGGAAAGGCACAGTGAGGAAATTTATTTCTTACAGATACATCAAGTGCTTCAAACTAACCCTTCCATTTATTACACAGCGCAGAGGTTCTGAACTCTGCAGCTCCCCCAGGGGAACTATGCAGAAACTCTGCGTAATGCTTCAGAAGTGTAGTAGAAGTAATGTAGCTGAGCTCTGCTCCTTAACAAAGTTTCAAAATATTCTGCTTCTCTCCTAGGTCTTACTAGAGAAAAACAGTTGTGGGGCTTTTTTCCCCGCTGCAGGGGAGGAAGGAAGGAAGGGGAACAACAGGGGTTTTTTTGTTTTGTTTTGGGTATGCACCAATAACTTCGGGCATATTTTTTCACCGGACAAGACTTTCTCTCTTTTCTTCCTGTTCCACAATGACCTTTCTTCTACCTATCCTATTGCCCTTCAGTCCTTTCTTTCTTTCCTTATTGTAATAGAAATTCAGATTGTGTGGGATAAAATTCAGCTGATTCAAATAAGTACTTTGAACTTAAACTGTTGAACTGGGCTCTTTCCCAGTTGTCTGTGCACAAGGGCTGATCCACATGCAGAAATTACAAAGCAAATTACAGTTTTTCTGTACTTTCTCCCACAACAATGGTTAATCCCTCACACAAGAATCCTTTGAGACAAGTGAAAATATTTATTTTATTTAACTTTAAATCCCAAAAGCTGTGCACTGAATTTAAGCTAGCTATCCCGGACCCCTCTCTAGTTGATGAAAAGAGACTGACACATCCTGAGGACAGTTTAGATGAGATTATAATCCCTGTAGAAGTTTCCCTACTCTCCATTGGCTACCTGGGCTTGTTTGGATGTGATGCTGAATTATTGTGTGGCTAAAGCTAGATGAGATAAATTTTATGTTTATTATCTCCAGACACACCATTACTGTTCATTGTTTGCTGTGTTGTACACTGTGACTCTAGGTCAGTCTATAGCAAATTCCAGTGTATACTACCTATTTCGAGAAAAAATAATAGGAAAAATATATACTTTTTAAAATATATATATATATATGTAAAAGCACAAGAGAAACATAATTAGTTCTACCTATTTTATTCCATCTGTTCCCTGCTGTCGTGGTTTATAAAGCTGAACTTTATACATATCTAAATCCAACAAAACAAACTTAACGAACTTCTCATCACAGTCCTAACCCTACAGTCCTTGCAGACTTCAAACTACTGTTAGTTTCAAGCAGCTAAGGTATTGCAATAAGAAGGCGAAGGGCATCCCATCCTTCCAGTGCCTACTGACTGTCTCATTTGGGCAGTAGGTCTAGTTTCTTGCATGTTATTTTTTTGTAGTACACTCTAGTGTAACCACTTTGGTATGCGATCCTGGACTGAAATGAAAAATTCAAGCCATTCTAGCCTAAATGGACACAAATATGAGACATTCTCCTATAAAAAGCTTTCCATCCATTGGAGAATTTTGTTTGTTCCATTGGTTTTTGCCCTCAATAAACAGAGTCTTTTGGCTTAACTGTTGGAAGGCGAGCACGTTAACACCAACAAATAAACTGTGAGTAATATATTATGTATATAAATAGCAACCTGTATGGGCCCTTAGTAATAGCTGTCATCTAAAAATCTCTCCACACAAAATTAGTGCTTTAGTGAGACACAGAGAAGTGGACAAAAAGGGGAAGAAGCAACTTCTCATGCATGAAATTAATTTTTTATATAAGAAATAAATAATGTTTCCTATGTTTAATATCTCCATTTAATTATCTAGTCATAATCAAACCAAACAGGAATGGATGCTGTAGCCTTAAATTCTTAATAGAGAGTTCAGTTTTATAAAGATATTTTACTTACACTGAGCTAGCTCTTAACAGTGAAATACTGAGGAGTTTACAATATAATTAAAGCAGAAATCTTGAAAGTAAGTGGGAAGTATATAATACCTTGTAAAGCAGACAATGGTTCCCAAAATATCCATGACACTTTGCAATGCCTTAATAATGCCTTATAGGTCATGTTGCCTTTATACCATTCTTAAAAGGAAAGTATTGGATTTTTAGTGAGAATAACACTTTTTATTTCTGCAGCATATATCTTCTAACATAATCAACACATTTTACCCCAGATGTAAACAAAAGACCATCCCTAAGGCGTCAACGTTTTTTTTGTAAGGAAGAGACAATTCTGAGGATGATTTTTTTCCGAGAGGCCTGTGAATTCTGAAACTTACGTAGTTTGGGAGAACTGATGGTGAGGATTTTGCATTGTGCATTTAATATTTGAACATCAAAGGCAGTGGAAATCTTTCATTTACTACAGAGATGTATTTTCTTTGGAGCATTTTGGATGTCACCTATGCTTTCCACAATTCTCCCTATACATAAATTTTTTGAAGGTTGTCAAAAAAGTACTGGGAGCCTTAGATTATAGACACTTAAAGAGTTCATAGTCTTAATTTTGTAATGTATTACTTTTTTTCAGATCAAGTTCTGGAAAGGTGAAAATTTAAACATATTCTTACTATCTTAAAGAGACTGAAAATTTTTCTAGGCTTACCTAGTTAAGAAAAATTCTACCAAAACCACAAGGTTATACAGCCAAGAGAGACCTTGTGGGTGAAAAAAGACCATTTCAGTGTTTTTAAAGCCAGCATGGCACACAAAGCATTCCATAGATCTGTCTAATTCTGTATTAAGCACAACTTTTTTTTTACCTGAATCCTCCCATGGAGAACCTATGCATTTTACTGTAACACTTGTAACTCCACACGAAGTTAAAATCACAGGGTGTTTATTGTTGTGCACGCTCAAAATATTGTTCAGTTAAAAAGAATTTTAAACAATTCATCACTTGTGGAGTTAGTCATCTCATAAATATCACAGTAGGAATTCTCCAAGACCACTTTGTTAGATCTGTGAAGGAAAAATAGATATAGGAAAGAAAAGGAAAACCTGCCAGAACAAAGTTGGTTAAGAAGAGTAAGTATTTCAGGAGACAGAAAGATCCACAACACTGGATATGAAGAGATGGTTCCTTTGTGACATACACAGTATACTAAATAATGATATCTTGGAATGACTGCAAACTTGAGAGTTAAGTATCACAGGACCAGATCTGTAGTAACTCCAAAACCTCCTTTAGTATATTACATAGGAAAGGAATCAGAAAGATTACTCATTTTGAGAGAACAATCTCTGGAAAATATACAGTGGAAGCTGACCTGTAAAAAGCTCTTTGAGGAACTATTAGTGTGTCAATATTGAGAAGATGTGGGAATTGGAATAAGAAGGACAGTAGTCATTAGGGTGAGACTGGGTGAGGATGTATAGAATATATTACGTGACAGTTTACATTGCAGTACATCACACTGCAAAACTCTTATCTTTTTAGAAGACTGTAGGAACTGAATGAATGTTGACATTTATCTAAATTCTCTTACTCTGAGAATCTTTATGCTTACACTGCCTAGGATAACAATGTCTAGGGGATATAAAATTTGACTTTGACTCTGAGACATAAGACAGCTGCTAATGGTCTAGGATTAGCAAGATTTTTACCATGGGTATTTTATTGCTTAATTGCCAACTATAGGCATTTTCTAACCCACAGTGCAGTACCTGGTTCTAACCACTGTCAGAAATACCTGTTTAATTCTGGTGTATTGCCCGTGTTTCTAACTCTTATTTAGATTTATTTTTCCACAGGGTAGTACCAGGTGATAAGTTACAGCACAGTTTCATACTAGCCCTACTAAATTTTTATTGCTCTTTATGCCCATCTTCTGCCAGAAAACATTAATCAAAGGTCTGGCAATGGCAACTATCACCTTTGTATTTCTAAAACAATGGCGACTCCTTCATGGCTGTGTAAGAAAGATAGTTTGTTATAAGGATATAGGGTAGTATAGGATATATGTACCTGCTTCCAGTATGTTAATAGTTTTCACTGCTACCATGTAAGCTTTGTCATTATTTTACTTCAACAAAATACCCATTCCATGAAGGCAGTGCCTTCAAAATGGAGGCAGTTTGACAGTGAGGAAGTTGTTGGATATGAAATAATCAGTCACAATTACTTGTAATCTCTTTACAGTAACCAGTAATGCATCAGGTGTTACACAGATATAAGAAACTCATCCAACAAGAAGGTGGTAATAGCAAAGCTTTTCTCCTGATAATTCTCCTTTTGGGATGCTAGTTTGTTCATTTCTATGTTTTAATCTAATGATTGTATAATATAAAGTACTTGAACAGTCCTAAAGAACGTGAACTGAAGTGCAGACCTCTCTGAAGTTTAGGCACTAGCAAGCTACAGTGTCTGCATGCCTTCCATTTATTTGCAAGAATCCCACTCTTCCGGCTTCTCCTAATAGAAATAGATATCTATTGCCATTTAGGATGAACAGATCAGGTAGATATAAAACAACACTTATTGTCCCAAAAGTGCTCCTGTGGAAAAAAAAAAAACAAAAAAAACAAAAAAAACCTCTAGAATCCATAATAGATAAAACATAGGGCATTTCAAACAGCAGTAGATGTCTATGTGGGAGAAAATGAATCAGACTCTTGAAGTTCCTCTGAAACCACTATAAAAGCGTAAATCCTTTTGTACCTATTGTGATTATTAGAATACCTCCAGGCTCTAAACAGCATGTTAGATGCCTAAATAGATGCTTAAAATGTTGGCTTTTACCATAAAAGGACTCAGAGTTGGTCAAAGCCTGAAGGCAGATCTGCCTAGACCCTCTCCTTATAATGAGATTCCCAGAGGAAAAGGAGGGGGGAGGGGGGAAGAAAAAAAGGATAATATAAGACTTTAAAGCTCCAGAAAGTGAGGTTTTACTAGACCATAAACTAAGATAATTAACTTTTTTAAACAGAGAAATCTCCAGGTCTTTTTTCAGTTGCCTAAGCAACAAAGGCAGCTAAGCAACTGAGCATACCCGAGGTGTCTTGTTTAATTTCTGACGTTCTGAGGTATTTTACCCAGCCCCGCCTGTCACTCTAGAAGGCTATGGGTATCCTGGATGTCTTGTGACATCTCAGATATGGAATCTCAAACGGAACTAAATCATGATGCCAAGTGAAGTGAGCCTGAACTGACTATATCAGGTGCAATACAAATGAAGAAGGGTTTATAAAGAATTTTCTCCTGCCAGCCACATTCTTTTCAAACAAGTCTTTGCTCCAGTAGAGCCATCGGTCATCTCAGCAGCTTTCCTAGGCACAATAAAGTCTGCAGTGGTCTGACCAGTCCTCAGGAAGGTGCTGTACACCAGCCTGAGGCCTGGCTGCCTGACCTCTGCTAAGGCTGCCTGAGGCCTTTGCTCCTCTCAGCAGTTTCTCAACCTCTGCATGAGCTCCGAATTCCTAGATCTTCTAAGGACAGGTCCGCATGTTCTTCACCCATACTTCCCAAGCTCTGAAAGCTTCTCTGACTGAAGAAGATGAGTTACATGGGAAAGAGCAACCCTCCAGTGGTTTCACCTGACCTACTCTTCTTCAATTAACATAATATTCAAGTTTAAAATGGACATATCAAACATGCTCCCTTTTACTTTTTCCTTTTTATCCTTTGCAGAACATACAGCTTCCAGAAAAAGAGCATTATAGATTGAGAGGGACTGAGATGCTGCAGTAGTGAAGGGAAACATAGGAAAGCTGAAGCTGGATTACAATATTGTTGAGAAATTAGTAAGTCAATGGTGTCTGTATCCAGCAGCAGAGGAGGAGGCGTCCACACTGATCAACATCAGACAGCTTTAGAAAAAGCGATGATGAAGCTAGAAGTGACTTAATTCCTGAACTAAGAGCAAGGACTTGCATTTGAGTAATCCATTTTGAAAGGAAGATTTTGCCTGACAAAGCAGTCCCAATTATTTTATGTGGTACAAAGTGGGAGCTAATTAGATGCCCAAATTATTTATACAAATTAAGCAAAAGCCAAAACTCTAAAGGGGATAATTAAATTTATTTGAAATTAGTATTTCATTGAAGAGGCCTGGAGAGATGCCAATGGCAGGTTACCTCCCTCAGAAAGACTGTTCTGCACTATTCCGTGAATCCGATGGATGCTCAAACGGTTCAGAAGTTGCAAGTTTCTTAAAGTGAAAATATGAAAACATGAAGGATTCACTATTTGTATTTCCTATATTTGTTCAACTAGCAACAAATGGTGTTAAGGGATTATGGAGAGAAAAAACTGTAATTGAGGAAACAAGTAGGAAAAAAAAAATCACCTCTTTCTCAACAGGGGTTTAATTTTAATGTTAAAGATACCATTGTAATGCTACAGCTATACTCTGGCCTAGATACAGTTTTGATTAAAGGATGTGCCTATTACACCTCTCTGCAGGGATGTGTCTAATAGCCACTATGGCTCAAGATAGAACTACTTAGCCTACCTTTTTCCCAGTTGGTGCAAACAACTTAACTTGTGCTAACATATGTCTGTAGCAAATTATAACAATTTTTCTCACCCTTAGTCCATCAGGAGTAAAGCCAAGACTTTATCCATTCTCGTCTCCCTCCCTAAGATCACTCTTACTTTCTTCACAGCAAAATGTTTGCAGTGACAATTCTGATGGGCTCTCACACTCCTGCAGAAGCATCCAACATGGGTTATGTACATGTTCTCATCAAGGCAAGCACCGACTGCAGTTTTGTGACTCTGAAGTCTTGTCACTCCAGTGATGTGAAGTAAGTCTGGAATTTCCTGAAGAAATGGGCACTTAACCATTTTATGACTTGATAAAATGGTACCTTGTTAAACCAGAAAATACCTGTGCTTTCTGAATCCAAAGAAAAATTTGGGAGACAAGATAACATCCAAAATTTTTAATTTAGCATGCTACTTAATTTGAAATGAGAATATATTTATAACTGTCAGAAGAAAATGTGAAAAATGCTTTTAAGCATTTGGGAGGGGGGGGAAGAAGGAAAAGAGAATCCTTTTTATGCAGATTTGAGATAACGTAAGAGAAAAAGTTCTGTTTTGAAAAATCAGGAACTAGGTTTTGCATTCTAATGGAAGCTAGAATATCTTCTTTGTCTATTGGATAAAATCAAAATACACACACACCAAATTATTGCTTTTTTACCCCCCAAAATACTTAAATTTTGAGACATTGAATACTGAAATTATCTAAGGTACTCCTTAGCCACCCACTTATCCTTTTCCCTCATGTACTGTTTTCCTGATTTGTATCATAGTAACTCCTAGAAATCCCACTGCACCACTTGCTCAAATACCTTTATTCAAACTCAAACAAAAAAAGACAGTTCTTGCTCCAATGTGTCTATTCTTTGCCATTTCCTGTTCATACTATTATTAAGTATATTTCCTCTATACTGTCTATCTTTAATAAACTTGTAAAACCTTTGGTGCTATCTTGGTCTATGCAATCTGAAGTGATTATTTTAGGATGAAGAGTAAGATTTACTTAACTTCTGGATATCATCCCAAGTCCACTAAAGTTATTCCATATTTATTTAAGAGTGCTTTTTTTTTTTCCTTACAAGGTCAAAAGACATAATCATGAATAGGATAAGACTATGTTGGTGAACAGCTTCATTTTACCCTTGTAAGCATTTTATTCAACATTGAAAATGTATATACGTACATGTACATGTACATCTTTGTGTGTATGTGTGAGCAATATTTTTAGGCCATAGATTCTTTCTTTTGGTATATTTTATTATGCTGTTCTTTGAAGCAGTAAAATTAGTTATGGTACTTTTATTGATGTTGATTATAGGGATGTCTGATTTCATTTAGCATTCATACTGCACAGTAAATGTCTTTTATAAGCACCTTACTTTCACAGATGATTTGTCCCACTGTAAAATCATTAAGGACATTCATTAGAATTTGTCAGTCTCTTCCAGAAAACTAATACTTTTCAAAATAAAGGTTCAATTGTTTGTGTTTAATTTCAGTCATGTTTTCTTTTAGGCTTTAAGCCATTTTGTATTTAGCATACTGCTAAGTGACTCTGGCACTGCTTAGCATTGTAAGAAGTCTTTCATTGTTATTCCTGGCTGCTGATCAGAGTCAGGTTTAGAGCTACCTTGTTCCTAGTATCTTCAATGCCAGAGCCCCTTCCTCCTAGTTTTTAAATGATTCACTGGAGATCGTTTCCTAGGTGTAGAGGAGTCCTTAAGAAACCTGTTCTTTCCCTGTTGAGAAGGTGCATTAGAGTTCTCAGGCCCTTCAGATCTCATTGACCCTGTTTTGGCCCTTGTAGATGGGTAGACTACAAAGTGGGTGGAAAAACTGCAGAAAGCTGAACCGAGATGATAGTGGTCAATGGATCAATCTGGCAATCAGCGAAAATTAGTGTTCCTTGGGTGTTGATACAAGGCCTTAGCAATGGCCTTGATGATGGCACAGAATGCAACCTCAAATAGCTCACAAGTGACATCAAACTGGGGAAGTAAATGATATGCTAGAGAGGGATGCCTTTCAGAGCAACCTCAACAAGCTGGAGGAACAGACCAACAACATTCCTGAAGGTCAACCAAGACAAAATGTAAAGTCCTGCAGCTTAACTGGAATAACTCCATATGACTGTAAAGGTTAGGGACTGACTGGATAGAGAGCAGGTCTTCAGAAAGGGGCTGGAGAATTCTAGAGGACAACATAGTAAACATGAGTCAGCAGTGCACCTTTGTAGTTATAAAAGCTTGCTGTATTTCACTCTGCGTTACAACAAACATAGCCAGAAGTTCAAGGCAAGTAACTATTTACCTCCATTCTGGACTTGTGAGACTTCCTCTGGCAGACTGCGCCAGCTTCTGGACCCCCATTACAAGACATCAGGAAGAAGGGACTACAGCGCATAGCATATTAGAAGAGGCTGAGTGTATTGGGTTTAATTAACCTCAAGAAAGAAAAACTGAAAGGGACATTAGTTTCAGTCTTCAGATTCTCGGCAGCGCACAACAAAAAGATAAAAGCATAAGTTTCGGTAAGAGAAATTCTAACTATATATAAGCAAAAAAAAGCATAAAAATATTAGTGGTCAAGCAACTGAAGGTACAGGAGGTTTTGTGCAAAGAAGCACAGGTGCCTAGGTTTTTTTGGTTTGGTTTTCTTTGGAAGTGAAACATAGATGTTACAGAAACTCCCAAACTCACCTGATCAGCCTGATCTGACTTTAATGTTAGTCTTGCTTTGAGGAGGGGCTTGGTTTAGACAACCTCCAGAGGCTGGTCTTCCAGACCAACCTGTTCTAGGGTTCTATGACTCTATTCACTACATTTCCATTAAATCTAATGAGACACCAGCCACCTATGTTACATTGGACACTCACTGTTATGTGCCTACAAATTAGAGCATCTACATCTGAGCTAATCACCTTGTGCCCCTGCCCCCTTTATAGACAGTGAGGAGAGCGCTACTGAGGAGCAATTAATCTCACTCTAAACTAAACTAGATTTTAAAATAGATCTCATTTCTGCCTATTTCATATACTACTTCAAAATACATCTCAGAGATGCTTATTTATATCTTTACTTATGAAACAACTACTATGACTAAATTATGTGGATGCTAACATTAAAGTTGGGTAAGATGAAATATACCCAGGGATTTTTCTTAAGTTGCCAACCATGGAAGCGACACCTACTGCATTAAGAAAACCTCTCTCTTCCCACACCCCCCCACCAGACACACGCATCTTTCTAAAGGATGTATTTGCTGTTAGGAATAACCTGAAGCAATTAAACAAATTTTATTATATTGGCAGCCAGAATTAGGATGTGACTCTTTCCGGAAGCAGCTGAAGGACACACTTACAAACTAACAGGTGAGGATATGGAAACTTCAATTACTGTCCCATTCCTTCATCAGCTCTTTGGTTCGGCCCAGAGTACAGCAGCTAGCTGTATTTACTATATGCAATGAACCAAAAAAATGTAAGTTGAGAGAGCAGCACTAGAAACCCTAGAGGTGATAAAAGCAGCAAATGGAAGAGGGGAGACCTACATGCATATATGTAAGGTGAACAGACTTTAACCATAAAGGGAAAAAAAAAATCTTGGTCCAGAAACCACTGCTTTCAAAGGAATCAGTTGACTTGAGTAGATTTTGAATAGAAGACAAAATGCACAATATTGCCAGTAAAAGCAACTCACATAAATCACTCAACGCAACAATAGGGGCAGGTAGTGTGAATACCCTTTAGCAGACAATTAATGTCTTGCTCTTAATAGATGGTGTAAAACATGATGTCAGAACACACCACAGGAGGCGGCTTCTGAGAAATACCATACGCTGAGAAAAGAGTCAAGAGCAAGAACATTTTTCAAAACATGCCGTGTCTGTTTTTTCTTCATACCAACATACTAAAGTACCTTCAGACCCTAGAAACTTGTTCCTGCTAGTACACAACATGAGTTTGCCTGGCTCACACTGACTCACTCTGCACTGCTGACAAAATACCCATATGCTCATTTGTACTCCGAATGCTGTGTTAGACTTGGCAGGGAAGTTGTTGCTGGTTGTCACTGCAGTGGTGAGTTCTGCCCTGACAGTGTTTCTCAATGTTTATGCCATCCTATTGTGTCCTAGATGTGCAACGTTATTCTTTTCTTCCTCTTTCTCCAGTCCGCTACTGAGTTGAAGCAGCCTTTGATTTTGTGTCAGATATTACTTTTCACCAGAGTTTGCATTTGATCAGACAGAACAAGAATGAATGTACTCATCTGTAGTGAGCTGGAAGGCTAAAGTGCTAATTAGTCATAGGGCAAGTATAATAGGATTTATCAATAGCTAACTGAAGTGCTCAGCTAACAAGAGTGCCTAGGTTCAACAGCTAAAAGGCACCCAGTCGCTGGATGTGCCCAAATCCACAAGGCCTGCAGCCCAACTTTTCTTTCTTCACAGCATGGGTTGAAGGGTAATAAATCGGTTACTGGTGTCAGCAAAGGTTGGTCCATATTACTGGTTGACAGGACCTGTTATTTGGCCTTTGTCTTAGAGGATGTCTGTTGCCATCTACAGAAGAGGTACACCTTTAAAAATATCTTCCTGTGGTTGTGCTGGCTGCAGAAAACAGTAGCCCTACAGTTCTTGACCCACAAGACTTTTTCAAGGAGCTATGCTTAGTTAAGGCACCTTGAAAAAGCCACCCTGAACTATTACACACAGTTTTCCAAGTGTGAAAATGGCTCAGAGGTACCCCAAAATATTTTTAGTACTAAAATAACTCCTACAACTCTGTATATGTTCATATACTGGCTGAAAAGGCATCCGTTGCCCTTAGGGTTTAAAGTAGACATATATGCATATATTTAAAAAGTGCATAGATGAGGTACTCTGTACCATGGTCTAGTGGGCACAGATGATGGTTGGACTCGATGATCTT
>JANXJC010000008.1:27053461-27066878 GCA_027564655.1 Leptodon cayanensis
GGCAGAAGGTCACTGCTGCAGCCCACACACCCACCTCCACACCTTCACCAGCACCTTCGCCCATCCCACCAGCACCCACCCAGCACCCCTGCCCGGATCCCAGCCCCCCGTACCCTCCCCACCGGTCTCCCACTCGCCAGCTGGTCCTGCTGGGTGCTGGCTGCACACACGCAGCACTCACACACTGGTTCCATGGGCACCCAACACTTGTAAGTCCCCCCGCATACCAGTAAGGACTCTCCACCTGCCTAGACCCAGGGCCTCCTACTCACCAGCTGGTCAGACTGGAGTGACCCAGCACAGAGCTCAGCCAAACAAGACTTGCTCTATTTTATATGTGACTGGCCCTATTTATAGTCCTTTTTGTGTACCCCTTCTTTGTTCCTCCCTGATCCTCCCTGTTCCCCCACCAGCTGGCATAGTCCCACCGACACCCTCCGACACCTGGGACCCTCAGGTTTGCATTGTTGTCAGTTGTGAAGTCCCAGTTTGCCCACAGCTTCTCGATAGCCCACCTGTTGCCATGACTGACCAGGTTTGTTTCTTGGTTTTGTCTCCATTACCTTCACCTGTCAGGTCTGTGTCTCTGTATATTTTGTTCCTGATTTCCTCCCTTTCCTTAGTTTCCTATTCGACGAGGTCTCCGATCAGATAACCTTGCTGGAAGAAACGTTCCCACGCTCCCACAAATCCTCATCAATTAGTGTGATAGACCAGGTCTGACTCCCTCCTTATCATTTGTCAGTTGAATTTGTGTGTCTGAATGTTTTTGTTTATGTCTTCTTCCTTTTCTTATTATCCCCTTTTGCATTGAAAAGGTCCTTGACCGGACACCCTTAAAGAAGCTGATGTTTCGTCCTTCCACATACCCCTACAGGCAATAGCTAAACAAATATATCTTTAGTCTTGTAGCAGTAGGGCTGTTGCTGTGGTCATGTAGGTCTAGAGACGTGGTGAAGGCAGGTCGGTTGTACTTATTGTTAAAATAATTGGTGTAGTTGAAAAATCAGAAGATCTCCTGGGTGGGCAACTCTTCTCACTGAATGGAAATCAACAATGTCCCAGCAACAAATGTATGTTTTCCAACATATTCTCACAGCTTCAGCAGGGGATTTTTCCCTCTCAAGCATAATAATCAAAATCCATTGATTTCTGTTTTAGTTTTATGCATCCACACTCTAGAATACACTGACGTTCTTGAGGAAAACAATATAGGGGAAAACAAGCACCCCTATAAACCAGAAAGAACTCTTATGGGAAAAAAAAAAAGAATATATGTATCTGAAATGTGTTTGTCTCAATTTATGTATCAGCGCTGTATACATTATAACGCCAGCCAGCTGCCCGGAGTACCCTTACAGCTACCATGCAGAAATAGGTTTCTTCAGAATAAATTCAGATATTTCATTTGATCCTAAAGTGGTCATAGGAAATAGGTCAGGTGAAAGAGTTTGTAGTGCTTACCATTCTCTTGTGGCTCTAATATTATTTTTTATCTGATTGATTCAAACCTAGACATTTACACTGTAGGCATTTTAAAATGTTAGTTGAATTGCACCCCCAAATCTAAGGGAAGAATATTTTTTAAAAAAACATCCTCTGAACTTTGACTTCTCAACTCTGATTTTCGAAGAAAATTAACATCTTCAAAAGACAAGCATGGGAACTAAAAGTCATGTCACTACAGAAAACT
Source organism: Leptodon cayanensis (assembly GCA_027564655.1). Classification (NCBI taxonomy): domain Eukaryota; kingdom Metazoa; phylum Chordata; class Aves; order Accipitriformes; family Accipitridae; genus Leptodon; species Leptodon cayanensis. The sequence goes on from JANXJC010000008.1 coordinate 27,055,155, forward strand.
AGAAATAATTCTTTTGAGTTTGGTATTGTGTTACCTCATAATTTTCCACGCTTTTTCCCTGTGCTCAGTGTGTGACAATTACCTGTCCAGTTTTTTTACAATGGAATTAATGACTTTATAATTTCTCCTTTGCTAATACCACCTTCTGCACCCCAGTTAGCAATATCTTTTGCTCTTGCAAGATTAAAATGATTGACACAAGCTAAAATCAGAACAAGCGCTCTCATGTGGTATTGAAAACTACTGTTACTTCACACCATAAGAAAAAACTTGAGTGTCTTACAGCTTGTTTTCTTTTTTCCCCATGACTACATCAGTTAGTCTAGTCTCTCTAACCCATGGATATTTGGCAACTAATATTAATCTTACCTAAAATAAGGCTCTGCTTCCAAATACCGTAAAGCAGAAATCACACTCCAAGGCCTAATATTTTTTAAAGTAATGGAGTAAATTTATCTGGATTTAAACAAAAACCTGGGAAACGTTCCCCAGAATAAATGATTCTTAAGGTCAAATTTGATAGGTATTAACACAAGAACTGCAAGCTGGTCAGGAAGAAGGATAAATAGGAAACTCTGATGTTTTACACTGAGAGGAGATATGTCAGGATGGCAAGAAGACACAAGTGGTGGTCTTCAGGGATGAATCTTGGGTCAGCCCAGTGTAATATATTTATCCATACCTTTGGTGAAAGGATTCAATGTAGGCTTCCAGCGCCAGGCAGAGCTGTGAGTACTGAGGGACAAAAAGTGGAGCAAGATGATCTTGTAAACCAGAATCACAGAAATGAGATGGAATATTAGCACACAGTATCCATGCAAGGAGAAAAGTCATGCATTTAGAAACTAAACCCAGGAATTTCTCAAATAAACTGGATGCCATAACTGAAGGCAATTTAGACAATAGTTAAGGTAGTCTTCTAAATCCATTTCCACTCTCCATGTTTGTGCAAACAAAATTTCTAGGCCAGGGTTTGTAAAGTGTGAGGAGTCACTATATACCTACATACTACACTCTCTCTGACAAGGGTATGCTGGATCCTGTTCTTCAAGAGACATTTTACAAGTCCAAGGCCTTCTCAGAGATACAGGAATCAGAAAATCTATGCAAGTCCTTCCCAAAAATAATTCTTAGAACCTCTATATGAATTTATGGCATATATAGGAGAGACACTATAATGCTAATTTGTTGATGCAAACTTGTGAAAAAAAAAGACTTTATGACAAGGTCTTTAAAATATACTCTTAACCTAAAAAAAAAAAAAAAACCAAAACAAACCCCACAGTTTTCTGTATGAGTATGTCTTTGCATTAACTAAATTTGGTGCCATATTTGCCATACTGGATGTAATCACTACATGGATCTAATACAAAGTGCTTTACTGGAGGTAGAAATGGCATGTTTCTATTCATCTTTAACAGAAGTTTATCATCTATCTATTTCATAAAGTATTGTATATCTAGTTCTGTATTGTTAATTATATTTATGTCTAAGTCCGTATCTACAGACAAATGTCTTCAGATCATGTCCTAAAATAGTGTCGAGCACAGAAATATGTTCACTGGCATTATTTCAGTTTATAACAGAAACTTAAAGGACATTAGGGGAATGCACTCCCATTGTCAAGATCTTTACAAAGATAAGTCAAATACATAGCATGTCTCTGTCGATGGGTGCAAAAAGGGAGGAATGTCTCTTGGGAGGAAGTGGGTCCAGAGGGTGGTGATCAGTGGCATGAAGTCCAGTTGGAGACCAGCAACTAGGGCTGGATCCAGTCCTCTTCAACAAAGTCCTGCACCTAGGGAGGAACAACCTCATGCACCAGTACATAGTTGGGCTGCCCCGCTGGAAAGCAGCTTGGTAGAAAAGGCCTTGGGGGTCCTCATGGGCAACAAATTGAACATGAGCCAGCAATGTGCCCTCGATGCAAAGAAGGCCAATGGTATCCTGGGCTACATAAGGAGGAGAGTTGCCAGCAGGAGGTGGCAACCTTGAAGGAGGTGATCCTTCCCCTCAGCACTGGTGAGCCCACACTTGGAGTACCGTGTCCAGTCCTGGGCTTCTCAGTAGAGAGACATGGACATACTAGAGATAGTCCAGAAAAGGGCCACGAAGATGATGAAGGGACTGGAACATCTCTTCTATGAGGAAAGGCTGAGAGAGCTGGGACAGTTTAGTCTAGAGCCGAGAAGGCTCAGCGGGATTTTTTCATTATATATAAATACCTGAAGAGAGGGTTTAAAGAAGACAGAGCCAGGCTCTTCTCAGTGGTGTCCAATGGCAGCACAAGAAGCAACAGACAGGACAAGAAGCAATGGGCACAGCCTGAAACACAAGAGGTTCTTCCGGAACATCAGGAAACACTTTTTACTGTGAGGGTGACCAAGCACTGGTACAAGTTTCCAAGTGAGGTTATGCAGTCCCCATCCTTGGAGATATCAAAAGCTGTCTGGATACAGTCCTGGGCAACTGACTGTAGGTGGCCCTGCTTGAGCAGGGGGTTTGGACCAGATGACTTCCAGAGGTCCCTTCCAACCTCAACCAGTCTGTGATTCTGTGAATGCTCAGTGAAAATTCATTGGGCAACTAGAACAAGTGACAAAGGTAAGAGTCCGTATATGCCTTGTTCTGCTTATAATACCCACTTCAGCAGCATTTTTAAAAAGAACTACCTGAAACTTTAAGATTTCTTCTGTCCAGAATAAAGGCCCCACCCTCGGTGCATAATTCAGCTAAAAAATACCTCCAGTAACAACAGTTCTGTTCCTAAGATTGGACCTGTGTGGAGTAGGGACTATAAGGAAGGACGTTGCATTGCTGAATTAGTATAGGGGAATTAGAGGTTTCCCTGAAAATAATTTGGAAATACTAGGGTGGTGTCTACCTAACTATGCTTTGGGAAACTAACAAGCACTGAAATCATCAGAAACATACATGCACCTGATAGATTTACCTATCCATATGTTGTGAAGCACATTTGTTTGGAATCCTGCTATATTGGGATTCCTCAGTTTGTTCCATAAACAGCAATACCTGATTAACTACTTACCCATTCTATGAAATCCAGGGTGTCAACTTAAAGACCTGATGTTATTGCCCTGCAGAGTATTCTTTTATAAGATTAGTACCACTGACTGAGCGTGTGCAGCAGAACCAGGCCCCAAATAGCTTATCCCAAACGTATGTGTTTAATATATGTATGCAATATAATACAAAATATGTCAGTACCATTAAAAGGTTATGCAAACATGAAATGTCTTAAAGTGATTAGAGTGCAACTGTAAAACATTCTGGATGAGGTAAAGTACAGTAATTTAATACAGTTCCAGAGAGAAAAGATATGGAACACACTACAGAAAAGACAGTCTACTAGTTTAATGAAAATATGAATAATAAGCTAAAAGTAATTAAGTAGTAGCTGAGTAGGACGATTCCCATGCTTGAGAGATCACCAGTAGAGTCTAACAAGTTCTACAGCTGAGCACTTACTGATTTAAATATTGTTGGACTTTTCAGTGTTGCACCTAAAATGGTTGTGACAAACAAGATGCCTGAAGTATAGTATTAATGTTAAGTAACCTTTGGGATTAATATGGTTTTTCAGAGCTCCTTGAAAACTGCTGTGCTAAAGAAGTGCAAAGACCTTTCATATGTTGCCAAGCAGAATCTTTATTTGTAGCTTTACCATAAAAGTCACAGCTTTGTTCCAGTTATTGTGCCTCAATACAGAGTTTGAGACTATCAGTTAGTCAACAGCATATGAATCTCCTTAGCCAAAGTGGAAGAGGTCTCTTGATGCTGACAGGTCTGAGATTTGATAATGTAATTGCTGGATTTCTTGAGTCTGCGATCTCTAAACAAACTAGCAAACTCAGACATGCAAAGGGTATCCTCAAAGGAAGCAGTGGAAAGTTTACAAAGATCTGTTAAAGTACAAAGACAATTCCAGCTCAGAACGATTCCAGTCTGTCTGGAGTAACACATAATTTTAAGGTATTAGTGATATTATTATGTATTAGTAGTGTGCAATTCAGACTTGAGAGGACTTTAAAACATCAGTTGCAAAGAGTGTCTAATCGCAGTCATATTCACTGTATCATGGTCTACATTACAGTGGTATCATTATTCTTGCTGTCTACAGAATATTTTAAATGCAAAACCTGCCCTAATAAAAAGCTCATTAGCATACTCTACATATGATTTTTTTTCCGTATGAAATACAGGTTTCTTTAATTCATATTTATAATACAAGGAGTAGCAGAATTGAAATTTTATTGAATTTTATTTTCCTTAAACTTAAATAATCAAAGGTACAAAGCATAACTGGTTGTTTTGTAAGATAAAATAAGCAATATGCAGATATATCTGCAAACCATCAACTTGTTTAGGCAAGCATATTTCATTTATCTGATGTTTTTCAAGTTTCGCATACATAAAATAGATTTGCTTGGGATTTAATATTGAAAGTTTTCCATGTTTATAAGAAAATTTGACAGAAATGCATCCGAAAGGAATACGTAAGATATTGATTGGCTGAATAGTGTGACTTTTTTTTTTCATATGCAATAAGTATTAAATCAACCACCGCCAGCAGAGTGGCCTGTGATTTTTATAATACTCCCAGCTGAAAGAATGTGTTGTTCCTGGAAGATATTAGAAGCAGAGATTACTAATTTAACACAGCTATTTATATTTACAATAACTGCCAGAATTCCTGAAATAATTGTAATAGATTCACCACTCTTGCTATCTAGTCGAGTCAGAAAGCTGGTGTGTGTAAGGTCACGCTTGCCTGCAGACATCCACGGGCCCCTGATATGACAAACATGCCACTTGCTGACTGCAGCGCGGCGAAATCCTCCAGCAGCTCCTGTTTCCTTCCAGAAGAACTTCTTAACAGATGGCACCTTGTCATTGTCAATGGCTTGCCATCCCGGAGAGCCGTAAGGATCCATGCAGAGACTGACGCTTCTCTTTCTCTTCCCGAGACATCTAACAAAACTAGCCAATAATGACCTCTTCCCTTTTACAGACAATTCCACCTTATGTCAGCCGGTTTCTTCCAAGTCGCATCGCGCCCATTCTGCTACGAGCGCGCCAAAAGGACTGACGCTGTTTGACAGCTAAGCCGTACACCCGATAACCGCCATCGGTGAAAGCGAAATACAAAAAAAGCAAACTCCTCTAGTTTCTGGTGCTGCTGCTGGTCATCCCGCTCAGCAGCGTGTGCTGGTTTTTAGCATTCCGTCAGCCCTGTGAACATCAGTTCAGAAATTAGAGTAGACACAGCTAGCAAATAGCTTTGAATCACTTTGAGCGTAATTAAGCATGAAGCATAGCTGAGGGCTTTATTTGATGCAGACTGGTCATTTTATTTCTAATGCACTCTACAAAAGTCTCTATATCTTTACTATGGTGGCTTCCTACAACACCGACTGAAGCACTTATGCTCCATGCTTTTTATTTAAAAATAAATGAGGACAATTAACTTTGATTTGTTGTAACAGTTGCAAAGGGTATACATTAAGGTTTACTCTCATGCAGTATTTGTGTGTAGCTGTACCAAAACCTCTCACTGAACACAGTGGAACTTTCTGTAGTATCTCATCCCTGAAGTAGAACAGGCACATTAACACTCTAGTAAATAAGATGAATCACAGGTCAGTCATCCTCTAAGAGTCTAGAGGATGGATCTAAAGACTCCAGAGATCCTTCTTCTGTGCAGTGGAACCAAAGGAGCCATGCATGAGACCTTCCTCAAGGCAGTAATAAAATATGATTTCTCTCTTGAATTCCTGGATCTTGTCCAACCTACTTGCAGAGATGTACCTGTGAGTTTAACACCTGATGGATCACGTGTTCATTAGTATATACTGTATTGCCAACATAATTTCATTCTTTTTGTTAAAAAAAAAAAATACTTAAGTTAATCATATCAGGGTCCAGTTCCTTCCTTCTAAAGTATTATTTATCATAGAAAATATTGCCAATTTGAAATCTAGTGCACTGATATTTACAGAAAATCCCTTATCTGCTCAAGTACAGTTTTGAAATTTTATGCTATAAGTCACCTTTGCAGTTAAATGAAGGAATTCATACCATGTAAGAGTTTAAATTAGAGTCAGAGAACATTTTTTATTATTATTATTTCTAATGCACCAAACCTCAGATCATGATATAATGTTATTATCTTGTCTCACCTTATAAAATTGCTTTCTCAGGTAAATGAGTAATGTAATTTTTGGTACTGTTTCTGCTCACTTAAGCTGGGTCAAAAATAACGCTATGCAGGTGACTGTATCAAAACCAGTGCAAGCATTATGTAGTAAAACAAGTCATCTTGAAAACTTGCCAGATGGCACTAATGCTTATTCATGAATTGCTATAGCAATTTGGTCCCTTAAAACAAAAGTCCTTTCCACTGAGAAAGAAAAAATAACGCTGGCACAAAGACAATTAATTTGTTATGTTTTACTATCTAAGGGAGAGATTCAGGTCACCTAAGCTTTCCCATCTAAGACTAAGTTAGTGTGTTCCTCGCACATCCAGAGCAAGAGAGAGACATTTCCAAAGGATGATTAAACCCGTTGTAAAACAGGAGGGCCTAGTTACCCTCTGCAGATTTCTTCTTCTTTCAACTGATTACTTATTCTGTTGCCCACATGTAAGTATCTAGTGCCATTCAAAATACCGAAATATAGCTGAGATCTCCATAAATTACCTGCTCATGAGACACAGAATATACAGAAGAGTCCTGATCTTCTCAAGAGGCAGTTGATAGCCCAGCAGCGTAACTTAGGAAAACTCAAAAGTCTTTAGATGCCAATGTTTAGCTAATTAAATCAAGTTTTAGACTCTCCTTGACTGTAAGGAGCCACATCTACTTCTGTGTAGATGTGGCACTTAGGGACAAGGTTTAGTGGTGAACTTAACAGTGTTAGGTTTATGGTTGGACTCAATGATCTCAAAGATCTCTTCTAACCTAAATGATTCTATGATTCTATAAAGGGGTTTAGACACCAAACTATGTGTATTATATAGCCCTGTACACCATGACTACGTACCTTTAGCTATCTGAATCTATAGCCAGTTAGGTGAGCTTAGTATGACCTAAAAGTCCTAAATTAGGCAATGAAGTGAATCATATGTAAAATATTAAGCGAGAGATTATGTGTTCTGGTAAATCAAGACCCAAATAATTTTGGAAGGAAGTAAGAATTTGTGCTGTGTAACACGTCCAAATCAAACTACACAAGCGTGATTGAGTTTTGGGCTGAATTTGCAAATTGGGTGGGGTTTTGGTGTTCCTGAAAGAGCAGAAGGCTAGCACATGTATTATCTTTTTCTTCCATGATTTGATCCTTGCAAGTATTTGCCAGACTTAAATCTAGATTATTCAGTGCAAAGTGAGATTGAAAAATTGCCACTATTCTCGAATGGTTACTGTTGTGTGTAGTAGAGATGGCCTTAAACTACCTCAATACCACAGCTCCTGCTGGGGAGTTAAGGCAGTATTTTATTCCTCAGTCAGCCTTACACCTCTTTACAATAGCCTTTACAAGGATACTCTTTATTGTGCAGAGGAATATGGGAGTTTAGTGCCAAATTCAGACATCCATGCACATTTTATGTATCAACACGTGGGCCATGTATACAAATACCCAACATAAGCAATGGAGATCTATGACTTGAGTCACCTGCTAAAACATAGGCATCTTGAGCTATCCGAGATGTCCTAAAGTATCCAAGAGATGTACAGAACTGGTGATGATCACAGGATGTGCAGAATACCTTTATATAGGTATGAGATAGCTACACAAGGCTGGCATGGAGATTCCTGAATTTCTGGAGCTGCAGCAGCTGAAGGCCAGGAAGGATAGCTAAGGGCCTTTCAAAAAGCAGTAGGTATCTTTGTATTTGGACAACGAAACAGATCTCTGGAGTCTCTTATACCATTCTTACTCACGCACTTCAGTGAGTAGAAAGCATCTGATTCACAAAGTCCGGTTTTGCATACAAAGATTTATAAATAAGTACCAAACGAGTCCGTAGCTGAAAAAGATCAAAGTCCAAACAACAATCTATGCCATTGGTTTCAGGGGCATTAACTTTGGATTAAAGCATTGTTCAATGTAACAAGAAGTTGTGTGAAGATAAATTAAATGGACCACAACTTTATATAAAAAATTACGTGCAACACAGGTCCACCTACCTTGTTCTAAGATAGCTGTAATCATTTTATCTATGTTAATATTTACTTTTGACGACTTGGGACTGAAGAAAAAAAATGCAATAGATTATACTTTGATTAGCTTTGGCAACTGGGGGGTTTATTTTGCAGAGCCAAATGTTAATCATGGATGGTACACGGCTGAATCCCACTGCAGTAAAATCCATAGGATTAGTTGGTAGAATAAACAGTTCTGGTTTCGGCCACTTACTAATATACCTAAATGTATTTGCTGTGGGGAATGAGATTTTAAAGGAAGAAATAAATATGCATTGTAGGAGCTAGTGTTAAGTATTTCAGTAAGTTACCTGAATCTCTTGAGAAATTGTTGGCAATTCACATGTATTCTCTAAGTTCTTTTGGGTACCAATGTGACAGGGATGTAATTGTTCCCCACGTGGATTTACTGTAAGCCAGAGGCACAGATTGCCTGTTAATGAAAGTGAGACTTATAGAAGCATCCATGACTAGGCAGCCAGTAATTTCTCATCGTTATTCTAGCACTAAGTATCTTTATAATATAAGAAAAATCCATACCACAGCTGTTGGAAACTCAGAGGTGTTGGTTTTGTTTTCTAATTTACTTTTGTAGTTCAGTTTTGCATCATGCAGAAGTGGCTGCCTGTTTCAATAAATAAAAAATTGCCATGATGTCACCTTATATTTCTTAAGCAAGATGAAACCATGACATGTCCTAATGTCTTAGGTTGCATTGTGCCATGTGATGTGACCAAGCAGACTGTAACCCACAGAAATGTGAAGCCTGTAACAAAATCAGAACAAATGGCTTGTGTCCCTGATGCTCCCCATCACCCCAGAAAGCAAAGATACAGATAATTATCTAAGAACAGTGGGTGGAAGCAGTTAATGGGCATTTTGCTGCTGGCGTTTCTCAGACAAAAATACCGTTAAGCAAAGCCTGACATGCAGAAATCATTATTTATTCAGATGTGATTGTATACAGTTTGACAGGTATCATTCAGTTGCTGACCTGTAATGCAAATAAGAAAAATCCATTGTCAAAGCAAGGTTAATTCTTGTTCTGTGATCATTACCAAATCACTGCCAATATAAAATGGATGCTCTCTGTGCAACTGTGGTTATTTGAAAGACATTCTTATCAGACTTTTGCATGTATGTTGGTGGCTTATTCCGCATGATAGAGTGGTGTTTTATTTCCCGTTTTTGAAGAGGATCCTTAGGGAATGAGCTGAGCAGCTGGGCAACAAGAGTGACTTCCTGACTCATGTTTTGTAAAGGAGAAACACGCAAGGAAACAAATTTCTCGTTAGTTTTATGAGACCCTAATAAGTGTGAATAAACATAAATATTAATCTAATTGGCCATGCTTTGGAAGCTATTTGTTCCATGACAGGTGATACCTATGATGTTCATAAACAGCCCTATTTTCCAAGCATTATTACATAGAAGTGAAAAAAACAGTTCAAACTGAATATATGAACAACATAACAGCATAACACCTCCAAGTGACATATTGATTAGAGTTTAAATGAATAGCTTGAATTAAATTTGGGTCATGTGGTGAGTGGATTTTTAGACAAGGCTAGAAGCATGAATGCCCTCTGACTGGAATTTTAAAACCCCCTTTTGAATAAAATGAAATTCTAGTTCTGCCTTCTCTCTCCTCTTCCTTCCCTGCCACCCTTCTGTACCAGTACATCTTGAAAGGTTTAAAGAAAAGGCAGATGGTACCTTTCAAAATGTTATTGAGTAATTTTACGTTAGCGTGTACTGTAGTGTCATTGTACTTGATATGGAGATGAAGAATATGTTAGCTTGAGGTTGTGCATCATTTTCTGTGATCTCAGCTGGAGGCAAGATTGTTCAGAACTGGCACAGCTTGAATATTGATACAAATACAATTATAACATCCAGCTAACAGAACTGAAAAATTAGTAATCAGTTTTATTAATAATTATGTGTGTAGTTCTAAGAGTCCTGACCCCTACTGAGCCATTTAGGAAACTTTTCAAAACAAAATGTGCTATAAGCACATTTCCACATGAACAGCTGAATGAAGAACAAATCCATCAGGTTGTGTAAAACCCTGGATGTTTTTTAGAAGAATGTTGAAACAAAGCGAGGTATTATTTCCATTCATAACACAGACAGGACTTGAAGATGGAAACTCCCACTGGGTAATGCAATAGTGGAATAATGATTGTCACCACCGCAGCCATGGTAAAGGGAGGAGAAGAAGGAGGAGAGGAGGGAGGGGAGGAGGGAGCCAACTGAAACTGTATGCTCTTCAGAAGGCGGGTAGTGTATGAACTTGGTCCCAGTTTAAAGTGATTTTAACGAACTCTTTATCCAGAAAGATTCCAAGCAATCTCATCTGAAAATCAGTTCCTTTAAATACATTTGCCTGGCAACTCAAATGTTGAGGTACTCAAAATTACTAACCCCTTTTAAAAGTCTTTGTCATCATATAAAGACATATTTCAATACTGAAATCCTTATAAATTACCAGAGCCCACTAAAAATCAAATTGACATTTTATGTACAAGAAATGTAATCCTGAGTCAATCATTAAAAAAAAACAAAAAACAAACCACCAACCCCCCCCCCCAAAGTGAAAGACTCCTAGTGGATTTTAAAGAGGTGGATTTGGTATTCTACAAAGAAAGAATTACCTTCCACTTGAGTGACAGGATGTTTCTACATATATGCTCAAATCAGCTCTTCTGCTTAAAACTGAAGTCATATGTAAGAGGTGTCCTATCTTAGAAAAATAGAGAGCTCAAACACATACTGAGCTTATATTGCAAAATCTGCAAATGATCATGGAAATTCACTATCATTCCAAGGTCTCTTTCAGTATAGTAATTAAAAATTTTCCTCATGTATTCTATAGGCATGTTATAGATGAGTTTCTCTTTGGCCTGTACTCTCTGAAATCCTGTTTAGCTCTTGTGTGTCCAACAATAAAATTTGTCTCTTTCTTACCTGATCTTCATGATGTTTATCACTCTTGGAATCATAGAATCATAAAATCATAGAATCATTTAGGTTGGAAAAGACCTTTGAGATCATTAACTCCAACTGTTAATCTAGCACTGCCAAGTCAACCACTAAATTGTGTCCCTGAGCACCGCATCTACACGTCTTTTAAATACCTCCAGGCATGGTCACTAAACCATTTCCCTGGGCAGCCTGTTCCAATGCTTGACAACCCTTTCCATGAAGAAATTTTTCTTAATATCCAATCTAAACCTCCCCTGGTGCAACTGGAGGCCATTTTCTCTCATCCTATCACTTGTTACTTGGGAGAAGAGACCAGCACCCACCTCGCTACACCCTCCTTTCAGGTAGTTGTAGAGAGCGACAAGGTCTCCCCTCACCCTCCTTTTCTCTAGACTAAACAGCCCCAGTTCCCTCAGCCGCTCCTCATCAGATTTGTGCTCCAGGCCCCTCACCAACTTGGTCGCTCTTCTCTGGACACGCTCCAGCACCTCAATGTCTTTCCTGTAGTG
>JANXJC010000008.1:27078606-27115271 GCA_027564655.1 Leptodon cayanensis
GGGGGAGAAGCAGCAAAGCCCTTGGCTCTGGGTAAGCGCTGCTCAGCAGGAACGAAAACATTCCTGGGTTATCAACGCTGTTTCCAGCACAAATCCAAAGCCCCATACCAGCTATTATGAAAAAAATTAACTCTATCCCAGCCAAAACCAGCACAGCAGCTAACATATATCACAAAATCTTTAAAACGTTAATTAGTAACTACACAGTAAATAAGAGACAGTAAATAAGAGACCTTATTAATTTAAATATTAATGGTTAATTATATCCCTGATAGTTGTAATAGTATTTAATATAATGAATCGAGGTTAAAACTTGTCCACTGAGTATATTCAACATTCCATTGAAGAAATTATTAACAGATTTTGATTTTTTTCTATACTTCTTTCTAATTACAAAGCACTTCACAATAGATCATTGAAAACAGTGTATTTTGTGAAGCATTCTTGTTTTTTCAATAAAGAAATTTATTGTCTCAGTTTAACATGACTTCTTGTGAGATATTACCTAAGGAGACTGTAGAATTTCCATCCTAAAGCGTTTTCAAGATTTGGCTGAACAAAGCCACAGTTGATATCATCTATTGCCAGCAATACTCCCACTTAAAGGGAGGTGGAACTGCATGACTTCCAGAGATCCACATATTTCTTGTCATTAATTACTCAACCACAGTAAGAAAAATGTCTGGGAAATAAATGCCACACATAATAAGACAACATTCACTGAAATCTTTGCAAAATAGAAAAACAATCGTGAACAGGACTGAATTTACCATAAGGAACTTTAGAAACTTTTTTCACGTATAAGATGATTTGAGATCTGGTACGTTTAGAAAACAGTACTACTTAAGGCTTGCCTTCACTTTTCAAGAATTTATAAACAGGCCATAAGATAGTCTTTTTCAAATTAAAGAAACTTCACATAAAAAGGATTCATTGAAGTTAATAGAAAAATATCTTGATTTACATCAACTTGACATATCAGGTGTGTAAAATACTCTGGTGGTTGGCACATGACACTCAGGGTTAGGATCTTTTTTTTCATTTTGTTATTCTGCATCCTGTTTTGTTTTGGTTTTTTTGTTGTTGTTTTTTTTTTTCCAGATTGTCTGTACCATTTTAGGAAAAACCCTTAATATCCATACATATCAGTTTTCACATTTACAAAAGAAGTACAGTAATAATTTTTTCACTCAATGAGCTGTTGTCAGGATTAATTAGTGTAGCTACCAGGTCTAAAAAAGTCTTTGCTATTTCTAAGTCAGCATTGAGTAAAATACTGTAGCTGTCCCATTGACTTCAGTTGGATTTTTGCCTGAATACATAATGTAATATTAGTTTATTGTCATCAGACAAGATGTTCTGCTATATTGTGATTCTCCTATTAATAGGAGGCTGGATTTTCTTTCCTGTTTGATTTGATGTTTTTGTGTGGCTTTTTAAAAGCAAAAAGAAAAAAAAAAGAATAAATGAAAACTGAGAAACTGTCAAAATCTCTGTACACAATGTTAATGGCATCCAGAGCTGGTACTGTGGAATAATCAGAAGTATGGTAAATATAATATTCCCTATGCATATGCTGGAGAAAATACAATTTTTCAAGACCTTGTTCCGGTTTAAGTGGAATAGCATACATTTGGCTTGATATCAGCTAAACTTCAGGTTAATCACACTTTTAGCTATCATAGAGTGATGGCATGCAGAAGCTGAAGTGAGACTTCGCATTTAATGGATGAAATTCTATTTGCTACAAACTGATAGCAGGTTTGGCAGCTGAATGATGTATTTCCGGAAATGGGAAGATGTCCTAGAAGTAACTCATGGCTGTTTCCAAAGATTTATTAAAACTAAGTTGACACTTGCATCACTGATAGAGGTAATTTCGGAGCTCTTGAAATTCTACTGACCCTAAGATAATGAAACTACCACCTTGCGCACATTTGTATTCTGTGGCGTGTAACGTGGGCTCGTGGTTTGGAATGTGAAACACTATCATTATGTGCTGAAGAAATTCATGCTAGTAACTGAGGGCAAATGCATAGACTTGAAGATATTTCAAGAAAAGGTAGATACAATACTCAGAACCAAATGAGGGCTCTGTGCATAAACAACGATAACAGGTTATTTGGACAGTTAATAAAACTTAGGGTTCTGTAGGATGAGTGCAGCCTTGTAACTAAGCCAGTTTTTTAAAGGATTTTTTTTCTTTTTTATCCTGTATCACAGCAAGAATTTATATTATGCCCTAAAACAAATCAAATCTGGTGCATATGAAAAGTACCATGAAAAGTGCTTAGACAAGTCTTGCTGAGGCAGAGATATGTGCATATTTATGACACAGACAGCCATGGGCTGTACAAATGAAAGCTTAGCTTATAATCCAAATAATGTTTTTAACAGTATTTTCAGATAAGAAGGATGTGTGTTAAACTCTGATCAAAAGTATCAAATCATTAGGCTCATTCAAAATGCGGATTGTCCACATGAAATGGGATGATTGCTTTATACTAAAATGCAGCAGAAATATTAATGAAAATCAAGAGGAATCACTGGAACATTTCACTGCTTTCATCAACTTTGTCAAAAAGAACCCCCCAAAAAAACAACCTCTTCCCCATGATTTAATAATCACATGCACTTGTACGGTGTTTGAAACTTCACAGAGATTAGAGGAACAAAGCTAATCCAGTAAATGGTCCTGAGGATACAGGTCACTACTGGATGAACAGGAAACCGGTAATCGGAAAAAAAAAGAAATATTTTTAAAATTTGTTGCTGTGAATTTAGAGTTAGCACAGAGGACTAGAACCCTTCATTTACAAATTGTGCCTTTGATTCAGCTGTGGATCATGTCAGGAAGGAGATAAGCAATTCTGTTTCCTCAAAGACGCTGAGTAGTACGGGCAAGGTAAGGGGGAGAGTAATATTTTGAAGAAACTAATCTTGAGGCTGTACTTATATGAGATTTTAAGCCAGGAAGGTTAGTGTCTTTCTGGGACACTATTTCAACTGATTATTCTTTATGAAGTTAGTCACATAGGTTTTAGTTTGCCCCAAACCTTATGAGATGGCTATGGTGCTGCAGATTTTTACTGACAAAAACTTCTTTCCAGTTGTTCTGCTACTGTGCTTGTCCCAAGGTACCACTTGGCTGACAACTTTGTCCTAACTTCATTAAGGAGTAACTAATGAGAATCTTGTGTTTAAAACATCCAAGGAGCCTGTATTAGGGGGTCTGTGCTACGCTTGGAAGCTGCACTCAACTTTCATTCAGAAGAGCAGAGGAAGGACAAGGCATCCACCTTCAATGATAGCTTCAGGATTGCGGATCTTGCATAGATTGGACATTTGGTCTTGGGTCTATGTTCTTCAACCCACAGGGTGTCACAACATCTCCCACTCTTCAAAGCAATATTCGATTTATTAAGCAAATGAGGAATAGGATGGGGCATCCATTCTTCTAGGTCTCTTACTTTTCTTTTTGAAGCCACGCCATAGAATGATAGAAACATTTAGGTTGGAAAAGACCTTTAAGATCGTTGAGTCCAACCATAAACCCCCAGGTCCTTTTCCACCAGGCAGCTTTCCAGCCACTCTTCCCCAAGCCTGTAGCGCTGCATGGGGTTGGTGTGACCCAAGTGCAGGACCCGGCACTTGGCCTTGTTGAACCTCGTACAATTGGCCTCGTCCCATCGATCCAGCCTGTCCAGATCCCTCTGCAGAGCCTCCCTACCCTCCAGCAGACAGACCCTACTGCACCAATAACTTGGTGTCCTCTGCAAACTTACTGAGAGTGCACTCAATCCCCATGCATCTCAAATCTCTGAATCTAGTAATTAATTTCTAAAGTTAAGTACAGAAGCCCACATGTGTATAGTGTTCACATGTTGTCAGTTCAGTGTAGTGTCCTAGCTTTATTTTAATATTTTTATAGCTTCAGGACACTGAAAAAAAGTATAGTCGCCTTTCTTTACATCATACTTTTAGCATAGGATTTGCACAGACCTGTGTTGTTAGAGGCAATCACCAGGAAATTTTTCATTCCCTTTCTACTCCTTTATGTTCTCTAAAGTACACCACAGTGTTTTCCCCAGTTGTTTGTTTTGTTTGTTTTGTTTTTTTTTTTTAATTTTATGAATAATAGGAAAGTGAACAATTTTCACTTAAATCAGGTTCATTTCAGTGTAGCCTAAGCTGATTACATATCAGTTTAATGTATTCTCAAAAATGTCTGTGAGAATGTCTATAGTGGGAGATACCCTAGTTTAATTTTAAAAATTCATGCCAGTTAAATAATCTTACCATTTTCATGCATACACAGCTTGAAGTGGTTTAGAAACAGATTCAGTTAAATAGGTGTAACTCCTTTTAGGGCACTTTTATGTCAGATTCATCAGTTTATTCACCCCAATTAGAAAATATGCTAATCTTCCACAGTTTGCAAGAGATCTGCCTGCAAATACCAGGCTGGAACACATATGATTTACCTCAGTTGAATAACCCTAGATATTGAGTAAAAGCTAGAACAATAGCTATATCTAACTTACAAAGTATATTGCTTTTTTTCCTGCCGGATTTCACATAGTGATAACTACTCTTGTGTAAAAACCACACCTGTCACTAGTGAAAACAGAACTCAGTTTAAAGGACACCTATTTTCTTAAATGGATATAGCGCTAAAGAAATCTGTTGTACCTCCTGCTTCTACTAAAGGAACAATTGTCTTACCTCTTTCAAAGCCCCTCATTTAGGTACCATAGCTAAATAATTATTAGTAGCACATTAAAAAAAAAAAAAATCTTTTCAAGGTGCTATACTTTAGGGTTGAGTTATTTTCAGTAGAATAATTCAGGTTAGAAGGGAATTCTGGAATTCAGGGCCAATCTCCAATTTAAATTTAGATCCTTATACATTATTTCACTACTTGATGATTTGGAGCTGCCTAATTTCATTTGACCATTTAATAAGCACGCTCTTATGCTGATTTTCAGTGGTGTTTACTCTGGGAAAATTATAAATTTGCAATTAGCAAATTATCAAGAGGAGAACTACAGAGATGCTTGGAAGTATTTTCTCCAGTTTTCTTTTTTGTTTTCCTCCATATGACTGAACAAGTATAATCTGGCCTATGCACAACATCCCCTGTCATTTTCTTCAGACTACATTATTATAATTTTTTTTACAATATATTGTACTCAAGAAAAACAAGGAGAAAAGTGCAAAGCCAATTTCTCCTTCACTTTTCAACAAGTGATGCTCTGTTCAGGAAGGCAGAATTACCTGCTAAAAATGCATTAATTTTCACACAACCTCAATATGTTTACCAAAATTCATTTTAAATTTATATTAAAGCTATGAATGCTTTAAAATTACTGCCTAACAAATTATCCACAGGCATATTCCAAATGGCTCACTTCTGCATTTACTCTCAAGAAAGCTTAACTAGAGCAAAATTCACAGCTTATGAAGAATAGGTTTCTCCTTACTCACAACATCCTTTAGAAAGAATTCAGGTCGTCAATGACAGGTGATTTGTGAGTGTGGATCTACATGATGCATAGCAGTATTATGATAAACATCAACCAATAATGTCAGTCACACACTCTAACGGTCCATAAAAACAGTCATATAATTGAGTTAATGTGTATATTTAAATGCAGTTGCTGTAATCAAAATATTAACCTCCGTTCTGAGCTTTCTGGAAAGCTGCAAGCTCTTCAGGTCTTCATACTAAAATGCCATACTTAAATTGAGTTTGTTTGCTTGGTTTTGGTTTTCTTTTTTCTTTTTTTTTTTTTTCCCAGGGATAGCTTTTCTCCTCATGAAAGGACCTAGAAAACAGAAGCTGTACTTACAGAATAGACAAATAATTACATATTTTATCAAGGAGTGAGTGTTCAGCTACTTCTTTACTGTGGAAGTGTTTGTTTATTTCTTCGAACAGAGAACTTGAGTTCATTTCTAGGAGCAAACGGGCAAAGCTCTACTGAAATGGAACTGAGGGAAATCCACCAATTTCCTCAGTTAAACATCAGATCAGATCATCTCCATAAAAAATACCAAACAGCAAAGATAAAAATCACAAATTAAAAAAATATCTTTGAAAGTACTTGAGCCAGAATTTCTGATTCCTTACCATGTCTAGGAAAGCAAATGAGAAAGGATTTTTTTTACACTCACTTTACACTTGTTTATCTGGTTACCAAAAGAGCAATACTCCTCCTGTAAATTAATCATGAACTGTTATTCCCAAAACAAATGTTTTGAGACAGACACAAACAAATGCACTTCTTTCTCAAAGTCCAAATCAGTATGGAAAGATTGGTATACCTTTATATATAAAATCCAGTGGTTTATATGTTACTATATGTCCTGAAAAGTGTGAAATACACTGGCAAAGACCTAATTTTGTCATCTTTTGAATGAGCAGAAAATACTGCTGAGAAAACAAAAACAAAAGCCATAACTTATTTATGAGGAATTAGAGGAGAAAAAACATTGGTCATAGACTTGTTAAAAAAAATTGGTCCTTTCTGTCATAAAATAACTTTCCTTCTGCTAATATATTTCATTGTTACAAAGGTCATTGTTTGTTTGAATAAGGGGAAATAATCTGTGAGAAACAGTTTATAAAATGCAAATGAGAGAAGAAGTTTGGCAGAGGCATGCATATTAACAAGCAAAGTACAATTCTGACTACATAGCTGCTCCTTGAAAAGTTTTCTAAATCCATGACCATCCTGTAGATAAGGATAGAGGAGACTGAGTATACTAGAAAAAAACCCAAATGTATGTACTTGATAATGCCTAGCTTTTAGAAATTTTTGTGTTTTTTCAGTTCACTGAAAAGTGCTTTGCACAGCAACGTAGGAGCTATTTGCTTTGTTTTGCAGAGGGAAAAACTGCTCAAGGACAGCCACCAGTATATTCCTCCACTGATTATACATCAGTACATTTTGCAGACCTAGTTATCACTATTTCTTCTTTGAGTAGTTTTTCCCCCACCATAGATGTACAGCCCCAAAAGAAAACCTACAGCACTTTAACCAATGAAATGCTTGACTTCACACTAACATTAAGTATATAGGTAAGATTTTCAAAGGTCAAGATCAAAGCCTTTACCTTTGCCTAGTGATATCAACAAGTTACACTAGCAGAAAAACTGAGGTATTCCGTGGTGAATCATCCTTTTAGGTTCCAGAGTAAACATTCAGTGAGAAATAGTGGTATTCAAAAAAAAAACAACAAACAAACCAACAATTTTTTCTCCAGATACTGAACGACATTTTCACTTCATCTGCTATTCTGCCTGTAGTCCTAAACAGTCTAAATATAAACTGGAGCTAAGACACTGTCTTCTGATTTGATACATTTACAGTCACTTTACATTCACATTTAAGTTTGCATTTATATTAGCACTCAGATACGTATCTTTCTTAGACATTTACACCCCTTCAAATATGCTAGTGTCTACGAATAACCCATTTTAACATAGTTGTCCTCACAATGCTCCTTTAGGATTGGAAACGATTATCACTCAAAGTTTTTTAGTGGACTCACAAAGTCTGTCATATGAGACTTGGCTGCACTTCTAAATTCATCATTCCTGGTGAGTGCCTAGCCATAACCCAGCTGCATTTCTGAGCAAGATCTAGGCATTAGCACTGTGAATCTGACTTTTTCCTGGCAGGTTGAAGAAAGAATCCCAGTCTTTTCCATAACGTTTTAATGAAAGTGCTGTCCCTGGAGATGTGAAGTAGAAAAAAGTCAAGTCAAAGAAAGCCTCCAACTTAGGTGCCCATCTACCACAACTGTATTTTTGTCCAAAAGATTAGCATGAGTAACAAAAAATGAGAACACTAACATGTTGTTTTCAGCAGTAGTGAATCAATCTCTGTTTCTTAAACTGAAAAAGTGCTGTTAAGTCATTAAAATCTTCACATTTGCTTTACAAGCATTTTTTAGGTTAAATTGGTTTTATCACTTACGGACACATACATTTGGATCTAAGTAAAAGTTGTATAAGGTCATATAAGTGTGTGGCAACATATATGACTGGCCTGTTGAATCAAGAGTCCTGACAAGTATGCATTTCCCTTATTATGCTTTAGGTTTGGTAAAGTCAATGCCCTCAATTTTATGCTATACTCTTAAGTTTGAGTAATTATTTTGCTGAATTGGGAACTAAATGCCTGAAGACACAATCAGTCTCTGAAGTGTGGAAACCCTCAGGTAGTGTAAACACCCTCAGGTAGTGTAAACTATGTGCATTATATGAGCACTAGCATATGTTTGGCTTTTAAATGCTAATACACTTCTCAGCAAGGATACCAGCACAAATGTTTCTTCAAAAGTAGGAAACTTACAAGAAGGAAAAGATACAATATGAAAACTCCTTTTGCTTTTCTCTAGTAGCGGGTTCCCACCGTTCAGGAAATCAAGATACTGATAGGAAGTAGCAGGCAACAGAAATTACCTCCAGCAAAGACAATGTGTGCTTGATAAGTGAGGGAAAATTGCACTTCAAGTTTTAATTATAGTAACACAAGCAATTTTTGTTAAGAAAATGATAAGCATGGGTCTTTGTTGAAGTTCTCCTTATGTTGAAAATTATATATTTACCTTGTAATCTTTGTTGCTGCAGTAGAAATGCATGAGTTAGAAGTGGTGGGAGGAATAACAAGAAGCAGTAGAAGAATATATATAGAAATATGCATTGTTGATTGGATGTCTCCATCAACACAGAGAAATCAACAGAGGAGAAGTAATGGATAATTAAGTCGTTGGCAGGTGACTACAGGGGAAACAAAGGAGGGAAAGAAAAACAAAGAGACTCGAACAGTTATTGCCTGATCCTGTTCGTTAACCATTATCCAGATATTAGTTGCATTCAGTGGATTTTTTCACAAAGATATATACAGAGGTACTACCGTGCTCATAGTTGTCTGAGTGACATATATAGACTCCAAAAGTAGTGTAAGCAATGAAGATGTCAGCTGCAGCCTAAACTATCTCACCTAAGACACATCTAGTGCCACTTTAGACTTCCTAGAGTGACTCTTACAGCCTCTAGTTGCTCCTCCAGAAAGGAGCCAATATCCTTGATGGTTTTCTGTCATGTCTGCAATCCCTGTGCCAATGTTTTAGGCAGTTCAAATATCACTAAATAGCTATGTTTAGGCAACTAAATTAAACCCCCGGTGAACACAGTGAATGGAATCTGGGTAGTAAGCTGATGAACTATGGACATCTAGTTGTATTTGAACAAACCTAACTACCCAAGATACATTAGCAAGTATCACAGAATCATAGAAACAGAATGGTTTGGGTTGGAAGGCACCTTTAAAGATCATCTAGTTCAACATTCTTGCCTTGGGCAGAAACATCTTTCACTGGACCAGGTTGTTCAAAACCCCATCCAACCTGACCTTGAACAATTCCAATGATGGGGCATCGACAGCTTCCCTGGGCAACCTCTGCCAGTGTAAAAAATACCTTCCTCTAGTCCAATCTAAACCCACCCCCTTTCAGTTTAAAACCATTGCCCCTTGTCTGGTCACTACAGGCCTTGGTAAAAAGTCTCTCACTGTCTTTCTTATAAACCCCCTTTATATATTAAAAAGACACAATAAGGTCTGCCCAGAGCCTTCTCTTCTCCAGGCTGAACAACGCCAACTTTCTCAGCCTGTCTTCATAGGAGAGGCGTTGAAGCCCTCTGATCATTTTTGTGGCCCTCCTCTGGACCTGCTCTAGACCTGCTCTAGCAGGTTCATGTCTTTCTTGTCCTGGGGACTTCAGGTGGCGTCTCAGGAGAGTGGAGTAGAGGGAAAGAATCACCTCCCTCAACCTGCTGGTCACACTTCTTTTGATGCAGCCCAGGATACAGCCCCAACTTATAGGGACATCTGTAGGCTGAACCAGTGGGTGGTTGTGAGAGACTGGACAGAGTTAATGCCTCAAACACCCATGGTGATGGACAGGGACTGGGGCCTGGCTTTTGCGGTTGAGGGAAAGAATGGAACCTGCTTGCAGGGTTGCATAGCAACACCACATGCGAGGCACTGAAAGAGTTAATGTCTCAGCCATGGTGGCAGGGGTAAGTTCTGCATATCAATGAACCGCAGGTGAAGAAGCCAGTCAGCAACAGGACACAGAGGGCAGGCCAGAGGGGTGCACAGTTCCCCGTTGTGATATGCTGAGCACGGCAGCTCACCGTGGATGGCCAAAGATCAAACAAAGGTCATGCCTGCAGGGAGGGAGAAGTTACTCCCCAAATGACCCCCAAGCCCACACACCCATTTCTCAAAGGTTCTGAAAGAACAAACCACCCATGACACCTAATTAGCCTAATGAGTTTGAGGGCCCACCCAAAGGAGGGGCAAGGAGGTGATAAAAGGACATGAACTGAAGCCCCAGGTGCACACACCCTCAGGACCTGGACCCCTCAGCTGGCCAGACCAATGCTGGACTCAGGACTGGTGAAAACTTTCTCTTTTTTTTTTTCTGTGTCTTTTTTTTTCCATGATCCCTACACATCATCCCTTTAGACATAAACTGTTGACCAAGTCTGGGACTAGGAGTGGATCCTAGGGGGTCTGCTCTGAACCTCGTGACCCAACAGGAGGGATCTCCTTACTGTCTTCCCTGAACTGATGTATGTGCGGCTACTGCGGGTTACACGGTTTGCTGAGGTCGTTTCATGCCATTACTGCTGTGAGAAGCCCCCCCACCTACCGTTACACCTTTTAAGTTTAGGTTGCTTCTGCCATGAATAAAACGTTCAACTGATTGTTTGGTGTGGCTTCACCTTAATTTAGCCCAAGGGAGTTCCGAACTTGCCATAGCTCCTCCCTGGTCTGTCCAGTATGGGTCATGACAGTGGTGAGCACACATTTCGGAGTTTTTTAATGTGTTCTGGTGACAAAATCCACATTTCTGGCTAGAAAGCATTAAATACACTTACTGAAGGCATATTCTAGTTAAATTTAATCCAAAAGGAAACAGGTTCATGTACTCTGGGACAGCTTCATAATTCAAACTGAAAGACAGCAGGTGGGCACAACCAGGAGACACATTCCAAAGGTGCATTACTGATCCAAGCAAAGACTTCAATGTAGATTCACCCTTAAATGAACAGAAATGGAAAACAGGGCCTGTGGGCATCAGCTGCCAGCTGAAATGGCAGCTGAAGTACAGCTGGGATACTTTGGGATATCTCAAAGGGCATTAGATGCTGTTGTTGGGCACTCTCCAGATTCATCTGCAGATTTTAGACACTTTAGGTGTCCCAATGTAGATGTCTACTTGTCAGTTGTAGCATTTAAACTTCTACTATAGACAGTGGAAATGTGGTGATTACTGTTAATACAGATTGTTGAGCTACTCATCCCAACCCAACATAGTCACTTAGATTTGGTCAGATCTTCTGCTCTCCAGACATCACTGACTATTAGAAAGAGCCTCAGTTCGTTTGTCCAGATAAAGGTCTCTAGTACTATTTTGAATGTGTAGCCTCAAACATCTGCCCTAAGGAGGATGTGGGTCTCTAGTGGATCCTGATAGTTGGCTAGGTACATGTATTATATATACTGCATCCCTCCTGACATGGATGAAAGCTTCTGAATGATTACACAGCAGGAGAGAGACAGAAAATGTCATTAAACTGATTTCTTTAAGAAATGTTTGTTTAAGTCACTTCAAAATTCCAAGTGTCTTCTCAAGTCTGAAAAGGCATCACTTAAGAGCTAAGCTCCTTAGAAATCACTTCATCGTGACTGCAAAGGTACATTTCTTTATGCAGCGGGAAAATGCTGTAATGTTTGGTACAAGAATAACATACACAAAAGCTCGGTCTCACTATGAGAATGATAAATCATGTTAGTACTCTCATGCCCTTAGTCCAGCTAATTTTGGAGGTATTCCAAGTCACAATATGCATACATAAGACCATTTTTTCCCAGTGCTTTTGGGAGATATAAATAATGTACTCTGGGTCATGTATTAAAATAATAACACTTAGATGACTTCAGAAAGTTAACCTTTGGGTAGTAAAGGGTTACTTTCTTACAAAGACTAGATATAGCATAACAGATTTGAATGAGCTCAAAAGCATACGTGACATGGTGTCTTCTTGAAACCACACGACTAGCATTTTGCAATTTCTATAGTAGATTATAAAACAGATTGGTGAAGATATATGTAGTGTTTCACTGTGATATTTCCTATTTTTCTCCTTTTTCAGCAATGACCATATCCTGAGGTTTCACCCTCCCATAGGCTGGCATGTCTTCTTTAACCAAACTATTTAAGAGTCTGTATCTTACAGCTTCTTTGCCTGTGGGTTTGTTTTTTTTTTCTATTTTTGAGAATTTCAACTATTTTGTGGCCTAGCAGCAGGTAACAAAATTTGATTTTTTTTTTTCAGCTTTTCAGGCTTTCCCCTAGCTTTAATTTCTTCTTCTGGCTTCTGGTTTTCCGATCTCTCATCTCCTGTTTGCCAGTATTTAGTCTTCTGTCACGACTTCACTGGTTACTTCTCACCAGACACGTGCTCTTCTCCCTATTCAGTTAACTTTTTCCTTTTTAAAGAGTTATAGTCTCTTCCTGCTTCATGTCAGACAACTTCCTAGCTAGCTACTTTAAAATTATAGACTTTCTTATTCTGCTCTAATCTCCATACTTTACTGTAGGCCTCATCCTTCTAACCAGGTACATCTATCCATGTCTTTCAACCTTTCAAACCCGTACTTGTTCCTTCAGGCATCAGGCCTTGCTCACTGACATAATGGATTTGTCTTTCTCTACCAGTCCATTCTCAGGTGACAGGCTCAGTTTCCCTTTCTTTTCTCTGCCAAGAGCTAATCTTTTTTGCTTCCTCTTTGCCAGCCTTAGCTTCAGAGTTCTACTTACTATTGCCAATATTTTTGTTAGTTGCCAAACACGTATGAATTCCCTCAGAAACGTGATAACTTTTCCCTTCTTTCTCTCTATCTATCTGAAGGTCATCACTTTCTAATCTGCCCATTCTATTAGCAATAGCTTCTTTTTTTAATCTGTTCCTTGGGACCTTTTGGCCTTTTGGCCCATGTGGTTCAAATAGCTTCCAGTAGGAGTAAAGAAAATTACTTCTTTTTTGTAATCTATTTTCTCTGCTTCCTTATAAGGCTTTATTTATGACATATTCTACCATGTGTCTCCTCCAGGCCAGCCACTTGCTTATTTATCATGTTTTCTATAGGAAATGCATATCTTAAGAATCAAATTACTGAGAAGCTGCCAATCTCAGTTCAAATAACTTAATAGTGATGGCGGCAATGAAGATAGTTTACTTATCTCCTTTCATTTGAAGGAGATGCAGAGTGTGTTGAAACTGTGTGCGTCATATCACATCTAGCTGCACAGGAAATTTATTATCTTTATTTTTTAATAAACTAAGTATACAAGGTGCTTCGTTAGCTCTGTGAAGTCACAAGAAAACCACTAAATCAGCTTCAGTGGGCTTTGGATCTTGTCCATAATAAAAAACATTTTCCTAGGCACTCATCTGAACTCTGATATAGACTATGATACAGATTCCTGTTGCCGGTATTTTTGTTAGCTGCCAAACTCATGTGCATTGTCTCATAAACTCACCTACGTGCTCATCTCTGCTCTTTTTCTCTGTCTTCACAATCACCACTTCACAACCTGGAAAAGGTTATGCCAAATGTTGAGCTCACTTTTTGGGAGCGGTAGGGTACTTACAAATAAGCGTTATCAAAAGAGAGATTTTCCTGTCAAACTATAAAAGAGCAAATTCTACATTTCCTCATTAAGCAAACCCACACCAAAAGTATTACTTCATTCAGTCAGGAAACATAAAGAATCATCTAATCAATAGCTTCCAAGAAATGTAATTTTGAATATTATGGAAATGAATGGGCAGAAAGCTACCAAAGTAATCTGTGAATAGAGTAGCGTCCAATTCTAACAGGAGAAATAAAAGGATTGGATTCATCTAATGAAAAATAGATGTCTGCGATTATATTGATATTTTTCAGTCCTTCTTCCAGCCCAATTAAATTTTTCTATATTTTTCCCCTCATCTCAATTTAACTATTCTGAAAAGTTTGGCTAATATCTTTTTCTTTCCTGTTTCTCTCCCTTTTTCTCTGTATCTCTGTAGGGTTGTCCGGAGCATTTGTTACCGTAGCTTCACAATTCAGTGTGCCATCTTGTTACTCTGGTAATATCTTTTTGGGCATGTCCCTGGTATGCTCTGATTAATGCCTGTTGTTTTTCTTTATATGATTATGAACAGTCATCTCAATGCTAAATGTACATCAGCAAATGTGCCGATGAGTTACCAGAATCTTCTTTCATCCTGATCCTGTTTTCAGTCCTATATCCGCTGTCAGCAGTTCTCCTAACTTACAGCTTCTCCTTGTCCTCTGTTATCTGCTTGTACAAGTGCTTCCAGTGGGGAGTTAGAAAGCTGCTCTTTTCCACTTAGACCTAGCTGGAATATATTGAGAACATTTCATTTCAGACCAGTCCTGATGTTTGCCAAGATGTGTAAATTTTTATAATACTCACAAAAGTATCTATTTTTAATATATAAACCCCAAATTGTATTATGTAAAATTAACAACCTAGGAGAAGATGAAATTGGTAGAGGGAGCTAAATATTTGTTCCACAGAAAAGGGAATAGAAGATTGCAGTCGTCCTACTCCTAAAGTTTTTTAGCCTTCCAAACACTTATTCTAAATCATTTTGGGAAGACGTGCAAGCATATAGCTCCTTCCCTTCTTTTGGAAAGGTGACCACCTAAGTAGTTTTACCTCTCTTACATATGAAAATGCTTTTTTTTCCACCCACTTTTTTTTTTTTAAAACTGGCCTTTAAATTTTTTCAATATTTATTCTTTTCAGCATTTTTTTCTCACCCTTTATATATTTTACCATTTTTGAGACAAAGAATATACAGCATAAAGGACAATATTTTGGAAATAAATGACTTGGGAAATGGATAACTGGGAAAACTAAATAGCTCATGGTGATGAGCTTTTACTTTAGTATGACATCTGGATAAGCAGCTGTGATCCTTGGATGCATAAACAAAGGAGTACTGAATAGAAGTACAAAACTGTTCTACAGCACTAGAAAAGCTACTACTAGAATATCATATATGATTCTAGTGTCCACATTAAAAAAAAAAAAAAAAAGTAGAAAGAAGTGAAAATTAGGGCTTAGAAAAAATATTTGAGATCAGGAAAACATTTTTTCAACCCGTTATTAAAGGAGTTCAATTCAGTTACATTATCTAAAAAAGACACATTTAATCACTGTCAGCAAATTGGTGAAATGACGGTAGTATGTGCTGACAACCTGTTGGGACAGAAAGAGGTTTTGAGGGGCATGGGGCAAATGCTGAAGTTACGATTCTCTCCATATTAGGATATTTTACAGTAAAATGATTTTGGGTCATGTCAAAAGAAGGAGCCTGCAGCAAACTGTTTTACAACACTGGTAACAATACTGGTTAAGGTATGATGGCACAGATATAAGTATGTGCTAGCAAGCAGAGAAAAATCCTACAGGAATCTTGGTTGTTATTAGTTACATCAAAGAAGATTTCTTATAGTAAAGGCAAGACGTGGAAGGCAAGAAGTATAACAAGATCTAGTGACTGAAAGCAAGAGCCACTATGTAATCAATAAAAAGGCAAATATGCGCTAAAATAATTTACATTGGGATTTGGTGGACTATTAATTTGCTCGATGACTTGTTCCCTTGGATTCAATGTTGTTTTAAAGGATGTTCTCTAGATCAGCCATGACATATTGATTTAATATAAGCATCGCTGATGAAATTTTAAGGCCAGGATACATGTTACATACACATAGATGAGTGAAAGGGCCTCTTTGGTTATCTGAGTCTATGAAACGGAAAAAGAAAACCTGGTAGGGACCTGCAGAACCACAAAAAATTTATTTTTCATAGAAAGAATGTTTTTAAAATTCCCTGAAAATTCACTGACACTTTACTACTAGTGGTAAGGTGGCTTCAGAGAGTGATCTATTTCACCCCTCATCCAATCTTGAGAACCAATGCACTGAGTAATGGGATAACAGAAGTTCCCCAGGCCATGCTGAAGCCAGTATTTACAGAGTCTCTGGAAACCCTTCCATTCCTGCAGCCTGCTAATATTTCTGTCAGCTTCAAGAGGCCTCTCATTGTCTGAGGTTCTGCAGCTCCAAAGCACGGTTGAAATGATTTGCTCAGACTCCCTTCTGGCCAGTTCTTGAGCAGTAGTGATCAATCACAATTGAGTTCCTGGTACCATGTCATAACAAACTGATTAACCTCTCCCTGAAGAAATCACAGCTGTTATTGGGCCTAATGATATCATCCAGGACCTTAAATTACAAAGGAGATTATATTTGTCTTTCAGAGAAAACATTTTCATTTGAAAGCTCAGCAAAAACAAATTCTTCGAATCATGTCTACTGATCTTTGTAGATAGTTAAGAGTAGTACGTTGGCTTTCAGAACTGTAGTGTAAGAAAAAACTCTTCTTCCTTACGATACTGACATATAAGATCTTTCCTTGCCTTTTAATGTTCTAACTGCTTACAAACAAATAATCCTTGTTTTGCAGGTAGCAAGCACAAAGATAGCATCAGCTTCATTAGAGAGTCCAGAGCTACTCACTGAAGAGCTACAACGACCGCTGCAGTGATGACTCAGGTTGATAACAGACATCCTAGCCTGGAGAAATCCCACTGATTGCTAAGGGAGAGACTCTTAAGTAAGTCACTGCCCTCGTATAACCCATGTTCTAAAAATTCAAACTTCACCTCATCTGTAAATTCAAAATACTTTATTACGAGAAGTAATGACTAAATTTAAGCCCAGAAATGTTTTACACAGAAGCACTGAAAATCACAGCTGACGCATAGAGATTGCGTGCAATGTAACTACTTCCTTTAAGTGTCTCATAAAATTAACTATGTTGATTTATACTGAGTTCAGATTTCATAGTGCTGCTCTGTTGCTCAAAATAAAATTGAATGGATCAAACAAGGAAAATGCCCCTGATCTCCAACCACAAAAGAAGTAAATGTTACTAGCTATCTTTATTTAAAAAAAAAAAAAAACAAACACACAAACACAAAACCAAACCTACAAAATCAAAAAACAAATGCAAAACCAAAACAGAGGAGCACTGACATTGTGCAGAAAATAATTACTTAGCTGACTCAATACTCAGGGGATTATACTGAGATGAGCTCAGTTTACTGGAACAGACTTTAGGTCTGACTGACCTGTGCTCAGATCGTATCTTGGAAGAAGAGGGAGAACAGGCCTCCAGCAACATCTAATAAATGTGTGTAATTTAGAGCATAATTTAACACATAATTTGAAGCAGCTTTTCCCTACATTCACAAGATGCTCTCATTTTGCTCAGGGCAAAGGAGCAATGGCAGGGCGTACGCTGGTGCCATCTTCACATCATACATCATTACTTGCCCAGGAACGGATGCCTTGGCTCCCTTTTCCAGAGAGCTTGCCTTACCATTTTTATTTTCTAAGCAGTGTAACAAGCACAGAGGCAAGCGGGACGAGAGCTAGGCAAAAGTTTGAGGCATGTTGGAAAAATTCTGACAGGGATCTGCCTGCAAGCTCAGCAAAGCTGCAATTTCCCAAAGCATCCACCTATCACACCCCCGATTACATTGAACCAGGTCAGGCAGAAAGATTTGATAGATCAGGCTTGTAAACCCGATATTCAGACTCATTGAAACTATTCCAAAAAAATGCATTCCAAAGCCTTGTAGCTACCCACAGGAGGAGAACATTTTCAGTTAAATTTTGTGGAGCTATTGAAACTTAAGTGTATTTTAAACGGATGCAGAAGTGGTTTGACTTCAGCCTGATTTCTTCAGAGACCATGATTTTGGTTTCTTGACAGCTCAGGTCCCATGCGTGCCTAAAGATAAGTGAGAATCAGAATACCTTAAGAGTCCAAGCCCTCCTCTCACATCTCCTTTTCTCCCCGCATGCCTGTCACGCTGCCCTTACCCACAGCGGTCAGCGGTGCCGGCCAGCGGCTCCTCACTCAGGCTAACTCTAAGCCAGGCCTTTCAGATGTGAACGCAATACAAAATGTAGAAGCTGTGTGTTCTCTCTGCACATACTGAGGTCCAAACCAATTATATTTCTGTTGTTTACACTCAGAGCTTTGAACCAGACTGCTATTTCGTCTTCTATAGGGCCACATCTTCAGCTTCGGCTATGTTTGCCCATGCCTGCTGTGACCCACCTGGGGTTCACCGACCATTCAGAACAGGCAGAGGGGTACACATGCATTCTTAAATAAAAACAGCCCAGGGGGTGAACCTGAGCCAGAGATCCTTACTCCTGCACACCGCCGAATTGTCGGATTGCTCGTTGTTCTGAGCGTCTCTCCAAGACGCATCTGCTAACAAAAGCAGGTAGGTTTGAGTAGGATGGGTACCAAACAATTCTCAGCCACATGGGGTGGTTTCTAATCCTCTTTTAATCAGTAATATAGGCATGGCCACTGTACATCACAGTTCCAGCCTAATTCCTGTGCATACTTTTTCTTCGGGCTAAAACCGTGGCAGAGAGGGGTGATTCACATGCATGCATCGTCCCAGTGTGGATGCGGGACATGCCCAGCACAGCCACAGAGACCTGGGAACTGGGATGTGCTCTTAGGTTCTGCTGTATAAACATCACTTTACTGAAGTAAGTTCTTTTTAAATGTAAAGTGAGTATTGACTTATTTGTCCAGCATGAAAAAGGGAGAAAATGCTTCTTACTCTAACCATTCTGAAAATTAGGGTGATCTTCATAGATCTTTTCTTTAAAATGTGGCCAATCTAGTGGTTCCTCATGAAAGAAAAAGGTGCAGAGTTATCTTGTTCTCCATTTTTATTCCAAATGTTTTCTAGTTCTTCTCTTCTTGTAGAGGAAAGTGATTTATTTTATGTTACTGTTTTATGTTTCAATACTGCATTCATAATAATATAAAAAGAGCTAAAAATTATACATGGCATCAAACCTACTTTTCGTCAGAAACAGGTTTTCTTTCTCATTCTTCGTTTAGGGATAAGGATATAAGAAACAGACAATCCTTAAGCTCCCTTATGACTGTGAGGATGGTTTTATAGTGTAATGTTTTGAGGTGTGTTGCAGAGAAAAACAGAACAAAAAC
This sequence comes from Leptodon cayanensis, assembly GCA_027564655.1. Lineage (NCBI taxonomy): Eukaryota > Metazoa > Chordata > Aves > Accipitriformes > Accipitridae > Leptodon > Leptodon cayanensis. Next base: position 27,097,825 of record JANXJC010000008.1, read on the forward strand.
ATGCTGGCATTCACAGCAATCAGAACATCTTATGATGCAACTTTACCTTTTTTCACAGGTTGTTTAGGGAATGGTGTGGGGGGATGTGGGTGTACATTTTTGTTGGTTGCTTTTTTTTTTTTTATAACCTCAGCTCCTGGAATTAAGTGATTATAGCAGATGCTAGATTTTAATTTCTCATTAAGCAGATTCGCAGCCTTCACAGTTGAGGGAGAGCTTAAAGACATGAATTACCAATTCCAATCACTCAAAAAGCCATCCTAAAAGTTGTGATTTCCTCAAGTTGGAGTCAAAATTTCTAAATGTTTCTGTTGTAATACAGCACAATAAAATGACACTAACTTGGCCAAGCTGCCATGTGAGAGTATTGTACTGTCAAAGACTACAGATTGAATCCCAGATCCTGTGTGCTATAGAAATAACCACAGAAAGGGGCTATGCTTACTGTGGAGTATATGCACATGTTCCCAACTCAAACACAACATACTGTTCACAGTGATTTAGAACTCCGAGCTCAGTAAGCAGAAGGGAAGAATAGCAAGATCCATTTGCAGTCTAAAAGTGACTGACATATTTATTACCCAGAACACTTTCTCTCTGAAAGTTGCTCTCGTAAGGCGTACTGAAGATACTTTTCCCTTTTTTGTGCTATTAACATATCCACAAGAAACACAAGCTTCTGTGTAGCAAAAAAGCCTAGAAACAACTTTAATTTTCAGATGAACACCGGCACTGGCCAGACCCTGCATCTTCACCACCAGTGGGCTACACATCAGTGTTCCACCTAAAAATCATCTCCACCTCCCCCCTCCTCTACTTTTCATACCATTCTGCACTGCTGCCTTTCCTCAGTTTTCGAATATGTTCTCCTCTTAAAAAACAAACAAAATTCCCCAGGAACTGCAATAAGCTCTCACGAGTTTTCACTAACCATACACAGACACACAAGCGCACAAATTAAAGGGACTGCATTCATTATCTTGTTCATTCCACCCAGCTTTAAATGCAAACACCTCTGGTATAGACTACGGCAGCTGTTCAACACCAACGCACCAAGAGGAGTGCTACTTCTGTTACACAGTGTTATATCCTTCCCCTCCTGAAGAGGAATGTAATTGCCAAGCAGTGAGTAAAAATACTTCCAAAGAGTAAAGCAGACAGAATCTAGTAGGTAGAAAGTACTTTCATTGAAGTATGTAAAGGAAGCAAGAATAGCTTTTAAACTATTTGGAAAACTGTCATCAACTCTTTAGAGAACAAAAAGTTTACGAGATATTATTTTTAGATCTGATTTAGAATAATTTGTTTCCACCAAAAGGTTTTTTCTACTCTAAAACACCCAATTAATTGTGCATAAAATTTATTATTCAATCTGGGTTTTTTCTAGCTTTCTCATCCAAAGTCTGACCAATTCAGATAGGTTGCATGGACGTTGTAAAGAACATACTTTCAATAAAGACAAAATTTGTTGGAGGGCTATTTTCTATTAACATTTCAGTTTTTGCAAGAATTCATGCTGAAATCCTTTTTAGTGGGATAAAACTCAGGAAGAATGCAACTTGAAATCTGTAATTATTAAAAGAAGGGAAGAAGGAAAAAAAAATCACCTTACTGGTATTTAATTGCTCAATGAAAATACACTTAGACTTAATTAGCTACTTTTATTTCCGTTTGCACCTGGATATGTTAGAGAAATAGCACAATTCAATATATAAAGCCATTCTCATAAGTAAAGATAGTAAGCAAAATTACATTTTCACATGCAACCTACTTGATGATGAACCACAATTAGGATTTACAATGAGTTTTATTTCATTCTTTTTCCCCCTTTTTTTGTAATGTAATTGGTCAAAATGACCTTTCGCGGGAAGCTGAGGAGTCATATGCTGCTTCTTTCAGACAAAGTATCTTTACCGTTAAATATCAGCAGTAAAAATATTGGTATTACTCAACCTGAACATTTGAAGTAAAAGCATGCAAAGGGACTTTCTGACAGCGTAGTTAATTATTGCTATGAGGTGCACTGCCAGGGACCATGAAAGCCAAACCATGCAACTGCTAATGGAGTACTCAGGGACTCTGATCTTGATACAAGGCAAGTCATGGTGCTGGTGACCTTCATCGATGGATTATGACAGTGACATGCTTGAATTGCTTCATGGTTACAACATATCTCTGCTAGATGAGTGGTGCTTTGATAGCCATGTCTTTCAAGGGAAATGTATGACCTGTCACGACCTCAAGAAAAGAACATATGCCAGAGGAAAAGGGCTCGTGGTGTGCTAATAAGAGAAGGTTATGACATTTTCAGAATGAAGGAGAAAGCAAATTAGGCTGAAACTAAGTCAGAGAAACGTGTGTTTGCATGAGCATAGGTATATGTGTTACAAATTGTTGTATTTACATGTGGACACAAAGGAAGTACTCTATTTTTTTAACTGCATAGATCTTTAAAGTTGGAATTTTAGTAAAGGTGAATGAAACAGCCAAATCTATTTCTAAACTTCAAACAATTTAAATTGAATAAGGATGTAATTCTTGGCTGTGACTGTTACCTTAAGTTGGTGTTTCCAAGATAAAATTTAATTAGCAGGCACATGATCCCCGTCAGAAATGTGCAAGTATGACTGCATTTTTACAAACCAGAGAAATAATCTTCATTTTTATAATCCAATCAGACCACAGAGGTTTTTTTACTGTTCATGGGCTTTGTGCATGCACAAACATAAGAAAGCCAACAACCTATTATTTTGTTCGAAGAACACTTACAGCGAAGATACCAGGACAGAAATAAACTGTTGAAATTGTAGATGGCATAGATCCATTTGCTAGCTCTGTAACAGAGACAGAAGCATAGAGAGTAGGAAAAATCTACAAAATGGTTAAGGCAGTGGCCTCAAACAGAAGATTTGAATGTAGTTATTGCCGTTACAACAGTCTTTGTGAACATGCTTACTCAGCCAAATGCCAAAAGAAGCAGGTGTTGTAATATCCAACTTTCAGGTATCAAATTTGGAATGTGAATATGAAATGTGTAAAAGTGTTCATGATGAACAGGTAGGCATCAAGTTATACTCTCCAGAATGCTCAGGGTCCAGGTCTTAAGTTCTGGTCTTTGAAGAGACATAGTCTCTTAACTTGAGGCTGGAGAGAACTGCTTGTCTCTGCTCATCCTTCTCAGATGTAAACCCTGCACTTAAATTAGGTAGCTAAGAGCCAAAACCACTTTCTCCTGAAAGACAAGACAGATACTGACAGATTCGTCCTCTCGTTCATCCCACTTTACTGACTAGACAAATGATCTGAAAATTTGAATCTAGAAGACTTAAAAAAACGTATCTGTAAAGTAACTTATGTGGACCAAAGACTAATATATTAACCTCATCAGATCCCAATTTATTCGAAACTCTAAGTGGCTCTCAATCTGTTTTATGCTAAACTTACTCTGTTTTGCTTAAATAATTACCTACCAAATGGAACAGAGGTTTGATTTGGGTTCTCCAAATGCCAAATGATTTCCTTGTCCATTACTTAGCTTGGAAATGAATACACGTACTTTGTTGTACTCCACCTGTCTTGAATGTAAAGCCTTCTCTAGTGGACACGCTCTGAAAATATCTAGGTGTTTTGACACTCCAAAGAGGCTAGACAGAGAGACATGCAAGCTAAACACACTCAGCTTACATCCTAAGCTATTTAGATACCAAATAACACATAAATGTTGGAATTGGGCTTCTGAAGCGCTCGAAGGTACAACTTCACTGACAAGTATACAGTCCCCCTTTTTTATCCAGGGTCCTAGTCTATTTGTCCTCCACATTGGATATTATTTTCTGGATTTTCAAGTACAATCAAATCACCTAGTTCCCTTGGAAAATAAAATTAGAAGATCTCTAAAGGCCTGTAGCTAGCAAAATGTTAAGACATGATTTAGTCAATACCTCTCAACACAGAGATCAAGTTAGCTGTCTGGCATGCATTAGAAAGACATTATGGATGAAGTCAAACTGAGTCAACCGCTGTCCATCATTGCCACACCTAGGAGAAAAAAAAGAAAGATATTTCTACTTCATATGGCATTAAAAAGATTAGTGAGGGTAAGTATATTCCACCTAAATACACGTAATTATATGTATTTAGCCTCAAGGAAAATGGGGGGTGCTATTGGAGTGACTGAAATAAATTTGACTTTAAAATGAAGATAATGACAGCACAGACAAATGAGTTATATTTGTGAACCAATGCACATATACTCTTAAAGTGTAAGGAAATTATATATGAAGTTGAAGGAAGTAAACTCACAGTATTTGAAAGAATGAAAAAAAAATGCTCACACTTAGTAGATCATAGAAATTGAACTCAAAGCACTCATATTTTACAGGAAATTTCAGGAGCAATCACCTTCATCCAAATAGAGTGATAGTGGCTTCCATGCAGGGGTCAACTATGTGCTAGGCGTGCTAGATAAATCTGGCATCTAGCAGTGGGACATGCCATGGCTATAAGGGTTTGTAACAGTAGGTCCTTCAGAAAGATCAGTTACAGTCCCCTCCTTCTGTGAAATCTGCAGCCCAACAATAATCCTCTAACTTCATTAGAGCTTCTAGGGGAGCACACATGGTAGATGGGAATTTCATTTTCAAATTCATTACTTAAATTCAAGAAAATGCTTAAGGAAGACGTAAGACCGTGCTTAAATGCTTAGCTAAATTGGGACATGTAAGTTCCTCACTGGAGCAAAATGAAACCAGATACAGCTGGTGTTGTCTGTTACGCTGCAGAGTCTAAGTATCTGAGCATTTATCAACATATGGTTCACTTCCAAACTTGAAATGCTGTGATTGTGGGGAACAGGTTCACAGTTAAACAACTATAAACCTATTTCAGTCATTTGTTTAAACAGCGTTTACTGCTGGGCTGTATCACTAGAGCAACTCATGTGAGTTAATTTATCCAGTCTCGCATTCTTCTGGAGGTCTTCTACTCCTTCACAGAGAGCTTTTGCAAATACATTTTTTATACCTGTCTGTGCATTTATCCCAGACACACAGTTCTAACAAAATGCTGACAATCTGGGTAGGGCTGTCATGGTAGTAGGGGCATCCTGTGACATGGAAAATGCACTCCATCAGGTATTGCTAATACAGGATCAATAGCACTCTTTCTCTTTCTCACCTCAACTAATTTCCCGTACAGAGAGTAAAAGGACCACTCCACTGTTACTGAAAGATTAGAGGACTCGTCAGCTAGCATTTGTCGACATAACACCATATCTATTTAAACACTGGAAGATTTGATCTACTGAGGAACTATTTTACATGACGAAAAACTTGTAAACAAGAAAACTAAAAATCTTTTCTTAAAGTTCTTATACCTTTAATCTTTTGAGCTATTGGAACAGATTAAATGCAATCCTCCTAGCCTGATGAAGAGACAATATTCTACAACAGACCTGGTAACAGATGTTTACTAATCACTGATAAATTTTGCATATTTAAAAGGGGAAATGGCTTTTAGAGGCACTACTGATGTAATTATAAGAGCACATACAAACCATATGAAGATTTGCTGAAACAAAATCTAACCTGGGGATAAATATAAAGCTGCTGCAGCTTTGAATCTGGGACTTGCCCACACTTCAGCTAACTTCTTTAAAAGTCAAATTACATATAAATAAACAAAACTGTAAATATTAGAAAAAACTTTATGTGAATGCATTGCACAAACTGGCAGTTCTGTTTTGCATGTTCTATTCTAGTAAATGGACACTTAAAAAAATTTTTTACAATTCACTCAAAAGCAGATATTTTAAAAATACTTCCTTAAAAGAAATTCTGAACTATGATCATATTATTTGCTTTGGAGACAGAGACATCCCATGAGAGAACAGCTCCATACCATGCAGCCAACATGTTCACTTAAACCAGAACTGGCAAGTACTCACATTCTTCCTAATCCTGGATGGACATGGAATGAGGAACCCACTTAAGCTGTCTGTATAACATTTAGCGACTGTTATTATTACATATGAGCTAAAGAAATCAGATGTTTTTTTAGACCTGCTGTATTTACTCAGTTCGAAGAAGAAAATTATGTCTAGTGCTTGCATCTGAAAAATACTAACTGGTACTTCAGTGCTATGAGAAATTTATTGATCAAACAAGATCTTTTTTTTCTGGAAACAAGCAACACTGTAGACTAGCCACACATGCACTTACACAGAAGACTGAGGACATAATTCTGTTAACTATCTGTTCCTAGAGAGAGTGCAGCACTTCCCCAGCATTTGTAAATGGCCAGAACATATGAGAGCTTCTTATCTGCCAGACATTCATTCATAGATACAATTATTCAAAAAAAAAAAAAAAAGCAGAAATAGAAGAAATGCAACCCCAGACAACCTAACTTGAAAAACGATTGATGAAAATTGTTTGAATGCTCCTTGTTAAGTACTTTGTGCCTGTTAGATAGCAGAAAGACTGGCAGATAGATAAACAAAATATGGAACCCTGTTAGATGGGTGATGCTCAATCTTTTTAATAAAAAAATAGCATCCTTTCTCCAAGTATCAGACTGTCTTAACAGAATAGTCTTTGGCGTGTCAGAACATTAATGCACCTATTGAGAAAATGTGGTTTGTAATGAATATTATCTGGAATGAGGACAAAAAGACATTTTTAGTAGGACATACAGCAAAGACTGTAGTAATCTTTACAGTAGTCTGCATGGTAACAGCTGAATCCTGAAACTAGCTGTGAAGAGCTGAATCATATGCATATTAAAATATTCATAATGCCTATAAAGGGATTATTTTTTCACAGGATATAGCAAAGCCTTGGACTTTTTTGAAGGTAGAAACTTCTGCTGGCTCGTGAAGTTCTACAGTCTACTGTTTGTATAAAAAGAAAAATGTCATATACATTTCATGCCATATCTGTAGATAAAATACTGATTTGCATCTCAATAAGGATTGATTCATATTCCTCCTTTTAAGCTATTATTCATGTTACTAGCATTACTAAACAAATCTTTCAAACTGACTCATGCACTAGAGAAGTAGTATTGTAAAATGGACAAGGAAAATGCATCATAGTTTCCATGAACGTACGTAAGGACCTTGTGTCCCACTATTATTCACATGGCCGAATTATTTTAAATTTGAATGACTGGAGAGTTCACCCATGGCAGTTTTAGAATACCTCAGTACTTTATGAAATTTTGAATAAATGGTTATTAAATGGAAAATTGAACAAGGTATTCTTTACTGACTATGGTCACCTTGCCCTATCTTGTCCTAAGCTAGGCGTGCATCAGTCCTATTTGAGTTCCCCACCAGTGGTCTCACATGATGCTGAGAAGGATGCACCAGTGACTCTTTCCTCCAACTTGCTGGCATACTTCCTTATCACAGGTCATTTCTGACGTGAGCACCAGCTGCCACCTTATAGCTTATGTGAATTACACACCCTTGAATTGATGCTAGAACCAAACCAGATTTTGTGATAGTTAATTTGTAGCCTAGCTCCAAATACAGGCTTAGTCTCTGTGGAGATGTGATGCTCAAAGAAAAGAGATATTCGTACTTTGTATGGGTTCAAAATCCAACGAATTTTACCAAACTAAATATACAGAACTAGATTCGTAGAGGAAAAGCAGGGGGCTGTGCCTACACTGGGGAGGTTTAGAATTATCTACGTGTAAACACTTACAAAAACTCTGTTTGTTGGTACAATGCATAAGCTCATCTTATTGAGACTTTATGGTGAATATGATGGAACAGCACCTTATACGACAAAACCCCATCCCTCGTTATCTGTAACTTTTGAATTGTAACTAGACTGAGCGAGTTGTCTCACTTACTTGACTTGGGATGTGCTGATGAACGACTTCTATCAGCTTCTATGCTGGTGGAAAACATATTTAAAATTAACTGACTGTAGCATCCTGTTACAGTGCTGTAAAATGCTGCAGCTGGACTATGGCTCATACATGCAATTGCACAGAGGCTGTAAGTATGGCTAATGTCCTACAGGTAGGTCTTTCTTTGATCTTGTGCTGAATAATGGACTTCTTATGGTTTTAGTGGTATCTTCTGTAGGGGCAGGATTCACCTCAACCAGCATTTGGCTATCCAAAATCTCTCTTTTGCTGATGGAGAGAATTAATTATTTCCATGAAACAGTTCAGCCTATTCTAAAATATTTGCCTTCTCAGGGTGCTTATTTTTCTTCATTTATTTTAGAGGAAGCCTGAAGACTAGCTGAGGTTCCTTGTTTTTAAAAAGTTGCTGGAAGGCAAATACCCTAAGAGTACGTCATACCCTACACTTTGACTGTAATATTTTAAGTTTATATTTATATTAATATTTATATTAATACAAAAAAAGTGCAGGGAATAACATGTGGGGCTTTGCCAGAAAGACAGGGGAAAGGTCAGAAGCTCTGGAGTGCTTGGCTCTGCACTTATTTATTTATTTCTACAAGAAGTTGATGCTGCTGTTTCTAGCGTTTTCCTCTTAGTTAATGAACTTGTGATGGAAAGGTGTGTGTAATTAGAGCTGTCAATATTGAATTCTAAATGTGCACTGCACTATGAATTTAATCTAAGTTTCCCTATCCCCAGTCCTCCCTCCCCATTGCCACTGGGAGAGGCTGAAGCACTTGACTGCTGCTGTGGCAAATTGGGTCCTAATAAGTATGATGCTTTACTGCTTCTTGTTTTTTCTAAGATACAACTGCAGCATTTCAGAAGAACTCACCTGGGCATTAATTCAACAAGAAATGTTGGTAGGAGTATTATATTTTCCACGTTTTGATATCTCACTGAATGACTTGCATATAAAGAGGCCTGGCAGCTGGTTTGTGTCAGTGACTGATGTGCTTGTCATTTCAGCCTCAGATTTGGCTGATTCACCTCTGCCAGGCTTAAGAATAATATTCTTCTTGCTTTTTCCTACTATTTTGCAATTTTAACTAGCATGAAAATAAAAAAAAATAAAATTAAATAAGACACAGAATGAGGCTGTGACAAAAGCATTTAAATGTTATATAGCAGGTCTCGTTTGATGTTGAGAAAGAGGTAATCTCAATGCATGTCACCTCTACCAGTAATAGCAGGTTTATTCAGAGATGGAGAGGGTGTATAAGTAAGTGCATTAAATTAGCTCAAGTCATATGTTTACGTCCTTAGGGAGCTCAGTCATAACTGATAAAACCTAACAACAACTAGATAGGAGATACGAGGTGTTTCCATAAAAACCTTATTTAAGATGGATGTTTTTATGCTATATAGAATCTCATCAGGGACCAGGATGAATTCATACGTTAAGCAGAAATAAGAAATGCCACAAATGTTTCATCAGGAAGCATGGATGCATAGGGCCATCTTCCAATCCACAGGTTATTTTATTATTTATTATATCAGTCGCTGCATTCAGGAAAGAAAAAGAGTGACAGAAAGACAGAAAGAGAGACAAAGAAAAAAGACAGAAAAAGCCCACATCATTCTCATAATTAATGCAAAAAAAAGTCTTTTTTATTTTGTTTTAGAGAAGACGGCTCCTCCATAGTTTAAATGCCACCAGATGATCCCTGTTGCTCTGAAATGATGGTATCATTCTGCTATATAAAATGACCAGAACCAAGGCTTCTTCAATCACACCACAGCCCTGGTAAAATGTACCAGATTTTGAAGCTGTGCTTTTCATTCAGAACAGAAATAAAAATATTTTAGAACCATTTACATCAACGCCTCTGAGTTTGTTTCACAAAAGATTTCATTACAGTTTTGCAGGAAGATTTCAAGCCCATGCAAAATGGTAAAGGGTTTGCACTTGGAAGTTTGATCCTTGCACTAACTGGAATGAGCTGCAAATCCCCCATCAGTCTCCTCACACTGGAGGAGCAAGATCACACCGGAGAGAGTGAAAGAGGTGAAAAATTAACCTTGTTTCATGTTCCTGCACACCCAAGTTTGTCTGCCTGAAACAATGCCTGACTTTCTCTTGCTACCCTGTGATATCTATCACATGTAATAGTATGCCCTGTAACATGGTATTGTCATTGCTAGTAGCAGGTCATATGTTTTGCTGGAGTTTGCATGGTTTGCAGGAGTGAGGCTTGCCAGACCTCCTCTGCTTGAGCTCTTCTTGACCTCTCTGCAGCATTGGTTCTCTTGGTTAACTGTGACTGCAATTTCTCTAACTGGTCAGGTGTCCATGGCTAATTCATTTTACTTTATCTTTGTGTGGTACATGCTTAGGTGTATGTACATAGCAACAATGAGGAGTTACTCTATGCAGAAGGAGAGATTTTTGACTCTAACATAAATAACGTAGAGAAATACGGTCCCGGTATTATAGCAAAGGCCTTGGAGGACCATTGTAGAGATCCATTGGCATGGGATAAGGGACAGGGCAAAGGTTGGCACTGACAACCCCACAGCTATAAACATCTCACAGCTGTTGGCAACTCATCCATGGTCAGTTACAGCAACGCAGATCTAGATCTGGGAAAAACTGGCTTAAGGGTAACAAAGAGAAAAAAAATAGCATCTAGTACATAAAAGCCACCCTATACATTAAATTTGGATGTAACATGGAGCTGTTGACCGATGAAGACAGAGTAAATGTGTTAAAGCATGATAGTAAACATATAAAATGACCCCAAGTGGATCCTATAATGAGGAAGAAGCCACCAACATCAACTACTTTAAGTAGTCAGTAGTTTAAGATCCAAAAAGCAGTGGAAGGGTAGGCATAACACCAGAAAAAGGTATAGAAATTAAGAAGTGTGTGTTACAATTTTAATTGTGTTATTAATATTATTGAGACTTTTTTCTCCATAGAAGAATTATAGCTGCATTATTTTTCCTTCTTTCTTTTTCTGTGAAAGTAGACCTAGACTAAAAATGATTCTTGAATTACAGTGTTAAAATATCAGTTATACTAACAATAAAATCTTGACTTGATATATATACTTATACAGTATGCTTCATCTTTGTCCATAAACAAGGGTTTGATCTTAACATATAGTATCAAGAGCTAGTGTGAGCAATCAGTTGCATTTGCAAATCAATTTAAACCAGCTTGAAGACTTTTTGGACAGCATGAAACAATCATTGGAATAAAGGGGATGCAAGAATGGTATTTTACAACCGTGGAAGGGGTCCTGAGTAAAATAATGATATTTCTTGTCAAAAAGTCACAAATACAAGTTTCTCAATATTTAGCGGTGCATTAATGGGAAATTGTTGATATAAGACTTTTTTCCAGGTGGTTTTGAAAATGAATACTCAATGCATATATTTAGATTTCTGAACATATTTTGTTTTTCTGTAATGTTTTAGGAAAGGAGAAACCCTCATACAAAAGTAAAATATCACCTGAAAATGAAAAATTATCCCCTTTCAACAGCCATGAGCAATTACGCTAGTCCCACAATCTTTAGAAATGCCTTTTTTTGTGCTCTCATCTCGCCTTTCCTCAAATTCTCAGCCACTTGACAGGTAGATGCTGACTGGTGACAGCAGAGGAGCCACAGAAACTCTGAAAACATTTTTGTTTAATGTGGTTGGAACAACAACATAGTCTTTCTAACACTTTGACATCCCTCACTGGCTGACATTCTGCTTAAAAAAAAAAATCCCTGTCAACTGGAGCAACTGACACATGGACTGTAAGTCATGAGATTCAGATCATCGTAGGATCCACCAAATGCCTGAGTGCATTGTAAATGACAATATGCACCCAAATGTCAACACAATGGAGCACTGAAGGAACATAATGGCCAAGTGTGATGCTTTGAACATTTATTTAGACTCTCATACATTTCCATTTTTCTGAAGTCATTCTCAACAAGAAAGGAAAAACTGAAAACAGAAAAAAAGAGAGAGAGAAAGAGGGAGGGAGAAAGAGAGAGGAAAGAAGGAAGGAAGGAGGGAAGAAAAAGAAAGAAAAATAAAAAGAAAAGAAAGAAAAAGGAAGAAAGGAATAAAGGAAGAAAGGGAGGGAAGGAGGGAGGGAGGCAGGGAGAAAATATTTGGTTTGTCGTGTATTCCAGGAGGGTCATTTAGCAGTTGTACAATGTCCAGTGCTGATAAATCTCTCAAGTACTGTAGCTGGGTAAAATAAATCTCCTATCTCTTTGGGGAAATTACAATAGCTGGAAATGCTGGTAGTGAGGGAGAATTTTATGTGGTGCCACAAATGGATTCACAGACATTGATGACCAGGCAGCAATTGCTGAATACAATCAAATACCCACTTAACATGGGCACAGCTCTGCAGTGTATAGATGGAATAAATCTAGCAGTGCTGCCTTTCTGGACAGTGAAAATGCACCAAGTTTATGCTGTTAACTATATTTGTACCCATAGAGGTGTATAGGGAGATCAGATTTCTTTTTTTTCTCCTTGATTCCAGTTACTTAAGAAAGTTCAAGTCTTTGCAGCTACTTAGGAAGGTTCAAGACTTTTGAGTAGGGGAACAAAGCTTGAGTAAGTAATTTCACTTTGATTTAGTAGTAAAGATAGAGTCTTTGGGACTGTTTGGAAGTTAGGTAATGGGCAGAAAGGGCTGAAATGGAGAGTAGACTCTTACACTATATCACTAGTAAGAGTAGGAAGTAAATGTCACATTCAAAATGACAGCTACCACAGTCAAAGCCATTTCATGTCTTTTAGAACTAAGACAAAAGCAGGAATAAACAATACGAGTTATCCTTTCCTATCCTATCCTATCTTATCCTATCCAATCCCATCCCATCCCATCCTATCCTTCATGTTGCCACTTCTCTGTGTATGACTTTAGCTTGAGCTCCGAACAAAGGTATCATACCATTAAGAAATACCAGGGCTATGGAAAAACCCTAGAGCCCTCAGTGAGATGCTTGGGCTCCTTTGCATAAGTTTATAGGAAGAAAAAGCATTCTAGTGTTCTACCCACAAAAATAATGGGCTAAATTGAAAGCCACTGCACTTTGGCACACTGAGGTGTTACCTAGGATAACCAACAGGAAAAAAAAAAAATCCTTTCACACATTCACTTTGTGGCTGAAGACCTTCTTCACCTGTGACTTCAATCATCATCTTCCTCTGCTACCTATAGAAATACAGGGCAGTTAAGCTCCTAGTTTGGACAGCTTACAAGCAAGGTGGAATGAACTTCAGCCTTTGAATATTTGTTGATTGAAATCTCTGTTTAGTCAAGACGCTTAATGCTCCCTAGTGTCTATTACAGGTGGTACATTGCTGTAACTCTTCTGAAACATGGAATGGAGACCAAATCTTCCAGATAAATGTAGTAGACAAATTAATCTCCTAGATGAATGGGTTTATAAATCATTTTCATGTGAATTCTGGGGCAATGAATAAGTAATTACTGAAATGCATAGTGGAAGTTGAAGGGAAAAAAAGGAGAACTGCAAAACCTAAGCCACATTCACTCTGTGACTTAGTTTATCCACTTGTGAACTGAGAGAAATTATATGTTCCACATAAAGGTCGAGAGCCTGAGTTAATGAATTTTTGCAAAGAGTCTCAAGATCTTTAGTTGGAATGTTGCATGAAAGCAAAATTATTATTTTTTATGCAGAATTTTACTTAAAAAATGGTTTGAAAATGTTTCTGGTGAATAAAATGAATTTAAAAAAAAAAAATATCTAATAGAGGGATTTTTCTGCTTCCCAATGCTATAGCCTTGGCACTTGGTTACAACTAAAGTATTTTAAAGTTTGAATTTTGAAAATAAACCATTTTGAAAGGTCTTTTATAAAAAATGTTAGTATTCTAACAGCCCTCACAAGCAATACAGGTAAGAGCCTATAAGGCTTTCTGTTATAAACCTGGATTTTCAGGATTAATTTATCAGCTTTTTAAAATCCCATTGGGTTAAAACTTGTCATACAACCTGTCAACCTATATTTCATATTTTTTCCTAAAAGAAAATGCTTTAAATGCTTCATAAAATTTTTAGATATGAACCAATCCCCAGAATAGAACTTTTTGTTGGTTTATATGCTTTTTTTGATCAGATGAAGATAGAAATGCTGTCAGACATGTTAGCAAGAATGCACACCGAGTTATTACTATGATGCGTTCTAGGAATTTAAGGGGTAAAATCTGCATAAAATGGCCCACAGATGCCTAGTACCCCTCTTGTCTGATGGGTGAATGGTAGATTAATGAAAAGATTAATGAAGTAGGCTTGCAGCCTCTTAATGTGGATTTTACAGGATGCTAGTTAAAAGGATTGTGTTTAGTTACTGGAAAGACTGATTGCAACCTGCAGTACTGAAGCCACATGAATCATTGCATTAGCATATAGAATTGAGACAACAAGCGATTTTAAAAGTACTTAAAATCATTTCTTGATTGATTAAGTTCTTCTCCCGAGCAAGAAGATTTTGCTTAATGTCAGTGAATATGAAAAGCACAGCCTCATTCCTCAACAGCTACTTAGTCTTCTCCCTTCCCTACTCCAGCACACAGCCACACAGCGGCTGTTACGCTGTTTTTTTTTTCCCCGAGTACCAGAAACCACTCCAGCACAACCAGCTTTTGCTGGGACATCGCTAAGACAGAAGAGCTTCAGAACGGGGCTCTGCTATTCAAAGTAAATAGAATACTGCTCTATTACCAAGACTGTAGAAACAGACCAGAGGACATGAAAAGGCTGTTGGCGTTTTGGCAATAGATCCGGGACAAATCTTTCACAATAGCCAGTGTAGGAAATCAGTCTACAGACAGCTGTCCTCTTCTGCAAAGATCTAGCAAAGAGCGGTGACATAAATCCCGTCCCCATTCCCAGTAGGATCACGGCTCTATTCTGACCCGGTTTCTCTTGGAGGAACGGAGCCTGTGGACTACTTCCCTGATGCCTGTCCCATCATGAGTCTAATCCGCAGGTTAGAATGAAGATTCGCAAAACTCCAGAGGCAAGAGCAGCTTTGGCGCTACTTCACACACCTCTATTTACAAATGTAAATGTTTGCATGCGGGTATGTGTGTACGTTAATCCAGCCAAAGGTAGTGAGGATGTAGCCTGCCTTCCTTTCCGTCAGGCTGCTCAACTGCAAGAGCTCCGCTCTTGCCCTTGCGTGTAGGTTTTGCTTTTGTTTGGTCGGTTTTGTTTTCACCGGTGAATACACACAGACTGCAAGGTTCAGAAGGCAGGTGGAGGGGGGGAGAGAAAAAGCAGCACATAAATGTTGATTTCACAAGGGTAGTTGGGTATTCATTAGAAACATATTTATAGCCACTCCCAATGCACACGCTGATTAAATTGGTCACACATTTTTTGCTGCTGTTTGCTAAACATGCTGTAGAGTTTTACTGAATACCTATCAGTTAAATCCCAAATGGTGTTCTGCTTGAATTGAACCTAAGTTCTTAACCATATGCTTCATGCTAAAATGTTAATTGGAAATATTTATAGTGCTGAATTGTGGATAGCTATTTGTTTTCCATACATACCAATTATTTCACTTATTTCTTATTTAAATTATATTTTGTAACAAGAAAATAGGGAGACTGCCTTTTTAAGCACTTTTCAGATGCTAAGGTCTTTATTACACATTTCTCCCCAGATTTCTTGAGCCAAGGGAAATTTGGGGACAAAGATGACTCAGTGGGACCTGGGAAAACATGATAGGAAGCATTTCTTTCTCCTTCCATCCAAGGGTGGAGTGATTGTACTTCTATCCAACATAGCCTCCTATGGCCTTGGGCAACGGTGCTGGTTGCTTTCCTCCTATCCCCTACTCCCCCAAATGCAGCTGTGTTTGAAGTTTCATAAAACCCTTACAACTCTTTGAAACAGCATGAAAGAAAAATATTTTAGAACTTCACTGAAATTGGGATGGCAATTACACTGTAAATAGCTGGAGAGAGGCAGTTTGGTGCTGAAATGGCAATATCAGATTTGTTCTGATACTTTACTTAAAAGAAATTGTTTTTTTACAGATGGACCTGTCTCATCTCATGCAGTTATTTAAATAATTTCTCTGTAACCCATTGTAGAAAGACCATTTTGTTAGTTTGCTGTCTAGAATTTATGCAGTTTTAAATAGATTTTAATGATGGATTCTAGACTTTTCCATTCCAGTTTACCACACAAATAAAATGTATTTCAAACAGAAAAAGATAGATTTTTTCCCCAAAAAGCGAAATTTAAAAGACTTTTGTTTATTACTCTGTAAACCTACATTATACTTAAAATGCCTGTAATGGCCTTTGTATTAGTATGGCATTGCAAAGAGATTGTAGTGAGAGAAAAACTCAGAGCTCAGTTTCACCTGGATCTGTGGGTAGTGATTGAGACTCAGCATAGTTTTCGGCTGTCTCATATTTGATATAGTTATTTGGAACTTGGAGCGTGGATGCTATTAAAGCAGAGTTCTCCTTGCACGTACACAAAGTTACACTGAGGGCACAAAACAGTGAAGGATTAGTCCCTCTCTGTCTAATGTGTAGAACATTTGTTAGATTAATCTAAGTCTTTGGTGTACTTCTTTCTTCTTACTCTCTGAAAACCTTGCCAAAATCTCTCATTGCATAATTTAAACTCTCTAAGCCAAATTAAAACATCATCCATTACAAACTCTGAAAACTTTCTAGCTCTCTTAGATCTACCCAATTAATCTCAGAAATATCTTGGGAGTAGAACTTCCCCTGAAGTGTACTCGCTGAAATGAATAACATCCAAATAGTGACTTTTAACCTGGATTTACCCAGCACTCCTTTCCAAACTACATCTGACATTTTTATCTGGTAAACTCAGCAGAGACTTCTTCATAAGCTTCAGTCAGACAACATGCATATTTTCTGGCTTTGCTTAAATATTGTTCTCTGTCCTTATGCTTTCAGGCATGGCATTAACACGTTTTCTTTAATTTTTCAGACATCCTTTTTTTCCATAATGTCACAATCTTTATTATTATTATTTCCTTTATCATGTAATCTAAATGACTAAATGTAATTTTATTGATGTATAAACCACTAGCATGTTCTGATTTATCTGTCCTGAAGTGCTATTTTTTGTCCGTACTCTCTCAGCCTTGAACGATAGTTAAGAATTGATTCTCTTTGCCTGTTGCTGATAAAAACATCTTTTCAACCAACTATTCTCTGGTGTATATTAATTCCTTCTGTATGCTGGCATCCTCTGAGCTTTGCTGTTTCACACTCCTTACCTTTTTCTGTTCTCTCAATGTCCCCTTGTGCAGGGGTGAAAGCAACAACCCCATGTCGCCTGCTTTCCTCACATACCCTATTCCATTGATAAAGGCAACCTGCTTATGTGGTTATACCTGAGAACTTGGGTAAATTTGTAACTCACAACACATTTGTGTCATTCACATATGCATAAACATACTGTAATGGTTTAGATCCAGCTTTCCCACCGAATGCTCAAACCTTACAGTTTGCAGCCTCTGTTCCCCCCACCCCCT
>JANXJC010000008.1:27122021-27157166 GCA_027564655.1 Leptodon cayanensis
CCTTCACACCCTTCTTAAATTGTGGGGCCCAGAACTGCACACAGTACACAAGGCGAGGACACACCAACACTGAATACAGCAGGATAATCCCCTCTTTTGACCGGCTGGTTATGCCGTGTTTGATGCCCCCCAGGATGCGGTTTGCCCTCTTGGCTGTCCTCCAGCCACTCCTCTCCCAAAATGTACAGTGTTAAGCCTGAGGAAGAGGAACTACAGCTGGGTCTACAGTCCAGATTCAGAGCCAGCCTCAGCTTTATTTAGAAATGACTGATAATCTGCAGAAATACATTGGGTACACCAGGGAGAGGGATCTCTCTTGATTGCAAGCTACAGTACTAGCTGCAGGACAAAAAAAAAAAAAAAAAAAAATGATTTAGATCTGGTCATATCCTGCCTTGAGACTTTTCCATTAATCCTGCTTCATTCCCTAGTGGAAAAACTGATCTATGGCAACTTTATATTCAGCACAGCTACTGAAATCCCGATGTGCTTTGTGTTCTGCATGCTTCAAAATGGGGCAGTAGTTTTATCAGAAGCATCTGGTCACCTTATGGAGTTATCAAGACTGGTTGTCAGCCGAGCTGTATTAACTGACTTGTGTGCATCCTTAAAGTCTGCTCCAGTTATGAAATAAAACACACAAAGGTGCTTTAAGTTAATGTTTTTACCTCTCCTGACAGACTGAGATCAGATCTCTAGCGAAGGAAGTCTTTGATTTGGCTTCAGAGAGCCAGGATTATTCTAAGGCAACATTTCCCTTTAAATGACAACATAAACTACTACTTTTTGTCTGTGCTTCTGAAACTCTTAGGGTGGTTTTGAGCTGCATAAACATCAGTACACAGGTGCATTTGAGATGACCTAAGCTGTCCTGCCTGTCCTTCAGCTGCCCTTCCAGCAAGGTACAGGTTTCTATTTTATCTTACAGCCTTGTGTGGGTATCTCATATGGTCTGTGGCATTTCAAACATTAATAGATTCCTGTCTTTAGGTAACTGAGTTGAGCCTTTAAAGGCTGAATCTAGCAAAAATGTGAAAAAGCTAAGATCAAAGTTAATGTTTTCTTCCTTCATTTGGGTTTATTCCCTCCCACGCTGCACCGATGAATTAGGGGAATGACTAACACCTACAGAACAGAGATGCTACTGAGCGATATGAAAAGAGATTTAGTGTGATGTCTGTAAACTGTGTCTGTAAGAATTTAAAAGACAGTAACCTAATGCTGTTTGGGTTTCTGCTGCTGGGGGGCTTGGGGGCTTGCGATTTTTTTCACACAGTGAAAAAAGACATATTACCTCTTTTAGAAA
Organism: Leptodon cayanensis; assembly: GCA_027564655.1. NCBI lineage: Eukaryota > Metazoa > Chordata > Aves > Accipitriformes > Accipitridae > Leptodon > Leptodon cayanensis. Next base: position 27,123,328 of record JANXJC010000008.1, read on the forward strand.
AGGTAACGTGTATTTTATAAGTATAAAGACACAGTGAAAAATAACCTTAATGTTCTTCTAACAGTATCTTTAAAACTGCTGGCCTAATTCTGCAGCATTTTGCTCTACGTCTAGTGATGTATATACGTGCAAAGTAGGATAAATATCAACCAGCTCAGACTGACAGTATTTTACACCCATGTAGCAATGACTCTGCATCAATGTAAATGACAATCAAGGCAAAAAACAGCAGAGAATCTAGCTCTATAAATAATCATAGAGGCTTAAAATTCAATCTGTCCTTGAAGAAAATAACCGCACTGCAGAGCACGTCTGTTCAATAATACGGAACAATTTTAAACGAGTATTTTTTCCTTTCCTCAAAAGCAGGTGAATAGAAGACTCCACTATTGTGAACTGTACATTGGCCTTAACAGACTATGTGAATTTTCTTTAATTATGTGTTTAAAAAATATATATATATGAGCTGAATAAAAGAAATAAGAAATAGATTTAAGGTTTGGGTTTGTGCATATTTTTATTTCCTGGTTTATAAAAATATCTGAGAAAATAAATTTTGAGTTAAAAGGTAAAATTTTCTTTCTACTTACATTTGGAAATATGTATCCTATATATACACATGTACATCACAAGTATATGTGTGCATATTTCCTTCTTTATTTCTAAATGTTTCACTTTTATTTTGACTGTTATCAACATTTTATTCCACTTTACTTTAAAAAAAAAAATCAAAATCAAATACAGTTTTGCTCACTTCAAAATCTGTGGGGGTGGAATAGTTTGACCATTTCTAAAGTATTTTTCCAAAATGGATTTGAAAGGAGATTTGTGAACCAAGCAGTCTGTTTCAATTCCTTAAAGCAGCATTTTTTAAATAAGAACAGTTAACTGAAAAATTCCAAACCAGTTTTATTAATTAGATTATCCTCTTCTGCCCAGAATATACTCGCCATTGCTATCCAGTTTGGAAAAGGAAAATGTAACTTTTAAACCGGGGGAAGAAAAAGTCTCTCTCGTTTGCTTGAAGATAACTTTCAGACTCTTGTTGATCTGTGGTTGTCAGCAGGAGAATGAAAAGGAAGAGATTTCCAAAGATGTAATGAACGAGGACGTATTGGGTGGGAATGGATACCAGGCTGTATCAACTGCTACTTCCATCTTCTGAATCTATCTGCACTGGAATACTTTCACTCCTGAAGATGATAACTTCTAAAGTTGCTCCAGCTGGGTCACTTGCCTAGGCCAACAGGAACATGGCACAACATAAAACAGATAGGGAAAACAGAGAAAAAAACCCCAAACTCCTTTGAGTGTTAGGTCTAGCAGACAGAAAAATCTTAAATGGCCAAATTGTGTTCAAACCAAACACCTTTCATGTTCTTACATGTATTTGATTCTAGGTATCCATTCAACATATCTTACTTTATTTCTTTGGCTAATATAGTTGATTTAAAGTTTGGGTTGGCTTGGAAAAAAGATCATCTACTTCACAAAATCTTTCTGTGTTTTCAATATTTGCTGTCATTCTGTGTTAGGATAAAATCAAAATCTCCCTCCCCTTCTATGGTAGATCAAATGTATGAGGCCATGACCTCTTAGTACCTATTTTTATTCACTGACTGGAGACTGCAACGCAGCTCAAATATAATATTCTACATTATAGTCACCCTACATTAGATGAGATGAATCTGACAATTGCTGTCTTCCCTTTGGGAGCTAATCAACTTTTTGTAATTAAATAATTATTAGAACAGAAGAGATTCATAGGTAGCTGAGAAATTTGAGATAGAATAATTCACGCTCATATTGCTGCTCTGAATTATATCCAATGTTCAGTCTGAACAGTGAGTTATTAACTGTTCTAAAATAGAGAACCTCTTACGCCTAAGATAGTCTAACATAGACTCAAGAAAACTTTGCTGAACCATATCAATATTTTATTTTTACTTATCCTTGAGAATGTTTTGCAATCTACTGGTTCCAACAAAGTTCTTAGATTTCTTGAATCTATTTCATCTTACACAAACAGAATTGCATAAAGATACAGATCATTTTACAGACATTTCTTTTCAAATTTCAATTCTGAAATTTCTTTTGTATTCTGGAATATTTTGGGGAAGATATCAAATACTTTTTTGAAGATTTTAGCACAGCAAAAATCAATATTTATGTGTAACGCTAAAAATGAGCAAAATAATGATGACAAAATGTGTAGACTAAAGGATGTTGTCTATTTTAAGTAGACATTTTTTCCAGGAAGAGATGAAGATATTTCTCAGTGATCACATCTTGAATTACAATGAGGAGTTAGAAATGATGACAGGCTAATTTAATGCAGAAGGAAACAAGTGAAGGCTTGGTTGTAATTTTTAAATGCATGCTGAATTAACAAATAACTTATATTTCTTTGAAAAATTTCCAATGTACAGATTTAGTATCAATCATCCACTGAAGGGGAGGAATATAATGCTTTTTATTTTGTGGTATAGATTTGAATAGATAGAACAGAGACATGCACGTAAACTGTAGCATGATTCCTATTTACATACAGGACATCAGTGTCAGTGGAAGTTACAGAGCAAGAAAGCAGTAGTCATATTTTGTGTATTTAGTTTGCAGAAACATTTTATTGTATCCCAGTTGCCTTCAGAGTTTAACCCTCAATAAGCCAAGTGGTTTAAGACATTCAGTACTGAGCAGAAAGAACAGATATTGTGCATTTTCCGTTAGTTCAGTTTTCTAAAGCAATAAGGTAGTCATTTTATATGTCTGCCTTCTATCTGCCAGTTTAGTCCCAATTAGTTTTGAAAGAATTTACAACAAAGACCTGTTTTTATTCAGCTGAAGCAGCACAGTCTATATATGCAGATAACCCTAACAATAAGGGTGCAAAGTAAGATAGGTGTAGTTAATCATATTACAGGAGGGCTTTTCTCTTGAGCAATTACAAAAGAAGACCAGATCTTAGGCCTGACAGCTAGCTTGTAGAAGGGTAAAGTTAGGTAAGAAGTCTCTTGTCCTAGATAAGAAGGAGGTCAAAACACATAGGGCTCCATCTCCAACTCATCATGAAGCCATCCTCTATCAGTAGCTATAGAGCACTAATGCAGTGAGAGTTGAGCACCATGGACTCAGAAATAGCAGATTCATTTATTAAGGCAATTGATATTTTGAGGTGAGGATACATGTCAAACTCTTCTTAATGACAACAGATGGTACAACAAAGGGCAATGACCACAGGCTGTGGCTTAAGATGCTCAGATCAGACACTAGGAAAAAAAAATGCACTAGGAATATACCACAGCACCGGACTGGGCTGTCCAGAGGGGTTGTGGAACCTCCCGCCTTGGAGAGGTTCAAGACTTGGTTAAGCAAAGCCACAGCTCACCTCATCTAGTCTTGCTTTGTGTGGGAGACTGGAAGAGATGACTCTAGAGGTCCCTTCCAGCTAACACTTCTAGGGCTTTACGATCACTATTGAGTTTGGCCTATGTATTGGGTCTGGCTGGAGTGGAGCTGTCTTTCCTCTTAGCACTCCATATAGTCCTGTGCTTTGTATTTGTAGCTAGAAAGTGTTGATAACACACCAATGTGTTGGCTATTGCTGAGCAGTCCCTGCACGGCACCAAGGCTCTCTCTTCAACCACCCCATCAAAGACCAGTAGGCTGAGGGTGGGCAAGGGGCTGGGAGAGGACATAGCCAGGACAGCTGACCCAATCTAACCAAAGAGATATTCCATGTCATGTGACGTTATGCTCAGCAATAAAAGCTAAGAGAAAGGATGGGGATGGGGCATTTGTTATTAAGGTGTTTGTCTTCCGAAGTAACCCCGACGTGTACTGAGGCCCTGCTTCCCAGGAAATTGCTGGACATTGCCTTCTGATGGGATGTCAAGAATAAATCTTCTAGGTTTTTTGTTTTGTTTTGCTTCCACATGTGGCCTTTGCTCTACTTCATTAAACTGCCTTTATCTCAACCCACAAGTTTTTCACTTTATTTTCTCTCCCTGTCCTGCTGAGGAGGGGGAGTGAGAGTGTGGCTAAGTGGGCACCTGGCAGCTAACCAAGGTCAATGCACCAGAGCCTTATTTCCTGTAGATATGTCTTAAAAATGATAATGTTACCAACCTTTTTCTGTTTCACAAGAGTTGTTTTTATATTTCATGCAAATAACCAAAGACAAATCACAAGGTACAAGAAACAAAGAAAGAGATGCCTCGGCTGTGTTTTTAGGATGGTTTTCTGCACTTTTTTTGAGATGAGGAGAAGAGAGTTGAGTGAGGAGAGTCAGAGGAAGGTTCAATGGCTGGTTCAGCAATGTTTCTTAGTAGTGCCAGCGGCACTGCAGGCACTTCCTTCCCCAGTGTGGGCCCTGAACACCTTCTCAACAGGTCAGCTCTGTTGACTGGAAGAAGGAATAGGGGTAGCTCTCAGCCTCATTTACATCGCAGCCCCATGTTATGGTTCACTTTAGCCCAGCACATAAGGCTACTCTTATTTCTGGCTTTCCCCCCCGCCCCCACATCTCTAGAAAAATATTGAGGCCTTTAACCGTATTTTAAGGTTGTTTGCAATTGGTTAGGAGATCCAAAGCTATTAGGAAAAATCTGACAGTAATATACATACTTTACAGAGGCAAAGAACAACATTTTTTTTTAAAACTAGGCTAGAGGAAAAAGCACAATAAGATTCCTTCCTGACCAGTAATATAGGCCATTTTCAATATAGAATTAGTTCTTTTGGGCCACGTCTTCATTCCTCTGACACCAGCTTTCTGCCTTCCCATTCATAGCTCCAGCCCCATGAATGTCACACCCACCCACACAACTAGCTGACATTACTGTACAGTTCTTGTTCTTGCCGTAAGCCTCTGCATCTCTTCCATCTCCCAACACATGGCTCTTGCTTCTCCAAACATTCTTCATATCCTCTGTGTTTACCCCATTCATTTCCTTAAAATATACTTTATTCTCTTTTTAGCACGTTTCCTTTTTAGAGTTTTGTGTTTTCTTTTCTACACCGTTACTAGAAAAGACTCCTGCACTATGCACTGAGTCTTGCTTCTCTATTCTTCTCCCTATTCCTCATCTACCTTCACTCCCCAGCAATGCTGATAGGGGGTATTTTCCTCTCCTAGCCCAGCAGGAGACTTGCCGCACCTCCCGTTCCTCCCTTCCCTCTGCTAATGACCAGGAAGTGAGACGAACAAGATTGACAGTCTCTGAAGCACGGAAAGTGCCATCTGTGCTTTGTAGATTGAAAATCTTATTAGTTTTGCTTCCAGCCAAGTTGTGCATACAGAGCAGAGCAACCAGGGTAAGGAAAAGTGCAGCTAGGGGGAGGGGGAGGACCAGGAGGGAACAAGAGCAGCCACTAGGTAAAAATGCAGATAAAGAAGAAATACAAGGAGATAAAGGTAGGTGGTAGAGAGGGAGATTACAGTATCCCATTTCATCCCTCCACCTCGCTGCCAGTTTTTTGCGACCTGTATCCTAAGGTAATGTCTACACTAGATATACAAAGAGAATTAGGCTTTGAAGTCTCACCACTGACGGATAGTACCTAGCTGACCAAAAGATCCACAGAACATACTGCTGAGGTGTTTGGGCGGTTTAGCCGCAAGAGGCACCTCAAATTTTGCTCTTCTCCTTTCCACTGTGGAAGGGATGAGCATCTTGTTACCTACCTGCTCCCCAGGGCTGTTAGCTGGCACTATATTCTGCCTTTCTGCCTGGGGTATCCCCTCTTGAGGTATGTCTGAGATGATGTCCAAGCAGGACAAGTTTTCTGTTGTTGACACATTTTGCACAGAAGCGTAGTGTTAAAACAGCTTGGGTCAGGACGTAAAACACATTTTTCGGCCTCTTGGAGCTAAACTTAGGTATCTCAGGAGACTGCAGTGAATGCCAGTCCTTTTTTCTGTGTCCTTGCCTTTCTTTTTCATCAGTATGTCTTGGGTTTAGCATTCTGCCTGCTCTCACACAACTGCCTGCCTTTCCGCACGAAAGGCATTCATGTTGCCTTCGGGTTTTGCGATGCCAGTAACCAAATCCCTTCAGCACTCCAGTCCCCCTGCCTTTAACAGGTGTAAGCAAGAATGTACAGATTCCTGCTTAGGTAATCTCCCTCTGCATGAAGCACAGTGGCAGCAGAACATCACATCACTTCCCCAGCAATCTTCTTCCCTGCCCGCCTGCCTTGAAGGCGTCTCAGAAGCACATCAGAGACGGGACAGGAGCGGTCAGGACAAAATGCACCCTGGCTGCGGTTACTCTGACAGATTCTTCAGCAGCCCATTGCCAGCTGGTGCAAGATATATCAGCCCCACAGCCATCATAATTTTTGCAGAGGTTGGAAGCAGACTGAAGAATCAGGAAAGCCATAATCCAAATGCACTAGCTAAAAAAAATGCTCAGTGTTAGAGATGGAACCAGGCTGTTCTGTGCTAAAATTGAATTTCCCCCCAAAGTCCTATCTTTCTCTGTATATTTCTTGTGGGCTTATAACTGTCATCACAATTATGCTTCCACTGCTTTGCAATGCATATGCTAATACCTCCTTTGCAAGCATACCTGATAATTCTGGTAGAGCCTCCCAGACTCAAAGCTGGCTTTATATATTCATTCCCATTTATATTTTTCCCTTAATCCTTACATTTCTTTTCTGTATTCTTCTTAGAAGTCAAATAAAACTGCAGAATTTTTAAAGCTTACATCCCACTTTCTCCTTCCTTGTGTTTTAAACCGAATGGATAAAACAAATATTCTCACAAACAGAGAAATGCATATCTCCTATCTCGGAAGCATCAATTACAACTTCAGAGCTCTCTATTCAGTGCTTACACATCTTGCCCCCACCCCCCCAAGCTTAACATGGAACTACTAGACAACATCACCACAGGTTAGTAGTGAAAAATGGCGACGGTTATTGAACATTATGTGGATCAGCACAAAGTTTCCAACATCCACTGCCTCAATAAATTTGTTAAATTCGCAGATTGAATACAACACCATCGTCATGAGGTACCCTATGGAACATGAAAACAGCATGCTCTGCTTCATGCCAGACTGAAGTGGCTTATAAACCAAATATTGTAAAAGTTCTTAGTGTCATTAAGAAAGATAAAGAAGGAGGCTGCTGAGGCAGGGATGCACCCGAGGATGTTGTGTTCTTCACATTGCACCCGAGGATGTTGTGTTCAATTTTGTCGAATGGACCGTTGCACCTTTGATCAGTTCTTTAAGGCTGATCTCATGACTGCGGTAACACCTACATTAACAACGACAAAAGAAACTCAAATCAGACAGCCTGTCCATTCTTTAATCTCTGCCTACCATTTAATCTTTTACACTCCTGGTTGTCTATGAACCCAGTTTAAATAGGATAGGCTGAGCACAAGCTCGTACCGATCTTGTTGGTAACGTCATTAGCAGAGCAGCTGCAAGGCCCGACAGACAGACAGGAGCACCAGAAGTCAGGGGTCACCAGTGTACTGTGGGAATGGCCAAACCAGCAAGCTCTTGAGTATGCTTTGCATTTTCTAAGGAATATGACTTCGGGAGCCTCTTGGAGAGTTTAGTGTTTCCTGAGGGACCTAAGCATTGTGTGGGAGCATCCTGTTGATGGAGCCCTCTGGGGAGAGGCTACGTGCCCTGAATCAGAAAAGATCTGAAGGATAAGGTAGATACTTGTGATTCATCACCAACAGCGTGAGAGTTTTAGGTGCGTCCATGGACTAGGAGATGTTTGAAAATGGGCTTCTTGAAACCTTGTCTGAAATACCTAGAGACAAATACAAGAAGATGCTTCTTTATTCTGTCCTCACTGTATGCTTGACCTGCAGAAAGCAGCTGTGGTTCAGAAGCTATGCTGTAAGTTTGTGCAACCTTATTGCAAGGTAGGGCACCATGCTGCCCAAACATGGTACAGGACACAGGACATATGACCATAGCTGGACATGGCCAGCCAGTTCAGCGTGCTGGGCAAAATATGTGTATTTGGCTGCACTTATCTATACAGACATACCTTTAAGTACCTAGATCCAACCAAATTACAATTTAGAAATGATTTAAGAGAGCCTGAGTGAAGCCTAGAGTAATAATTATCTCTGCTGTGATTAATGAGAACCCAGTATTTTAGAACCTGGCAGTATTCAATCACCAATCAAAACCGCACCAGGCATTCATTCCTATGAATACAAATACATGGAGGTCTGGCTTCACAGCTGGTGCAAATTGGCTTAGCCCCATTGACTTCACGTAAATGGGCTTTAACTAGGCCAGCTGAGGAACTGGCTTAAATCTCCAGCCCACCCCAAAACATAGACCTTGTTTTACCAGGAGAGGAAGCAAGAGACAGTTAGGTTAAAAATAAGTATAAACAAAAAGGGGGCATACTGCCATTTTTTTTAAATTACTTGGGCTGCGTTAACGAGTGTCTATGAAGCCCACCCCAAGAACACATACCCCAGTGCACAAGTCACCAAAGGGTATTCCTCTTATTCTCTGCGCGTTTCTTTGTTTAAGCAGCAGCTGCAAAAACAAGCAACATAAAAAGATGCTTTTGTGTGCGTGTTTCTCAAAGCTGCGCTCTTATTTGGTGCTTGTGTTTTTAGTGGTAAATCTCTGAAACAAAGTCTGCCTCACCACCAACTCAACTCACTTAAAAGGGGAAAAAAAAATCTGCCTAAGGCAGAGGCTCCAGCCAGATGTAAAGCAGAGCATCCTTCCTCCCAGGAAGCTTGGGGGGGTTGGTGCTTCTCCCCCCAGCAAGCAATACTTCCTTTCACTTCTCCACCCACCGAGACAATACAGCCCTTACAGCAGGATGCAGCAAGTACTATACAGAAGGGAGACAAATTATGACTTTTTCTCAGGGGATAAGAGAGAGTGCTCTTTGGGATAAAATTCTTCCTTTACAGAGAGAGTGCTCTTTGGGATAAAATTCTTCCTTTACAGAGGGCAGGGGGACCGCAGCTGTACTGAAATGGGGACTGCAAGTCGAGCTGGTGGTGGAAAATGTTATCTTGCACCCTTTTCACCAAGAGCCACAAACAGCTCAGAGCACATCATCTGTATTAGTTAAGACTATTGATCAAAACAGCAGCAGCATTATTTTTTTTTTTTTAATAGTAAATACCGCCAGGTTTAACCATGAGGCAGCAAAACCCTGTAATTCCTTTTCCCACCTATCATCTGTCCTTCCTCCTGCCAATCAGCTCCCCTTCTCCTCACCCCACTGCTACAGGCAGTGCTGTTTTGCAGGTAGCTCGGAAGCTTTGAAGTTTTCTCTCAGAAAGCTGATTATATAAACGTTGCTATATCTTCAGCTTTAAAGCAGGTGGATCATCTTGGAGCGTTTTTACTAATTTTTTCAGAAGGTTTTATACTGTTCTTTTTTCAGTGGGGATTTTTCAGAGATTATAAACAGAAAAGATGAATCCTGAAAGCAAGCGAAACTGTCAATAAAAGCATTTTTGATGCAAGTGGTATACTGCGACAGGACGTCATATTCAGATCTAGATTGCGCCCATGCATTTGCTATAAATATCAATTTTGCTAATGTTGTGAATAGTAAGTAATTGAAGGGTTTTTTCCCCTATTGTTCTTGGAAGAATAGCAATGTGAATAAAATTTCTGAAAAGATTTTATCCATATTTCTAGAAGGAAATGATAATAACCCTGTGAATATCTTCAGTTGATAAAAGTTTGGGAAGTAAAGGAGGATTTTTTTTATCTCTGTGTTGGGGGCGATTATTTATTTGTTTTGATTTTTATGGAAATATCCATTTCGTTATACTCTCCCGTGGCATGATGATGCCTGTTTTTTGAGGTGGGGAGTGTGGTTCTGAATGTAATATTCTCCACAAACTATACAGAGGATTTTAATGAAAAAAAAAAATGTTTTGAAAGAACTGTCATTACTTGGATCTTTTATAGTGTGTTTGAAAGCTTCTGCTAGCACTCATGCTTGCTATCTCCTGGAAGGATTATAATGTATTGAAAAGATATGATCTCTCTGAAGATATATTTTAAATACTTTTTTCAAAAACATTCTGTGTTATTAAAACAGTGTTTATGGAGGAAATCATACCACACAATCGATGGCAACACCATCTAAACAGACACACCAAAATATCCAAAACAATAAGGAAAACTAAAGCTGTGACTGTTCTCCCACTTTATTGCTTCCTAAAACCTACTGGCATGTGGGATCACATGCCCTAAACAGGAAAGTCGTCCCCTAAAATGCCAAAGCCACGTCCTCAAAGGTATTCAGGTACCTATATCCTACCGATGCCGAGAGGAGCCAGGTGCCTAATTTCCACTTGAATCTGTGGGTCGGTCAGGTTCAAGCCTTGGATCTGTATTACCTTTTACATTAACTGCCAGGTAACTTTTCCAACTAATGCAAAGTGCATCTCAAGATGTAGTAAGCGTTGTGTGCTACTCACAGCACCGAACAGCGCCTTCTAGGACAGAGAAAAAGAGAGGGTTGCCAGGTGGCTTCCAAATAGAAAAGGTTCTAAAAGCAACTGGTATAGCTGGCACGTAGCAATAACAAGCCAACTAACAAAATATGGAGCCTCCACTTTTGTTCCAAGATTGTAATAAATTCTTTTTTTTTAAAGTAATTATTCTACTTTTTATGTTTGATTTTCTTTCAGATAGGTAAAAATCATTGTAGTGACTATCATCAGTCTTTCATACACTGTAGTAATCATACCTTTCTACATTGGTTGAGTCGTCTAGCGATGACATCAAACAATGTACTGTAGGTGATTATAAAGTAGGGGGGGTCTGTTCAGTAAGAAGATAAAAATAATGTAGATAAAAGGAACATATCTTTTATAAGACAGAACTCAAGTAATTTGAGGTGGAAATCCATAAAAACATCGCAAGCATTGTTGAAATGATGAGTCACTTCAGCAGCATAAAAATAATCTATTTATCTACATTTTTACCAAAGTCTTTGAAGTTCTCTATCTCAGAAAATAATATATATATTAAAGTGCTTTGAAAAAAAAATCAGTTTTACTTTGAGGCATGAGCTCTCTCTTTCATTTATTTTCTCTCCTTCCCCACGCTTCTATATAGTATTACCTTTTATAGTTAATTTTTGCTACCCCCTGGCATATACATATTTATAAATATATATGTATTTCCATGTTAAAGAAATACTATAATCAGCAGTTTAGATCAGTACCTGTCAATTAACATTATTTAAGATAAATGTTCTGGTCTTGCAGATGTTAAATCAGAAAACCCAGTGACTAACCAGAGCTTACCCCAAATCTCTTAGTGATTTCTCCTGGTAATATCGTTACAAAGATTTTTTTCTTCTTTCTCATTTCTCGTAGTCTCTTTCACTCAAAGCGCGTATTACTACATCTAGGTTTCCAGTTGTGCTTTTCAGTCATATATTTTCATGAGAAGCATTATTCTCATTTTAGAAGTGGGGACACTGAGGCACTTGAAAACAATTTGCAGTTCGCCAGGTTAATTACTGGGAAAGCCATGAACAGGATGCAAGTCAACTTCATCCAGGCCAGTACTTTCAGTCACTGGCAACAAATACTCAAATACAGTGCTAAAATTTGATTTAGATAGGATGCTAACTTTATATCCCAAGTCCATTTTATAGTAAACTAGAATATAACTTCAAACCCATTAAAAAACAGGATTTAGAAAATGTGATTATATGTGTGTATACTACTTTGATTTCTTCATTACAGAGTGCTATTTTAAATCTGTTCTTTTTGAAAGTGGACAAAGAAGAAGAAATAGTTTTGCGATACTTGGCCTATATCATGCATTCATAGCACTATCAGTACAGTACCTTGATTACCGGATAAATGCTGGCTGCTTCTCCTCTGAGCTCTTTTCACTTTCAGCAGTATAATTTTATGTTAAGGTTTAGTGACACCACAATTGAATTGCATAAATCTGTTCATTATGCCATTTAAACTTTGAATTTCTGTTGTAGGCTGTAGGGGGGAAGAGCCTTTACAAATGCTGCAATGCACACACCAAAAAAAACCCGGGAAAACAGACGCGCCCACACCCACCCAAGACCAGATGTTTTCATTAAGCACTGGATGTAAATATACACATTCATCATTTCTTCTTTTTTTCATGTATAATTTGCCCTGCAATTTTCAATTTAATTAGATATGGATTTTCTTTTTTAGTTAGGTCTTCCTCCAGATAGGCGTACTAACTAAAATCATAACCTTTTTATGCCCTCCTTCCATTTATTCCTTAAAAAGAAGACACCTCGTTCTGAAACCTAATTTAGACAATGCACAAATTTTAGTCTCTTTCCCCCCACACAAAGAAGGATTGCAAGGTGTTGAGATGATACACTATTCTGCTAAATATTTGAGGTTTCTAAGAAAATAGAAATATTAGACAGTAAGCCGCCTGAAGCAAATTACAATGGAAAGATGGAATTATACCCATGAATTGGGAAAAGAAGAGGATTTATGTAAGAATTATCCCTAATAAGGTGGAACAGACATTGTCCAGCCTGCTAAAGAAGAATTTGTGTCGGCGTACGAGGCTAAAGGATAAAATCCGTCTCTGAGCCAGTGCTCTGCCCCCCAAATTTCACGTAATTTTGTCAGAGCGGAAATGGGAGGTTAACGTTGCACTTTCCTATCAGCTTGTCTGTGCCACGTCTGCTCATCGGAGTTCTTAGCTCATTTGCATGCTTCTGCCATTCACCCTGGAATTTACTGTGGTAGGACTGCATCTCAGACTTGGCTAGCAGCCAGAGCCTACTTCTTCATTCCCTCTTTACAGCTAATACAATATGAAAGTCACTAACAAAAAGACTTTCATGTCAAATTACAGAAAAAAATATCTCAATTGCCTAATAGGATTTAAAATTCTTATCATACTGGTGACTTTCTGTAAGTAGTAACATTTGAAAAGAAAGACTTAGCTGATGTTTTCTTCAAATACTCTCTGTGCATCGTAAGTTTTTTTTAACAAGCTGTGATACACTGCTATTCTGTCACTACGGAGATGATACAGGGCAATGGATCACAGCTATATAGCCCTTCTCTTCTCTTCCCATCCCATTGGACTTAACTTCTTATCAAAAGTACTAGCTAAGGTTGTGCATATTGAGAAATATTCCTGTTTGATGTAGATGTCAGGCCTATTTTCTGCACTTAAAGGAATATGGATTTGTATGTGTATACATATGATGAGTATATCTACACATATTCAACTATAACCACAAAGATGTATGTGTGTGTATATATATATATATATGTATATATAGCTATATGTATATATACCTACACACTTTTACCTTTGGTAATATTACACTTCCAACTGTATTCAGGACTAAATAATGCTAATGTTATTAAGCTTGCTATTATGTCAATAACATGGAACCACAGTTCTGCCCAGCCTAGTTTTGTGCCCAGCTCTAGTAGCCAGTTCCATTACACCTCTATAATGATCTTTTCCTCCCCACCACCTCCATACCTCTTCTTCATATTCCTGAGACCTCTCTAGGCAGATATTTGGGTAAGGAGAAGATGAAGCCAGTCTTTGATGTCTCTCCTTGTCCACACACACTCACGCTCCTTCCTTGTTCCACCAAAGGTTCAGACATCTGCAGGTGTTTGCAGGACTTTAGGAAGAGGAGGTGTTACACTGGTGATCCAAACTCTCAAATGCTGACTCATTCCTGATTATCCTCCCAACAAAATATCACAGTTTAATTATGTACCTCAATAATCTCTGATAGCCTAGTTCTTTGCCTGGTAACAACAACAAAGGTAGACTTCAGATGGCATTGGCTATCACTAGTACACAATAAGCTCCATGTGATGTATGTGACTAGAAATAAATGGGAACCAAATTAACCCTCAGTTCTTTCTCATCTAATTCAGACCCCTAATACAACTTTGCATCTTCTTCTGTGTTGGACAAAATAGAATGTTTACAAGAATAAGGCATCATTATGAACTTGTCAGTTGATATTTTTGGTTACAAGTACTGGATACTAGCAGCAGTGATAGAAATGGTATATCTTTTTTTATATAATTCAAACTGTTGTTGTAAAATCTCATTTTGTACTAGTACGAGTAGTGGTGTATCCATGTAGTGCCTCAGAGGACCCAAATGTACTAGCCATTGAAGTTAGCCATCGAAAGAGCTTTCCTCAAGTACTGGAAAGAAGTCAAAGTCCTTCCTAACGATTAGTAAACAGAGGTCCTAGCTTGTTTACAGGTAGATGTAGCTTCTTCCAGTGAAGGTTCACATTATCCATTGGTTATCGCCAAGTGAACAAGAGTGTCATAAAAACACATGCACCTTCTGGACCTCTCTTTAACCTAGTATTTAACTAAATGAAATTAAGATCTATTGGCACTATATTACAGTTGAATTTCAGATTAGCCCTTTGCTTCTGGATTAGCAAGGTCAACTGACATGTGCATTGTGATGGAAATTTTCTAGAAGATAGAAATTTACCAGAAGAAAAATTTCAAAATCAAATCTTACCTAATTTTATCTATGCATATTTACTGCATTCTTTAGGACAGGAAAAGTGGTTCTACTGTTCTTTTGTGGTAAACTTTCTTAATGAAACACTAAGAGACTAAAACAACTCTTCTCAGATGGAAATCATATCCTCTGAAACCCAGAGAAATACACAGGCTTTTCTTTGGCAGAGTCCTTACTTCTTGACAAATCTGAAGTGGGTGTATATGTGTGTGTACATCTGGAAGAAGAGTTATAACTGCAGTTCTGAGCTCATATTTTTGAGCACCTCAGTGCTCTGCCTCTCAATCTGCCAACCTTGGATTTTGGCCAACCTTATGTATGTATTAATATTTATTTATAATTTTTTTTTAGGGGGGGATATCTAGGCTCTAAATTATTTTAAATCCTTACAGAGACACATGTCTAGTTGCTAGTTGGATCTGTATTCAGAGTGGTGGATGAATTCCTTGATGAACAAGAGCTTTGGTCTTACATAAATAATTTCTGGCATTTCAAAAAATTTCTTCCCCAAAACAAGCAGCAGTCAAGAAAACAGGATATCTTTGACTCCATAAAGGCGTCCATTCTCTCCCAGGAACATGGTAAACAATTTAAGGAGCATTATTCCTTCTGTGTAATCTGGACCTAATTTCTAGTATTGCATGCAAAGGTTAAAAGTTTCTTTTTTGCAACCTCAAATTAAGGAGCTGCTCGAGTTTTAGTAATGACTTGTATGTAGTAAGTGTCCCCACAACTCTTGAAGGCTCAGTGAAAACTTTTTCCTCCCCAGCATCCCATCAGTATACTGACATTTGCAAATCATTGATCTAAACAACAATTAATTTCAATGAGATTAAAAACTACAGAAAAGCAGGCAAGCAAAATAAATACCACAGCATAGGAAAGGCTGAATGCATTTAAAAGCCCTGGAGACCCTCAAACTAAAATCACACACACACACAAAGTAAATCCTAGCTGCTATTGTGAACTAGTAATGAAAACCAAGTCTAACGATAAAACCCCTAAAACAGAAGCCACAGTAGATATAATTGAGTACTATACTTCCCACTCATTTTTCCCCTTTAAATTTAACGTGTTTTGCTAGAAAACTGTTACAGCACCATGATGGGCTCAAAATGAAAGCACTATGTTATAGTGATATGTACCTATAATAATATCCAATATAAAATGTTGAAGTTATATTGCAGCATGATTAGCTCGGGTAACAGTGAGCATTCTCCTACTGGCAATAAAAGATAAGGCTGTCATGAACAGTTCTGCTTATTTGCCTTCTAATTTTACCATAGAATAATGGAAGCCAAGGACAGAAAAGCCCTGTTGGGCTGCCTAGTTCAGGTTGCTGCCATGAAGAATTGATCATTATAGTCTATTTTTTAGCATTGATGATTCTTTTACAACTTCCCTTTGGAGTCTCTTCTATATTATCAGACATATCAGTGTGGGGATTTTTTTGATGCTTTTCAGCCTACATCTGTCTGTTCTTAATTGCACCCCATTAAATGTGGTCATAACCCCTTACACCTCCCTAAATATTTCCTCTTTTTCTGGATGTGAACATCCAGGGACGGGTACAATGCTTGCTTTTTGGTTTGTAATGTCAAACCTTATCCAGTGCCACCGTCTCTTTCTGAAGAATCTATACTTCTAATAAAATAATAAAAAAATTAAGAGTTTCCTAGATATGAACAGACATACATTTTTGATTAAGCTGGGAACTGTTCCATCTATCCTGCTGCAGTATGGGACACCTCCCTGTCTGCTGGGGATGCCTTTTTAAGTTCCAGCATCACAACCCACCTTGATGCATTTCCTTGCTGGCTTAGCTATCTTTAGGTACTTGAATGGTTCAACAGATCTCTGAACATTACCTTCTGCGTTTAGGAACCTCTAGGAGCAGAAGTCAAAGTAGTTTACCAGTTAAGTCTGGCTACTGGAGCGGAACACCATGAAGAGCAGAGTTGTAACCATACCTGCCCAAATGTTAATAATTCCCAACACCCAGAATAACCCTACACAGAGCATTTAATTTTTTTTTTAATAACACGTGTGCTTTTAAAATATTTTATGTATAAAAAAAAAGGAGAGAATGTATGTAATAGTTATGAAAAAGATGGTACTTTGGCAAAATTTGCAGAGGAAGAACGAATCAATCATTCCCAAATATTTAATAGCATCAAGTGCCCAAACCATATCTGAGTCAGTTTTGTGGCCTTAAACTCATCTGGGGATATTACTTTCTGCCACAACTGCTCCATTATAGTATCCTGTGTCCTCACTATTTTCATTTCCATGGGTTTTGGTTCTCATGAAGAGTTAGAACTCTAGCCACAAGGTCTATGAACTCTGTAAGTTTGCCCCTATTTCAGATTTCCTGCTTATGAAATACAGAGGTACAGGGGAAAAAAAGTCATGAGAGCCATTTTAGAGGCTGACTTAGCTCCAATTCTGTAGGGAGATCCCCCCTAGCTGCTGCTGGCTGGGGAAGCGGCTGCCACTCTACCACTTCAGCCCCTGCTCTAATATCTTTGGTGTTGCTGGCCCCAGAGCAGGCATTAGAGAAACCTGGGCCTGCAAAATCTGGAATCCAGGAAATCTCAAATCCTCAGCTATTTCACATTTTACGATCTTCATATTTCACGCTTTATAACTTTCATGAGGCACCTTAGAACAGATTCATTAGAAGCACAGAGGAGGGTGAGAGGGTCAGCTTTTGTGTTTTAAAACATAGACGGGCAGCAAAGGATCATGCCTTACTGTTCTTAAGCCACTGAAACATATGTCCACCCAAGGAAGAAACAGAGATAGGGAAAAGATGGAAACCCGTGATCCTTTTTGTTTGCATTTTCGCCCCTTTAACATTGCTTCCTTGAGTGAACATTTGTTTAAAATGTCCATGGGTCATTTCCAAAGAGCTGTGTCTAGGATTTTCTGCTTAGATGATAGAAATGGGGGTGGTGCCATCACGTCAGCCCTGAGAGTCATCACTCTTTCTGATCTGGTTGTTTACTTCACCTACTGACTTACCAAAAGCTCCTACAGAAGTATTTCTCCAGCCAAAACCAGAAAACATGACAGATCTAGGTCTGCAGTTGAATCAAGCCCCCAGGCTCAAGATGAACGTCCAGGAAAGACTGAGCAAAAGTACAAGAGAGAGCAAAAGAAAGAAGGAAAGAAGGAAGAAAAGAAAGAAAGAGAAAAGGTGAGAGGGAGGAAGAATGGGAGAGAAGAAGAGAGACAGGGAGACAGAAAGAAAGAGTATAAAAAAGAAGGCAGGAAACAAAGACTTCCAGACAGGTTTTGGGGAGGGGGTTTAGTACCGAGTGTAAGTTTTATCTGTACATTAAATATTTCAAGGCAGTTCTGCTGGGGAAAAGGAAAAGGTGCCATTCCTCAAATATTACTCTGCTTACAGAGGGAAAAGCGTAACTGTTCAGTCATTTATATATGTTTCCTACCTGAGACAGTACCAGATGGTGCCGTGTAGTCTCAGGTTAATCATTGTGTGAGAGACCTGGGCTGGGAGCCAGACCCACTTCACAGTCAACTGTGAGAACAAGCCATGCTGAACCTTACATAAGATTCACAAGCAGAGCCCTTGCATTTTAAGCAGACATCTGGTATGACATTTCATATTTATCTGCTATAAGGGTTCAAACTGAGCCAGAATGTGGCATTATACCATGCCAGGCTTCTCTGGTATACTTATCAATTTCTGCAGAATACAAACTTTCATGAGAAAGAAATCTTGTGTTCTTACTGTTCAGGATGAGAGTGTTCCAGGCAGGTAGCAATGCAGGGCTGAGTCTTCAAATAAACAGATTGAAACAGTGCTTTTGGGAAGCAACTGTCCCTTCACTGTGCCACACAAATAAAAAGCATGAAACGTGTTGCTGCAATTCTATTTTCCAAGGGCTTGGACGCATGATGGGACTCCCCACAAATTCATTTTGCAGTACAGAGAAAATTGCTTTTGGATCTACCACTCTGTGACTGCAGAGGCTTACTGCCCCTGTGAAACAGGACTTTGATTTAATCTGCTGCTAAAGTGCATAGTCAGGTTAGAGGTTATGCGTATGCACTATGAAGGTGTTGGAACGACAACGAGATGGTTCAGCATTTAACTCTAAAGAAGGGGAAACATTTTCCTGTCACTTCGATAGAATGTTGACTATGAAGAACAGTGATATTTTTGGCCAGCAGTATTTGCTGTATCACCAGTGACAAAAAAAAAAAAACAACAAAAAAACAAACCCAAAACAAATAGGCTTTTCTGAGACTTTGAAACTGGGGTTACTGAAGAACTGAGAAAAGTATCAGCAGCTTCTCTCTTACACACGCACGCACACACTAATAGGAATTTATCCAACCAAACAAAACAGAGCCGTTATAATTTAAGGATAACACCCTTTCCCCAGGACTCACACTCAGCGCATGATTATCCAGTGGAATTCCAAAGGTGAATAAATTCAGTAAATGGGTACTTTACATCACTGAAATGCAGATGATGCATGTAGACCTGGAACATTTCATTTTCTTCACTAAAATATTTTCTGAGACTATTTTTATTTAGAAAGATATATTAACTTTATTTTTTTTTCTTTTTAATATTTAGGAATAAAGTCTGATTTTGCCTTCTTGCAGATCGAGTTCAAATACTAAGTTTTCTCTTTACCTTATATGAGAATGTCATAGAAATTGAAGGGTCTGCAGTACCAAGTGTTCTGCAGGAATGATCAGAGTTGAGCTTCTCCATTTATGCCTAGTGTAATAAAATTCTCATAATGTTTCCACGCAGTATGACTATTGGGCAGAACCCCATGTTGAAGAGAGCAGAATTACACTAACATAAAAGAAAAGCTGTCATAGGAATTTTCTTTTTTAATTAGTATCAGATGTTCATTGCTACACCCCTTCAGCCATGCAATATTTTCCCATCTCCTCCTTGCTCCTTTTGGGGTGTCTGCTGTGTCAGTTTTGTACGAAATAACACTTCTAATGGAGCTCACAGCCAGGTGGTCATCTGTTGAAGTAGCAGATTACAATCTGGCCCGAAGTTTTTATGTAAGTATGCATAAACAGAAATACACATATATGTTTATATTTATATATTTATTTACGTATGTGTGTATGCATTAAACAAACGTATTAAATTCCCTCTCAAACATTGTATTTTTTCCTGTTCGCACCATTTGACTATTATTAAAAATGTTCTTAAAATATTGTCATAATTCTTGATAACAGCTACCTGACAGATTTTAGAGTACATATTTTATTTATCCATTGTCTTGCACAGATTAGACCTTCCAAAAAGCAGGTAATTAATAAAAAACCCCACCCTGAGCACATGGCAGAGATTTAAAATAGTTGCATTCACAAGAGAACTATTATATTAATGGAGATATTCCAATCAGAATGGAGGCCCTGTTGTGTTAAGTGCTGTACAATCACAGAGTCAAAGACAGGCCCTGCTCGGTAATGCTTGCAGGCTAATTAGCGATAACAATAGAACATGACTTATTTTCATTGGTAGTGGGACACTCAGTGCCCACTCAGACTCCCACCAAGCTTAGTTGTAAGACTCCCACTAACATTAATAGGCATTGAAGCAGGTCTCCACTGTGAATCAACCAATTCTGTGAACTATCAAGCACGCAAGCAAGCACAATGTGAAGGCGGCAAAAAGGAAAAAGGAAAAAAAAAATGCTAGAGTATCACAGAATGTACTTTGTTCATTTATTTTGACAAGACTAGTTTAAATAATTTATGAAACTTCATAGTAACACTAATGAATTTAGCGTTCAAGTAATGAAGACTTGATAATGTGGGGTCTTCATTATAACATTCTGCCACTAAGCCTTTGATTAAAAGATTAAAAGAGTTGAAGCCTCCATTTCATTTATTTCTTTATTTTGATAAGTTCATTTTGTTTGCAGATTAGTACATGGAGAATTTCCTATTGTAACTCATTGCCCCTGGCTCTGTAACATGAGACACTGCAAGACTACATCCAGTATATCAATTTACCTGCCTACAAAAAATGTTCTTGCTACTCAACTGGAGTCTGAAAGATAGAATTAGATGTCTAAATTTTCTTAAAAAGTCGTATTTTCAGCTGTGTTTCCAGGTGAATAAGCTGTGCCTTTTCTCTCTCTCCTCCTGGTCCCCATACCCATATGCCCATATGCACAGTGACATAGGGACAGGTAGATAGGCAGCACTGTCGGCTAGATGAATAAACTGGTGCTTTACCTGGACTATGAATATAAAGGGCTTCAGTCTGCTATGGCTAAACAGCATGAAACCATTTCCTCAATAAATGCTAAGCCAGATAGGAGCTACTGCATGAAAGACAAAAAGTGTGACAATGTATTACCTAATTCTATCAGAATATCAGTAATGATCTTCTCTCTATATGATATGCCTTTTTTAAAAGATTAAAACCCCCATGTTTCAAACAGTTAAGAAATAGCTTTCTAAACCTTATTACTTTCAAAGTAATTAATTGTTTCTGTAACCAATTTTCTTGAAGATCTATTCTCTATAAAAGTGGATTAAAAAGCTAGCACACATATGATCCTATTTATATCAGCGGGACTTTTCTCTGCGTTTGGATGACAACACAAATGCATTTACACTAAACAGTCAATACTTCCATGGGAGTTAATGTGTTAACTGGGAAAGCATCTGCTCACAAGCACATCTGTAATGATGACTATAAGCTTCTAATAAGTGAAAGAACTGTAAAAATAAATGATCCATACGTGTTCTTGAAGGAACCCTGCTGTCATTAAGATCGGCCTCTACATGGATACATCAATAGTATAGTTACAAATTCTGTTGCAGATCACTTCATCTTCTAGGTTATGTGATAGAGAAAGACAGAACTTATCCTGGAGTGCAGGATAAAATGATTTCACAGAGGAAGCCATCATCCATCTAGATTGCTAAGGTAAAAAAAAAAAAAAAAACAAACCAAAAAACCTCCCTGTAGTTTTGTAATCCACTGTTATAATAGCTCTGATTATGTACATACAGAGATGATATTAACAAGCTGTTTGTGTACATAATCATAAGATTCTAGCTTAGTCTTAGAAAACAGCAGTCACTGTACACAACTGGTATATTTTGATCATATGATTGATTAATTTTCAATACGAAAAAATATTTTGACAGATCTAGGGTTTTTTCATTACTGAGTGGGACTCAAAAGCTGTATAGAAAAAATAAGACTTGGACAATTTCTTTTTAATCCTGGAATCCTTTCATCTTAAGACTTCTCATAAATTTTGTAATTTTACAGTTTGTGGATGTTTTTTATTTCACTTGGAATTTTTTCCTACATGGATTTTTCTTATTTAACTATTATATTTGCAGTATATTGCTATAGCAATATGCTACTGGCCCTGCCAGCTACAATAAACTGGTTGAAACACTGTTTTTATTTTTTAAAACGTTAGGAATCTGCCTCTCACCAAAGTTTTATACCTTTTGTTTCAGTTTTTGTTTTAATGGAATGGTTGGCGTTTATGATATTTATGAAATTTTAAACAGCTGCTGTTAAATGTGTCGATATCTTATTATGACCATAAACTGCTATAGGCAGGCAAAATTATGACAAACTGCCATAAAATGCAGATAGAGACATATTGTCAAAGCAAAGGCTTTGTCGGCTTCGTATGGGGCATCTAATTGTAAGTACTCTCAAACATGTTATAGCGTGCTGTATCGTAAAGCAAGGTCTGATTCTGCATCTGGTAGACGAATTAGGAGGCAAATGCTGATGTGAGCATTCTCCTTGAATTCAGTAGGACTACAGTATTCGCTTTGGAAGGGATTCAAGTCACTTCACTGCAGCCATTCAAAAGTTAAACTTCGAGTCTCAGTAAGTTACCCAAGCTCCCACAAAAGGCAGTGAAGAGTTGAGCCCAGATGTAGGGCGATTCATCACACCCTGAAATAGCTGTGTACGACAGGTCAGCTGAATACTCTACTGAGATGGGTTTAGTCTCCATTGACTGTTGAGGGAGTCTTCACAAAACCACTTGCCTGCACTGTCCGCATTCAAAACTGGCAGTCATTAAGTCTCAGGACTTCAACCTCCTGTTAATAATACTACAGAAACAAACATATTATTATGAGAGGGCTTGAGGTGTCAGCGTTGTTATTTATCCCGGATCTCCCAAGAGAAGATGCATCCTGCACAGTCCCTTTCGACAGCTACTAATATCTTCATTGATCTTGCTAATTTTACACCTTCAATAATTACATCAATGAAACTAACCAACGAAATAGAATAGAGTTAGAAAATTGGATCTGTAATACCAAGTATCTTTCTCTAGTTGTGTGAGTGAGAGGAGATGCATATATCAGCACCTTCAGAAAGCAGCATTCCCTGTGACTGTAAGACATCGAGACCATAATTATGCTTTGTGTTGTATAGAGATACACATTGGGAATGAACAGCCTGTCTTAAGATCTGAGACAAAGAGGCAATAACACCAAAATATACAAATAAATGCTTATGTTGCATTTTACGACACAACACCCTACACAGGACTGGACTAGGAGCTGTTCTGCTTCAAAAATTACCGAGATTTCAAAAATTTCTGCATGATTTTGCTTTCCTATGAAAGCAAATTTCAGAAACACAAATTGCTGCAATCACTGCAGAACACTTGTTCTAAACAGGGAGCTTGAACATTTGTTCCCCCTTTTGTGAATTAGTGCCTTAACCATCCCAATGCCTTTCACCTTCATTTTCTGAGTTTACCCAGACTCTTTTCCCGAAGCTCCTAACTGATTTCTGGTGACAGGCAATGCACATCCCCTCAGCTTTCTGCTTTCAACGGCTCATATGCTGTAATAAGACTTGCTGTCAGGCAGATAGGGACACTGGAAAAGGCATCTCAGCCTCCTCTCTACCACCACCGGTTATCTTAGCAAACGTGTGTGTGACTGCTGAGAGGTTTCCATTTATGAAGCTTCTAGTTCATTTTCAAACGTGATGTTTAACACTGACAAGTTCTATGGAGCGCAGTGTTGCATGCAGTTGGACTCGCCTATTTATTTACTAAAATACCTTTCCTCCTATGTCCCACACAAATAGGAAGGGACAAGCCTGGCAAAGCTGGCCTTACTGATTTAAATAGCCAGTGACCAAGTGGTTGTTGCTTGTCTATTCACTGCTGAAAGGAAGCATGCCTCCTGAGAGACAAACCCGATCTCAATTCCAGCTCTATTTTTCAGCTTGAAAATATGCCCATTTACTACCCTCTGAGGACCATGAGATAAGCATTAACCCGGGAGCACTGTATTTTTAATACAGTTAATTTTTACCTCTGGATCACAGGGCACTGTAAAAGTTTAAGTTTGGTCTAATATGGAATGTCTGCCAATGTCTTATAATCCTCACTAACCTTTTTCAATGTACTGGAAATCTACTTGTATCAAACTAATAATTTTAAGGGCAAAATAGTTGCTTTCCACTCCATCCGTATGCAGATATAACTGAGAATTACAAACAAGCTATGAGCCTGTACAGTAGAAAATAATATATACTTTGATAACTTCAAAACCCCCAACTTTTAAAATACAATCAATCCCCTTTCTGTTATTTTAACATTTAAAACATTTTTTTTTCCTTTCTAGAAAGAACTTCATTTGAGGTCAGTTCATTTAAGGGTCCGTTGTCTATTTTCAGCTTTTAAAAAACATTTTTCCTAAAGGCTGACATTTAAACCTCTAAAACTAAAGATCACAATAGGTTTTTTCATATCTACGTAACATGTTATCTCAGAAGACGTTCTGCTGTAATACAATGCAATATGCATTTATTAAGAGGCCATTGTGACCATTTATTTTATGAAGAGATGGTGAACCCTCTGCTGCAATCACCTTTTTTATACATCTCTAAAAGGAATAGCCAAAAACAGTTTTCCTTTAGGACTCAAAACAATTACGTGAAGTTTATTACAGACATCCTTTTAAAATGATTTTAGGGTAACCTTTGTATTCCTTCCTTATCACTAGATGACAGCAGCAAGAACTTCACACATCAGAAAACAGCGTGAGGCACATGTGCATAAGGGAAGACCAAGACTTTTTGATCTGACCAGACAAAAACCTTCCTAAAACCAGTCAAAAGGAACATAATGGAAAATGGGGCTGCTGCAGCCAGTGTCATTAGCCCCTAACAAAACCAGTACAAAATTCAGTGCAGATGAACACTAAGGTGAGATCATCTCCTTTTCCTCTCCTGACAGAAGGAGCGACAGCCCTGAAATGATGCAGCAGTGAACTCCCCTCCACCTACTCCAGGAGGTGTGTGGGAAGGAGGGGGACACGACAGCGGAAGAGTGTAACACGGCAGCAATAGCAGAGTAATAACAAAAAACGTTCATCTTGTTACAGTTTTGGCTTTTAACAGCCTGCTGGGAAATGCTTTTGTTTGCTTATTTTTTATTCTGCTTCTCCAGAGGCTTCCTTTTCTCGCAGGGCTCCTGAGGAAAGACAGGACTCTGCAGAATCACCTCACCTGTGGTGGGAGTCATCTCCCCAAACGGCTACCATCTGAAAGCTCAGTGTTTCGTTTGATGAGCTTCTTTGATACGTGCCTCCTATGGCTGTTCATCTCCTTCTGAGATAACGGACTGAAATAACTCAGATTAATTACTCTGTACTGGTGCCTGTTAGTGGGACAAATAGGACACCCGGCTGAGAGGTGGGAATGGGAGAGAAGAATGATCCCATCCATCCTGCCAAGGAGGAGACTGGTGGGGCACTGGGGCAGCGAAAGGCACAACTGGCCCTGGAAATCTCTGTGATCTCAGACCGAGGTATGCCCGAGCTGAATGTGGCAAATTCTGGGCAAATGAAGGAACTTTACAGATATTTCACCTACATCCTCTTGTTGGGAGCCACACTGCAGGACAGAAAGATATGGTCTGTGTTTACCATGTTATATCAGTTCATGAAACATGCAGGGAACATACTCAGGACTGAGTTTCAGGCTTCCTGCTGGGTATTTTGGAGCAGGGTCCTTATACACTATGCATTAGGGGGCAGAAAGCAGTTTAGGGAGATCTTTATCACCTGAGCCAGCCTCCTTTTCCTGAGGGTCTAGGATGTGCAAACTGAGAATGGGAGATATGGGCAGGGAGACGTAATGCCTTTCCATTTCGCTTGAAACAAACCAACAACATTTCTCTGGCACACGTATACATAAGCTAAAAACTCACCACGGACTTTACTGCTGAAAAATATATTTTGCTCTAGAGGCTGCCCTCCTTTTTGGTGATATCCCTTCATTTGCCTTGCAGGCTACAGCAGAAAGTGATTTTGATGTAATAATATAGAGCTAAGCACAAGAAATGCAAGTAAATTCATTTTTGGATGCATATATTTACAAGGCAAGTACAGGATGTTTAGCATCTTCCCCTCTGGCTTTATTTATAAGGCATTCATTCTCTCTCCACAGGTGAATGAAAACCAAGAGGCTCACAGAACCTGTTTACAAATATGTCCTGTTTTTATTTATGATGCTTCACAGCGCTGCTGTGCTTCTCTGATGTGCCGGGCTTCAGTCACAGCCCTGATATAAGCAACACGTTACTTTCCCAACCAAAGAAAATGTAATTTAAGCAAGCTTGTCAACAGTAGGGCCCAGCAGGCAGGCAAAGCAAGGAATCCAAAAGAGGGTCAGATTTCCTGGTATTTCTCTGCTAGCAGAGAAGATTAGAAGATAACACCTCACGTTTGGAAGAAATGAATCAAATCTGATAAGTGCAATGCATCCTCAAAAGTTTACGGTGAGAGGGAGTTATTCGCGCAACATAAAACTAGTGCCGGTAATAAAAGCTGTGTGAAAGCGATGTGCTTCATAGCACAGTACACATGGTGCTGCTCCACGACCTGAAAGTCAGCCTTAGGCTTTTTGTGCAAAAATGTTTTTAAATTCTTACAGCTGTAATCCTGTAAAGCCTGCTCTTGCTTCCACTCTCACCTGCCTCTTCTACCTATCTACTTGTTTCATTCACTGGATGGGGTGATGTTGCTTGTTTTTCTGCTTCTTGCTGGGACCAAATTATCAATCTACCTGACACCCACTTGATAAAAAAAGACAATGAGCACCAGACGGAAGCCACCACATATCAATTCATTGTTGCCTCCAGCAAATGAAATAATCTAGCTTTTTTTCTCTCAGGAATAATTTGCCTTGTCAACATAACAACCAGTAATTGGAGCTCCCTAAACTTTAGCAGAAGCATTAATTTCATGTTCTGGAAATCTACAGTTACAGGCTTCATAAAAAAACCTTCACGAGATGGTTCAGTTTTTCTCAGGTACTGGGAATTGCTTATTGAAGGCAAAGTCATCTGAGGTCTGTTTTTACCATGACCCTGTGTGAGTGTCTGAAATCTTCAAATCATCATTCACTTTGTGTCTTAATGCTGTGTTACCATAACAGATGTAACAGAGTGTACATAGTCTCTGTTGAACTAGAAGGACAATTTATACATTTAGCATTCTGAGACAATGAATGACATTATAACCGGGAAAAATAAGGCTGTCTCATACTCTCTCCCTTTCACTGCTTATAACTTTGTTTGATTTTAACTGTTTAATCTGAATTATGTCATTCTGGGGTTTTACCAAAGACTAAATATTATTAGAGACTTTTTTCTTCTCTTTTCCTATTAGAAAGAAATAAAAGTCACACAGATGGGGTGGGTTTGGTTTTTTTTTTCAGATCTTTTGTTAAGGATGTTACCGGACCAGCCAGGTGCGCCAGACTTCTGAATTCCTTGGGTGCCAAAGCTCAGCTGGGTGCACTCCACCACCCTGGGAGTCTCTCCATCCCACTCCCACGCAGGTGGCTGCTGCTGCTCCTGTTTGCAGGTTCAGCCAGCACCGAAGTTGAGCACGTACCCCACAGACACACACACACACAGAGGCACTACGGCCAGGTACACAGACTGCCACGGAGAAGCCCTGCCCTTAGCAACGTCCATGTAGAACGCTACCAAAACTCACATAAAGAGCCCTCCACAACACCCCGGGTCCTCGCCGCCATCAGGCAGCAAACCTCTGCAGACGACCGGTGGGGCTGGCAGTCGGGTGCCTCTCCCTGTCACCCATTCCGACGACTCGCCGTTTCTTCCTTGCACGGTTTAGGGTTAAGTGAACCAGGTTCTTTGCTTGTGGGTACGTCTGGCTCCCCTTCAACTTTGAGGGTGGTGAACCTATTATACAGCTGTAAGCCCTCAGGTGGGGCAGAAGCCTTATTTGTGGTGCTAGGAATTATCAGAGTCCATCCTTCCCCTTCTCCAGAGGTTTCTTTTACCTTGATAGTGGGGTTAGACACTGCTAACCTGCTGCGCAGCCTGCTCACCTCTTCCCATAACTCCTCTACTTGGCAGCACAGCTGCTCCAAGACAGCTCACCTCTTGCAGGACAGAAGTGCTTCTCTCCTGGCTTCTGAGAGTATTAGGATGGCCTCTAACTCTACCTAATATCCACACCTGGATGTTGGGCCCCTTTCCCAGCCACTGGTTCAGACCCTGTGTCTTTCCTGATACAGGTCTCCTCCTACCTGCCTGCTAGTCCGGCTTAAAGTTTGCTAGCAAATGACACGTACACACATGTGCATGCAGGATTGCATTTATGGGGGGAAAATGAACATATTCAGGTCTTTGCAGTTGCTGGTATTTAGACCTCTCACACATATATACATCCTTGCCTCTCCAGTTCCTGACACATAAATCTATAAATCCTTTCACTTCAACCCTTTTCCAACTGCTGGCATGGAGACCCTGCAGAATTCACACATAAGGGATAGGGAGTGAGTTTACATAGAAGAAATGGTTGGTAAATGGTTCTAATAAGAAGATAGGCAGCTGGTCCCTTTATCCCCCTCCTCTCCTTTTTCCTGTGCTTGTTTCTTCCCAATCCACCCTGATCCTTCCCTTTCCCCACTGTTGGCCTTTCCCCTGAACACCCTATAAAAAGTTTTGCAAAATACCGCAAGCCCACTTTAGCATCTGATAATACTGCTGTTAGTCTTGTTTTTCCCTTTTCATCAGTTACAAGTTCAGGTTGACCCTCTTCAAGGCTATCTCTGAGGGGTGCATTTAATGAACCAGTGGCTGAAGTGGTCTGGTCTTTTTCTTTGTCTTCACTGTCGCTTTCCTAGCTATACGTTATTTCTTTTCTACTGAAGAATCCTTAAACAGGTAATTCAGTGAATGAGGTGCTTTCTCACTCCACATACCTTTACAGCTTTATTTACCTCTATGTTTTAGAGGAAGTCTTGGCCGTCTAGAATGGGCAAGACCATGGTGCTGCTTTGAGGATCACGCCGTTAAGTGTTGGCACAGAAATTTCACAGATGTTGCATCCCCGTGGGACCAGAGCATCATCCTTCTGTACGCGGGGCTGGTCTCCCCCTGCAACCCCCTTCCCATGCCAGCGGCCGGGAGCGGGGAAAGCCTCTCTGCGGTTTCACTGCTCCCTCTTTTGGAGACTAGCAAGGAAGAAATACTGTGGCAAGGGAGAAGAAATCAGGTGGAGGCAGAGGAAGGTGTGAGGAGAGCAGGGGTAGGTGGCCAGAGCAGGATAAGGAACAGAGAAGCAGGATCCAGGAACACGGCACACTGAGAGAATGGGACACGGAGATAAATCAAAGTAGGACTCGCAGGGGCTTGCAACAGGGAGAGAAAAAGAAGACTGTGTTTGGGGGGGGGCAAGACTGTGGCAGAAATAAGGGACAAGCGTGGGAGAGAGGGCTGAAGCTGGAGTAAATGCTGGGGAAGAAAGAGAGAAATATTTAGTTTTATAGCAGTGTAAATTAGGAATTTGAGCAGGGAGGCACTAGAAAGGAGACTAAGGGAATAAGGTCAGGAGAGTCTAAAATCCCTAGGATGAATTCCACACTTCAGTCTGGAATTATATTCCTTATTTTTTGGTCTCCACAGTACTATCTAGGAAACCGCTGTATGATTCAGTTCACCGGTAAAATCCGTATCTCGTTCTATTCTTGTGGTTGATCCGCATGCAGTGTAACAACCTTGCACAGTTACTAGTAAACACTAGTCATATGCAAAGCTCTCTTAATAATCTTTCAGGTTAATTAAAGAAATATGCCAAGAGTCCCACAGCCCATGTTAGTAATGTGTGCAGTATGTCTTGCAGTCCTAGCATTAACCAGCCAAGAATTTTTCTCTTTTTTCCCTAGCTAGAAATATTTCTCTTGGACATATTTCTTTTTTCTTGTTTTTAAGTAAATGTCTGACAGTTCTGGGCTCACTTGCAATAGCTATTTTGTTTGTTTGTTTGTTTTGTTTTTCTCTCTTACAAATACTTCCCTTGATGCCTTGCTGACCTTTTGCATTCTCTCCACCTCAGCAGCTTGGTTTTAGGAAGACAATCCTCCCAGACACCCTCCTGCTCCCCCTTTCTTCTTCTAACCAAGTACTGGGTGAATAGATCCATATTGTCAAAAGCAATGCACTGCAATTCAGTCACTTTTACCATGAGCTACCTATTAAGCATAATTTTTCCTCAAGATTTTCCAAGGTGCCACAAGTAAATACTTGA
Organism: Leptodon cayanensis; assembly: GCA_027564655.1. Taxonomy (NCBI): domain Eukaryota; kingdom Metazoa; phylum Chordata; class Aves; order Accipitriformes; family Accipitridae; genus Leptodon; species Leptodon cayanensis. The sequence continues at coordinate 27,153,447 of JANXJC010000008.1, forward strand.
AGTAAATGTCAAGCTGCCTTCCAACTTTCAAGAAAGGACCAGGGAAGATTTCAAGGACATTACAAGGGCTATTACCTAATTATATTTCATATGCCATACTACATAATGGCTGAGTTCTGCAAGTGTATTGGTATTTATCGAGAAGGAGGTATGAATTTAGGTATAACTATTCTCATACATTTTCCTCTCACATTTTTTTCCTTCTTGTTAGCTTAAGCTGGTCCACATAAGGATTGTTTTGCAATACAACTATATTTGTAAGTGGCATGATTATTGTTATTTTTACACAATGTAATTGATGCAGAAATAAAAGTCCTGAAGAGCAAATGTAACAGAATGTGCGTGCATCGAGGTAACATAGTCCTCTACCTCTCTAGGTTTTTGCTATATGTTACTGATTTAGAGGTATAGGCAGAAATATTTCATTGTTTCATTATAGGTGAGATGGTAACTTCTTTAGGATAAATATGGCCTTTGTGGTATCTCAGTGAAAGATACAGTGCTGAATATACATCTTGAAGTTTCATTTCATTAATAAAGGGGGAAAGAAGCTGTTAAAAGAAAAGGCTATTCTTTTCACACTGGTAAGCGTTTCAAATTCATAGGCTTTACTAGAAATTCATATTCAAACTTTGACTTTTCCTGTATTACTCATGGTGGATTCTTGTTTTGTAGCGTGAGAATGGCTCATTCTAATTCTTAAAATATACCCTCCCTTTGCATAAGCTAAGATTTAGTCTGCTGTACCGTCTCAAACAGAGTATAGAGATTCTCTCACTAGTCAATTGAGAGAGATAAGCAACTCTAATAAAGTTAAGTTAATCCTACTTATTTTAGGAAGGAGTAAAGATGCTTCTCTCTTCCCATTAACGAGAGAGAGCGCCTAAATAATTCACTCTGATTAGACAACTGACTTCTAGACAGCTAAAGTTAGATGAGATGAATCCTAACTTTAAACCTCCTGTGTCTGTTGCTTCAGCTGACTCTCTTGTCAAGTTACAAGCTAAGGAATAAACTAGATTAGAATACTCTTTAAAAAGAAAAAGCTACCATTACATCACATTGTACGAGTTGACTTTTCAGCCATATCCTCTCACAGGAAAAATTTCATTTTCCATTAAATTCTGCTCTGTCATTATCTTTGTATAATGAGCAGAAGGATACACAGACAACCTGACCTGAAACGCTATTACATTTCCCTTTCTGTGGTATTTCACCTTAAGACCATTACAAAAACCAAACCAGAATTCTCTTTTCTAGAGCTTTACAAAACATTATACAGATTTAGACATTAGGATTTTGTAGTAGCAAATACTGTTTTTTTTACTAGAAGATTGTAATGTGTTAATAAAACCCAGTTCTATCATTTCATTTAAATCTAATATTTCAAATATATATAAAATATGGTAAATAGTATAAAACATTTTAAATCATAATTGGAATATTATTAATAAATAAAAAAGCCACTAATCAGTAAAAATATTGTTTTCACAGAAATTCCTCCCTTTGTTGCTACTAGATATTTACATTTACATGTGAGGCTTTGGCTTAGTTTTTACACTTTTCCACATTAATGCACTTTTGCAAACACATTCCTCTAAGATATGTAAAACTATTGAAAACCACAGTCCTCTTTTTGTTATCAGTGGTTCCCTGTCAAAATGGAAGGAGGTTGATATTTCATCCTGTGCCCAGTTCCACTAAAATATTTAATCAATGACTTGGTTGATGGATGACAGCCCAAAGCTGGGAGGATCTGGAATGATGTTGAAGGGCAGGATTCAAGGACTCGGAATTATCTTGACAAATGGGAGAAACAGCAGGAAAAAGCTGAATAGGAGCAAATACAAAGTCAAGGCTAATATAGGATGGACAACATAGCATTTTTCTGGAAAAAGGATTTGGAAACTGCATTTAGTCACAAGCCGAAGACAGAATAAGATCAGTGCCCTTATAGCAGGTGAGGAGCTGGGAGTTTTGTCAATAAAGTAAAGGTAGTAAGAGAACTCCACAGATGAACAAGAAGCTGCAAACAAAAGTCAAAGATAGAAAGTAAATGTACTAGAACCAGAAGCAGGAAGAGGTCACCAAGAAGGAATACAGATACCCTGCCCAAGACTACAAGAATGTGATTAGGAAAGACAAAGCCCACTCGGTGCTGAATCTGATGAGTGCTTTGAATGGCAACAAGAAAGGCTTCTACAGATACATCAGCAGCAAAAGAAAGACTGGGGAATATGTGGGCTGCTGAAGTGGACGGAGACAAACAGTGTGGAAAAACCCCAGATACTCAACGCCTTCTTCACCCTGGTCTTTCCTAGTAAAATTTTCCCTCAGCAATCCCAGGTCCCTGTGACCATTGGGAAAGTCTGGAGCAAGGAAGACTTGCCTTGACTGGAGGAGGATTCTATTAGGGAACGTTTACGCAAACCGAACATACACAATCCCATAGGCCCCCAAAGGGATGTATCTGCAAGTGCTGAGGAAGCTCGCTGCTATCGTTACAGGACCACCCTCAATCATCTTTGAAAGGCCGTGGTGACTGGGGAAAGTTCCTTGAGTGCTAGGGGAAAAAAAATGTCACTCTAATCTTCAAGAAGAACAAGAACAAAGGTCTGGGAAACTACCGGCTGGTTAGCCTCACCTCAATGCCTGGGAAGGTGATGAAGCAAATCCTTCTGTAAAGCATGTTGAAACATTTCCAGGACAAGAAGGTACTCGAATGTAGTCAATATAGATTTATGAAGGGGAAATCATGCTTGGTTAACCTCACAGCTTACTATGACAAAATTACTAGCTCAATGGATAATGTGAGAACAGCTGATACTGTTTATCTTGACTTTAGTAAAGGTTTTGACACTGTCTTCCGTATAATTCTTACTGTCAAACTGATGAATGGACTAGATAGGTGGACAATGATGTTGACTGAAAATAGGCTGAACTTCCAGGACTGAAGGGATGTGATCAGGAGGACAAATCCAGTCTAGTCAATAGTGTTGTAACCCAGGGGTCAATACCTGGGTCAAAAAGAGGCCAACACCTCTTCATTAATGAAATGGATGATGGGACCAAGTGCACTCCCAGCGAATCTGCAGATGATACAAAGCCAGGAGGATTGGTGGATACACCAGGTAGTTGTGACACCATTCAGAGGAGCCTTGATGAGCTGGAAAAATGAGCCGAAAGGAATTTCATGAAGTCTAACATTGTGCATTGCTAGCAGGTCAATGGAGGTGCTTCCTCCCCCCTGCTCAGTGCTTGTGAGACACATCTGAAGTGCTGGGTTCAGTTCTGGGCTCCCCAGACATGGATGTGTTGGAACAAGTGTAGCAAATGGCAGCAGAGATGGTTAAGGGACAGGAGCATCTGGCACACAAAGTGGGGCTGAAAGCGTTGGGATTGTCTGTCCTAGGGAAGAGAAGGCTTAGGTGGGATCTTACCCATGTGCATGAATACCTGATTAGTGGGAGACAAGAAGATGGAGCCAGACTCTTCTCAGTGGTGCTCACTGACAGGACAAGAAGGAACAAATTAAAGTATGGGGTATTGTGCTGGTTTTGGCTGGGATAGAGTTAATTTTCTTCATTGTAGCTAGTACGGGGCTGTGTTTTGGATTTGTGCTGGAAACAACGTTGATAACCCCGGGATGTTTTCGTTCCTGCTGAGCAGTGCTTACCCAGAGCCAAGGGCTTTGCTGCTTCTCCCCCCACCCCACCAGCG
>JANXJC010000008.1:27157353-27178340 GCA_027564655.1 Leptodon cayanensis
CCTGCTGTCCTGGAGATGGCTGAACGTCTGCCTGCCCGTGGGGAGCGGGGAATGGATTCCTGGGTTTGCTTTGCTTGTGCGCACGGCTTTTGCTTTACCTCTTAAACTGTCTTTATCACAGTCCATGAGTCGTTTTCTCACTTTTACCCTTCTGATTCTCTTCGGTATCCCACCGTGGTGGGAGTGAGCAAGCAGCTGTGTGGGGCTAAGCTGTCAGCTGGGGTTAAACCACAACAGATATTCAACTTAGACGTAAGGAAACACTTTTTTTATTGTGAGGGTGGCCAAGTATTCAAACAGGTTGCCCAAAGAGTTTGTAAAGTCTTCATCTTCAAAGATATTCAAAACCCAACTGGACATGGCCCTGAGCAATCTGCTCTAGCTCACCCTGCCAACCTCAAACGTCCTGTGATTCTGTGACTGCAACTAAATTCAGATACTGCAGTACAAATTGGGTGGGTTATGTTACATTTCACCTCACACTATGCACTGTTCTACTTCCTCTGAAGTAAAAACTCTATATCTTTTCACAGACATGCCAGGGTTTTGCTTATTAATATTCATTTCGTGTTATTTAGATAGCTGCTTGATTTTTTCGTCGTTACCTAATTTGGAGGAAAGCTTACATGCTGATTTATTCTGTTACTTTGGTTCTAGTCCTGGAATTTTTTTACATTTTGACTTTCTAATTGCTTGAAGAAATTAGGACACCATGGCAAATCAATTGCAAAATTATAGCATGGTCCTTTTCTTCTCAATGTAATTTTTTCTTGTTTCAGAATTTTTATTTTAATTTGATCTATTGTCCTTCATTATCTATGTCAAAGATATGTTACATTGCCTGTGTACAAGTATTGAAGGGGTGTCATTACCAAAGCAGGTGGATTTATGTTATTGTAAAGGACAAAAATGTGAAACTAGGGACATTAAATTAAAGAAAATGCAGGCTAAATACTGCAGGAATGTTCTCAAATGTTTGATTTTTTAGATCGTACTGACTCAAAGAATTAAGTGGTAGAAGTAGTAGCTCATTCACTTTGGTGGTTTCAGACTATGCTGGGTATTACACTATATAAAAAAATAAGGTCTTGGGGCATATCTAGATGAGGTCTGGAAATTTTTGTCAATCTCTAAACAGTCACTACTGGCAATTTTTGTCACTGAAAAACTCTGCTTATAATGCCACAGTGCTAAAATATACTTGAGTTTGTCACACTTTGTTTATCAAAAGATAGAGCAGGTGTTGAGAAATAATTTCCATCTCAACACTTTATAACTTCTCCAGTCTATAGAAATATAAATAACTGGTTCATATGACACTTCTGTTGTTTCAGAGGACATTATGCTATGTCAGGATCAAAAGCATCTGCAACTTTAAAAGGTTTTATTTAATCTGTGAATTATTACTTTCCTTCCTGTGTGCTAGAATGAACTATTTGTCTGTATTCAGCAAGAGAGCTATAAATACTGGTTCAATTGTTAAGTAGTTGCAAGGATTTATAGATCCCAGTAAGATAAATAATATCTGAACGTTTCCTTCTAAACGGTACTACAGGTTAATGGTAGTGATAGTGCAGGGATTATAGAACCTTTTAAAATTATTTTATATCAGTGCTATCTTAGGAAAAAAAATAGCGTAACTTTTGGAATACTTTGGTGGTTCCAGAAAATATATACTTTTGCTTTAAATATTCAGAGGAAAATGAGTTCTTAAATTCATGCTGGTTTACATCCTGCAGATTCAGCTGTCTACATTAAAATGGCTCTGTGACTCTCCATGCATAGGCATCTTCTAGATGTGCTCATTTGGTTCGGATGTTAGCTGCGCTGTAACGTTTCATTTGACTTGGCAGAACCTTGATACGCAACTAGGGAACAGTATTTTTTGCAGATGGTGTTCAAAGGATATGGTGTCATTTTCTGAGGGGTCTCATCTTTCCATTTATGAGTGGTGTGCCGGTTTTGGCTGGCAGAGAGTTAATTTTCAACAGTTACTTGATACCAGATTCTCACTTAACAGGGCAAGCTGATCGCTAGCATTGATATTAGAAAAGATTAGTCCTAAACCATAGCACACTGATCCTCCTATAAAAGGTTTTAAATCAGTACCCAGGGAATGTCCCCAGTACTCAGCCAAGCTTCTTGGTGATTTCTCTTTGCATCTGAAATATTGAAGCAGTGAGTAGCAGGAAGTACATCAGGACAAAGGCTTTTCTAACAAGAAAGGGAACATCACAGATGTATGTCATATATCACAGGACACTTGGCAGTATGTTCCTACAGCCACTCATCTCACACAGGAGCATTCCTACATGCTACCACAACCCCCGTGTTTTGTTCCCATATGGCACAGCTATTGACTGTGGTTGATTAAAGGAAGTCCCACAATAGTGTCGTTGTTGTACTTTTTTTTCAGCTTTAACAGAGCATTGTTGATCTCAGTCAGGTCAGACACCCTGTCAGAGCCCAATCTTGACACATCAATGACAACACATATCAGAACAGTCAAAAGTTTACAACATGTAATAAAACCCGAAGTCACGCATGCTAGCCTCCTGTGGCCTGAGTGGGATTGTAGGCAACCAGTGACTTGTAGGCTCCATTACTTCCCAAATGTTCAGTGTATCTAGCCCTTGGCAGAGTGTCAAGGACAAAGAATAATCAGTCTTCAGATATCACTTCTGAAATGCTATGCCCTGCGCTTCCTTCAGGTGACTCATTCTTTCCATGTTGTCAAGATCCATCGATGAAAGCTGACTACTTTCAAAGGCCTCTGACAAGTGAAGCATCCTCAATACCTGGAGAAAATGATACTGTGCAATCAGTACTCACAGAACATACCCCGAGTGATGGATGAGTTACTGCCTGGCAACGTCGTGGTGAACTTCTCTTCCAGACTCGAGACAGAGCCCTAGAACAGTTAAAGAGTTCTTGGACCCAGGAGGAAAATGATCACACTGGGAAGAGGCTCGAGGAGTTTTTAAACTGATTTCAGAGTTGCCATAAATCTAGCCGCTGTCTTTTGGATGTTGACAATATCCTATCCTTACAGAAAATCCGTGCATTTAAAATAGGGTAGACTTACTGCAGGAGCATGAAAATGATGTGAAAATCGATTGTACTAATGCAGGGCAGTGCTCACAAAGCAATAGCTATTAAGAAGGCATTTCTGTTTTAATACTTTTTTAATCCTTTATATAAATACTATATGCAGTGTAATAAAACATTACTAATAAATAGGGATTTGAGATGCTTCTCTTTTTTTTTTTTCCTTTTTTTTAATACCAATGGCTATCTTACTCTTTGCAGGCAATTTGAATGAAAAGATTAATGATATTGCTCATAATACATAAACCTGAACACAAATTCAGAGGCAGCTAAACCTTCTCAGGTAGGAAGGTTTAAATTTCATACTTCATGTTTTGTTTGTTTTCATAATGTGTAATTTTTGCTTGAACATTTCTAAGCTGAGAATGGTTTTCTGGTGTTTTATGGAGAGTATGTTTTTGCTAATCATTGTGACACATTTTCCAATTTTTTTTTTTCCAGCAAAAACCAAAGCAGCCTAGCTAGTGAGTCTCTCTCCTGATAATTCTGTTATGCTCAATATAGTGTTCAGAACTAAAACATAAATGGAGACAAGTATGGTCAGATATGAACAAGGGCATAAGTGCATAAGGTGGGCTTTACGGATCCTAAATCTCTGCACATAAGCCCTCTATGGACACCTCAATTTTCAAATTAATATTCCGTAGGAGCTTAAGAATACTCTTTAACTTGTCCAGTAGCACTTCAGTTTTGAAAGGGTTTGGGAACTTGCTGCCTAATTGTGAGCAGCCAATCATGTAGGCGTCCTCAAGGCTTTGTCTAACGCATATCAGTACCACTGAATTTATTCAAAAACATGTACAGAGAAAAGAATAGTACTGCTTGTGTTAGCTTAGTAGTAAAAGAATTCAGCCAAGGAATGTGGGGTTTAAAATATCCTTAGCCTCGAAGGGTTTGAACAATACCTCATCAAGATCACTGAGCTGCAAGCCTGTCCTTGGGAAAATAGGATGCTGTTCTGGCAGGAATGCATATCGTGAGGCTAGAGGAAAAAGTATGCAAGGGGTAGCACTTCTCTGCTCCTCAAAGGTGAAAGCTTTCACCTGGAATGGAGTAGAAAAGAAGTGTGTGTGTTTTCCTGCTCTTTTTAATATGCCCGCTTTAAAATTGATATAAATTCTGTTTCAGGTGTACAGTGTGGGCTGTTCAGGCCAGAACGTATAAGGAGCAGTGCAGATAGGCTTAGACAGAGCACTCCCTAATCCAACTGGACAGAGGACCTCAGGTCAAACATGCCTTCCGACAGCTTGGACTGCTCTGCTGGCAATCCAGTGACTGTCCTTAGGCAGCACTGTGCCACGATGCCTGCCAAAATATACAGTTCTGGCTATTGCCTTATATATTTCTGAAGGACTGTGTTTCTTTGCTCTCCGTCTGTAAAGTATAACTCTTCTCTCAACCCCTACTATGCCTATGCAGTCTATTTAGATTAAAACTCAACCACGTACTTCACATACACCTCCCAGCACTGCAGTGCACAGTTATCTGGGGAGGGAATGGGGTTTGATACTTCTGTCATGCAAATAAGGGAAGATTCCCCCGCCCCCCCTTTCTCCACATGTATATAATTTATACACAAGATCTCTTCCTTTCTGAAAGGGAAGCACAAGAAGCTGCGGGAAGCCCTGGAGAAAGCAAAGGTATCCATGCATACACCTGAGCATCCTTTAAATTAGGTGAAGTAACATCCAAGAAACAAACTGTTTTTTCCCAAGCACCTGATCGGTAAATAAACATATGTGAGCCGTTGTTGTTGTTTTAATGTGGTTCTGCAGTATATGTTTGCAAATGCAGTACTAAACCATATGTCAACATTTGCCTTAATGTACTCCTGGAGGCTACCTACGCAGGAATCAGTCAAATAACTTCAAAACGGCTATAAATACATGCACCTCCCATTACATTTCACACAGTTATATGCACAGCGGTTGCCTGGTGCGTTGGGCTTAATTTACATATCTTGCCTTTTGCAAGCTGAACATAATTTGGTACACTGTTTAAAGTTTATTATTCCACTATCCTTTGATGTTCTAATTTACTTTGTGTGCCAGTATTTAATTTACTACTAATCTTTTAAAGAGTTGAGTAAGGATCACGGTAGCCTCGTTTCATAAAGACTTCTGTAATGAACTTGGGTGCTAGCGTAGTTTCACAGGAACTTAGAGTTGCAGTTCATTACAGAACAGTGAGCTCCAGCTATATTGAATTACTGCCAGGAAATATTTACAGGCTACAGTCATAGACTTTACCTTTCAATCAATGATGGTCTAAGGGAACACTTCCTGAAGTTCGTTAATGCATTCTGCTAGCCCGACAAGTGGGTGTAAGCTAATTCTGCCAACTTCAGTACCTTTCCGAGTGCTGCTTTGAGGCCAACAAAACATCCGAGTATTTTTTGTGAATAAACAACTCATCAAAACATATGAGAACAGAAGGTTTCAAACATAGCAAAGCAATTGGCGTAGTCATTTTAGAGTTAATTAGAAGCACAATGGTACTTTATTCAAGCCTCCTAGACCAAGGGCCATCTGCATGACAATATAACATCTCTTATAGCCTCCTTATAACTCTATAGAGCTATGTATTAATGACTCTCCCTTTACTGTGCCTGGGAATCAAAAGGGGAACATTTCAATAAATATGAATAACATGCAGGAAAATTTTGCAGTCAATAGATTATGCTTTTACATTCTGTTCTATGTATCTGCTGCTATGCTCCACTTTTTTGTCCTAACCTCCTTTTATCATTTTGGATGTCACAATTATTGGTTCTGTTGAAGAATTACACTTAAAAATAAGGGACCAGAGCTCCAATGAAGTAGCAGTGTTGTAAGCAAGAACAAAAGTGCATATTTTTCTACCTCTTATTTTGTTACGTGTCATGGCTTTTTCTTAGGCAGAAAGTGCCTTGAACTTCAGGGAGTAAGCATATCCTATATTTTTCTCTGTATCTTGCAAGTAAATAAGGAAAAAAAAAAAGAATGCCTGTTTATTTCTTTACTGGTGCTGGCTAGTGGGTGGAGCTGCAGCTCTCTGGGTGGCAGGGATGGAGGTGGAAGCAGCAGAAAGCTGCTGCTTATGTCTGCCAGCAGTAAATTACCATCCCCTTACTCCCCAGTCACTACAGTAACGGGCAAAAGAAAAATAATGAGCCGCAGTTCTTTCCTTTAGCTGCCTGTAGAGTTGTATAGCTGTGGCGTAACTTTATTATGGGTTGTCTGTATGAGACAAACTCCAGCTCACATTGCCAGGGGAAGTTTTAGGCAGAGGTGGGCCATGGTGAAGGTACAACGTGCACCACAGCAAGAGAGTCCAGTGGTTCCACGTATCATTAAAGACATTCGGGAGTAAGATAGCTGGGAAAGTTGGGTGAGGTTTAGTACAAATATCATAGCGGTACTTGCTCAAAGCCAACCAGTAGATTGAATATGTCATTATTTGCACCATTATTGCAGCGAACAATTTGTAGAGCAGAGTAGGAAATGTAGCAACTGACGCTTGGGAAGTTTCTTACTGTCTGAAGTAAGACACCGTGACATATAAAGTAAGCCCTTGGATTACTCACCCTGATTTTATTTTTATTTAGTTCCATAAACAATTACTGCTATAACTTCAAAAGAAAAATCCAATAATCAAGTAATAAATCATATAGAAGAATTTGGGTGTTTAAAAAGAGCACATTGAATCCTGCTAGATAACCAAAATAAGCATCACAGGTGTTTAAGTATAGAAAAAAATAATGGACACATTTTGGCTACTATTTCTTTAACTAGAGTAATCTAGAGATCCTTGGCACTGAAAAAAAACAAACGTATAAAACTCTAAGAGCAAAGGTCTAAGACATTAGAAGAAATCATTATTGTTCAGATAGAAAAAAAAAATCACATTTTGCTTTCCACATTCATATCCAGAATTCATTTATAAAAATTAAGCCATTTTTCTTCTTAACCAAATATATTTTAAAAAATGTATTTGGTGTAACAGTCAAAATGTAAATTGTCTCTACACACTTGGCCTAACAGCTCTAGTACCATAAGCATTAAATGAGATGAGCAATAGGAGTATTTCTAGTACTTATGGCACCACAGATCCCTGTGTTGTCCCAAAGCCAATACCCTGGGGTCTGAGCTAGCCTGTGCCTCCTGCTGTGAAACTTGTGCCATCATCTCTGTTGATATTTAGGGAAGTAAAACCACAGATTTTGTGTACAGTCCATGGACAGCTGTAAGTACTCTTAAGGGCCTGAAGAGCGGAAATTCTGCTTACATAAATTATCTGTTTACCTCTCCGTTGAAAACACAGGGAACTGGCAGGATGTAATTAGTGATAGTCCACTTAGGACTCACCCCATCTAGCGATTTACTTTCAGCATTATAGATCAATAATGTCGGAAGCTCTGTAGAAAGCAGACTTAACTGGTTCATATCCCTCTTTCTAGGAAACATTTTACATTTTCTCTAAACTAAAGTATATGAATATTCCGTGGGCACGATGCTGTCCCATAGCCATCACACTGTTAAGCAAGAAACACACGCTACCTGTATTGTGTCACTGGAGCTGAAAGGATTTGTAGTCCTCATCAAACGTCAATTTTCTTGATTCTGTGGTGGACTTTGGGAAACTGTAGGTGATTCTCCATTGAAATCTGGATGTCAAAGGACTGTAGGTGGGAGATAGGTGACTCTCGACTTGTATTGACTTCTACAGTTAAGCGCAAAAGGAGATAACCAGCTCCGTAGAGAGTTGTAGCATTACAGAAACCTACAGAGATGTGCAGGGCTACAAGGAAGCATATGTGATCATTCTTTGCATTACCTATAAGGTTTTCTAACTCAAATATTTTTTTAAATTCCTCCCCCCCCAGGGTGTGTGCATATGTATCAAATAAGCTCATTCTCACTCTACATTCTTAAATTTGTAAATTCTTTTCAGATACATTTGACAATATTATCAGTCATATTTACTGAAACAAAACCTAAGGAAACAGTAGCGAACTGGAAATCAGATCTGAAGCAAGTCTTAACTAGGGTAAACAGTAAATAACAAAGCTAAAGTAAAGCTACGTACTTTCCAGCAACAGAGCTATTAAAACTCCAAAACTAAATATATGTAGGTTTAACAAAAGTTTCCATGCAATGTGATTTACAACCAACTTGTACTTTATTTCAACAAATGCCAAAGTTTAAGTTTTCAAGCTATTATTCTGAACTTTAAAAACCCCTTGATCTTATCATCATACCATTGACTTTTTGTTCTATACCCCCCGTATATTGTTCCAAACTTATAATTTTATTTGAAACAGGGTTCAATTTAAACTCAGATCTGACAAACCTACCTTGAGTAGTTTAATTTAGATTCAAATGTGTCAAATGTACCTTGTGGAGTTTTGCTGTGGAGAAATTCATCTCCCCTGAGACACTGGAAAGAGAAGATGTTAAAGAACTGGAGTTGGAGTTCACTGCTGGTTCAGAGGTAGATTTCTGCAGTTGTCACTCATCCATGTGATCATTTCCTTTCATGAGTGTTTCTACTGATAATTCCTAGGAGTATGTCCTACTAAGCACAGATATTGCACAGTCTAGCTATGAGTAGCAGAAAAGAAGGCAATTTTAGCATCCACGCCATAAGAATTGCCCCATTAAGTCCTGTAGATTGCTTGCTGTATTCAGCTTATTAGCTGTAACCCAAAGCAAACAAGGAAACTCTGGTCCTGTAAGGGTGCATGTATCCTATTTATCAAATGTAAATTCAGGTCAATTAGATCAGATCAAGTTTGGATGATATCCAAACTTATTCACTGTCTGCACTAGGTGCAAGCCAACTCATGGTGAAGTTCAGATTTAAGGTAAGTTTTAGGGCATTTACATATGGATGGAGGGTACTTGAGATGACACCATGGTCATCTAAGACTAAACCATAGTCTGGACTCAGGCACAGACCCAGCTACACTACAAGGTCAGCAGTTTGGATTGATTGCTAGTAGTCCTGCTGCCACGGTCCATCCCATCTACCCTGGAAATTTTACTGCTCATCCCTGGTGTCCTTCTTAGAAAGACATTGGTGCAACCAAAGAACATGGGATGTATAGACGTAGTATTCTGAAAGTGCCAGACGAAGACATGATGGTCTACAGCTGACAGTATGGATGCCAAAGTAACTGCACTGAAGTCACACAAGCCCAAAGTTACATATAGATTGTGATCACTCCACAGTAGGCCTAAGTTTACTTACAGGAAATATTTTAAGATGAACATGAAATTTTTACATATTTATTGCAATTTTATTTGATTCTGGGGGGGGGTGTGGATTGATTATTGAGACATGAATAAAAGTAGTAACCATATATTTGCAATAACAGTTTTCAATTGCCAAAATATATTTTGGGGTTTTAGGCATAATTAAAAAAAATATATATATTGATTATTGCAGAAATTTTCATTTGAATACAAAAGTTATTCTCAGTAAGACAAAGAGCTAATGTCCTTGGCAATCCCAGTAAAACTAGCAGTAGGAGGTTTATACATGCCACGTCCATTTCAGTCTTACGTTGGCAGCAAAATTAATTTGCCCTTCAAGTGGCAGAACAGTAAGAAATGGCTATGAGAAAACAGTCTCTGTAAGAGACTCCAAAACAATAATATTTTCTTTGTTTTCTTGGACCTTTGTGGACCTTGAAGACTGTGATCCCTTGTTGCTTTGTTGAGATGGTGTTGAGTGAGTGGAGTTCCTCCTCCTTGTGTATTAGGAGGTTCGGGACTCATGAAATCAGTCCTTAGCTGTTTCAATGAATTGCAGCAGTTGGAAAAGCACTTTTTTTCCCCTTTTTCTTTTAAGGATCTCATGGTTTTAGTTCCTTAGTACCCAACAGGAATAACAGCCAGCCATTTCTCAGCACTACTGGGGATTTCATATTGTATAAGGCTCTCAGAAAAATGTATTCAGTTGAAAAAAAAAACTTTAGTCTTTGTTGCTATTTCGATTTTTATGTCTCTTCTCAAGTACATTCGCCTCTATTGTCCTGTTCTCTATTCAGATTGAGCCAGGATGAATATCAATCACAACCTTCATTTGTTTCTTACTTACTATTTTACCGCAGTGTGTATGTCCTGCTTCACTGCTATCCTACTATAAACCACATGCCTGCATATTTTATTTGTTCATGTCAATGGAATGAAGAAAATATCACAGGAGAGTATAAAGTAACAAATTCATTCCCATGTTTGAGGATTTCCAAAAGCACCTACTTGTCTAAGTCACAGGTAATTCAGAGTCCAAATCCCACTGCCCTTCACTGTGATTCTAAGTATTTCTAGGTACAAAAGGGTCAGATTTACAAAGGTATTTAGGGACTTTAATTTTCATGTAGAAGCTCGGTAGGATTTTCTGCAAGTGTCTTGTGAGTCCACTCACATTGAAATTAATGTCATTGAAATCAATAAAAGTCAAGTTCACTGACATTTCTGAGCGGGGAAAAATATAGCCAGGTATCTGCATATTTAAGGACCTCACCTTTCTCACATTTGAAAACCTTGTTAAGAAGACAGGTCATTTACATGCTTTTGAAAATGTTAGCTTAGTTCACTAGTTCAGATCCATTTCAGGCTATTGGTGAGCAGCTGGTGTTTTGACTGTACAGTGGCCTTAGTGAAGTGTTATCATGGTGTTAGAGCATATGAGCAAAAGCATTATTTATTTTTTTTAATCTGCAAGTTCTTGATGAGAGATTCCAGAACACTTTGTGAGTTGGGAATCTCCCATGGCAGTTGTTAATATCACTTATTCCTCAGAGAAAGAGCTCTTTTTGAAAACTGCTGAGGCTTAAAATTAGATCACCGTATCATCTCTACCCTTCCTGTCTTCTCCTCCTTGCCAGTACAATCTACTTTCTACCCCACGCTATTTCCTCAAGACTGCTTTCTTTTTGCGTGCTCCAGTGACAACAATAAAATATTCTGTCATTGCCTTTCAGTCCAGGTGCCTTACGTAAGCATTAAGCCAAGGAAGTGGGGCTGCACCATGCAACAGAGATTCTCAGGAAAATAAGTGATAATTTCTTAATGAATAGTGAAATAGAATAGCAAAGATACTGCACTGTGAAAGCATAGCCAAAACTATGTGAAAAACCTAGTTGCAAAGGAAATTGTAAAGGCTTAAAATCCTAACTTTCCCTCGAAACTCTTCATCTGTTCATTAGAACTTGTCTGGAAATTCACCCACTGGTACACAGATGAGCAGAGGAAACTGGAATTGCTGGCCACCTCTCAGTACCAAACTTTTTCATCACCAACAGAGCTTTTCATTCACTGAGTTCTGTCGGTCAGCAGTCTTGTTTTTGTTCCCAACAATACAGTGTGCACTTAGAAAATCATATGATAGAATCATAAACCTCCAGGATGAAAAGGCAGTTCATCTCATGCAATGAAGGATTGTTCTCTCTCCACACAGGGGAACAATTCCTCATTTCACAAGTGTGCAGGAGACTTCTATGATGCAAACATACTTCTTTTTGTTTAGGGCTTGAGCTGAAAGAAGATAGGGAGAGGAACTTAGTATATTTCTTTTGTTCTGTGTGTTTAATAGAAGATAGTTTCATTTAAAAGGAGATATCGGTGTACCTCAAGGCAAAAGACTTCCATGTATACTGGCTACCATATAGTGAACCACAAAGATCTCTAACGCCCCTCCCCTTTAACCTTTTTTCTTTTTCCCCTCCAGAATTTGGGTTTAATTTTTTAATTTTCTGCAATAAACAGCAAAAGTGGGACTTTATAAAGATATCAGATTCAAGTTTGTTTACATCTTAAATTTTCCAATGTGTACTGATACCATCCATTGAGATCTTAGGTCATCAGAAAAATTCACAATTGTTAGTAATTGTTTCCTGTTAAAGATGACGAATTTTCAAGAATAATGGATCAAATGCTCATATTGTCTTAGCAAGAGGTAAGAAAGATGAGTTTAAGAAGCCCTCTGTTACTGTCCCAGCTCCTACATTTCCTATCAAAAAAATGGGTAAAATCAGAATTAGATTCTTATCTCTCCTTAAATATCTGTGACAACCCTATTATACATAACCAAAGTCATCCTGCTTCATCTGTTCCACCCCTTTCTTGCATTCCTTCTGCAGTTTGCTACACTTCTTTCGTTCTTTGGTGTCAAAGTGCCTGACTTAGAGTGGAGCTATGGAAGCCAGACAGAACTTCCATAATTATTTGTACCCTGAACATTAGGTTGACTTAATAATCAAAAATATAGGCTTTGGTGGTCCTTACTTTTCACTCAGGTGACACAGAGAAGGTCAGAAACGTTTTTTTTCCTCACTGCTTTTATCTCTGAGTAATGTCATATACTTAATGCACTGCATAATCTTTATGTCTCCTGGGTAGCTGTGTCAACAGGGGACATGAGCAATCTCTGTCATCCTAGAGGGACTGGGTGGTAAAGTGAGCAAAATTTCAAGGCTGTTAAGAACAGTATAGGAGCTGGTGGTATGTCCCACCTGTCTGAGGCAGCAAATAATTTCTAAAATGTACATGTAAAGTATAATTAATGAACAGCATAAAAAATTGGGAAGTTCTTAAAGAGAAACACTCTGCAAGGCAAAAGGTTTTGGAGTGAATAAAGATTTATTAGTGTAGAAAACAACACATAATCTTTACCAGAGATCAGAATTGCAAAATTCTAGGCAGGAAAATATCCTTTTCTCATTGTAAACTGAGACATAATCTCTAAATCATCTCTACTCTTTTGAACACAGTAATTAAAACTTTGACTCAAAATTCTCATCTCAGATGCATCAAAGTATGTGTATTGTTTTACTTGTCAGCTGACCCCCTGATATACACCAAAGTAACGGAAGTCAAAATATCCACACCTTGTTCCAATGTTCTTTCCCCATTATGTTAATCTAGTTTTATTGCTAAATCTGCTAGTTGGTTGCTGTTATTTTTACTGAGGTCTTATGTCCTGTTTACTGCTCATGAAATCAAATGGCTCTGTCACTTCTGACTACACAGGAATATCACCTATTATCATTTCTTCATGCTGAACTGCTTAGGAAAACATCATTTTAAAATGGCAGAGTTGTGCAGGTGTTAATTTATTTTTTCTGGCATATTCCCTGCTCGGATTTTTCTAACCTGTTTTTCTTAGCAACAATAAATGACTTTAAAAAAAAAGGAAACTCTGTCCCTTCCACAAGCCTTTTTCTATTAATTGCTATTCTTTCTTGACCAGTTAGTGAGATGATCACTAATCAGAATTTGACCTGCTTTGTATATCATTATTATTCATTTGTGGGAATGTATCATCACACTTAATGTATACACTGTGAGGGGCTTAATTTTCTG
This sequence comes from Leptodon cayanensis, assembly GCA_027564655.1. Taxonomy (NCBI): domain Eukaryota; kingdom Metazoa; phylum Chordata; class Aves; order Accipitriformes; family Accipitridae; genus Leptodon; species Leptodon cayanensis. Next base: position 27,170,811 of record JANXJC010000008.1, read on the forward strand.
AGAATGGTTGGATAGAGTAGAACCAAACCTTTCATCATTAATATTCACCACCAGAGCTCTGGAAAGATATGCAGCAAAGAAAGCAGAAATATAAAGATGGTAGACAAAGAGAGAATTGTGAAGGAGGGGGAAAGATGGTTTAATTTCTTTAGTTATCACATATCAGATTCCTTTTTCAGTGCACCCTAACTAAAGCATGTTGGAAAAGAGTACGTCACGTAACTATCTGTAATTATGTCTGAAAAGTTTTGATCATTTTTCAGGAAAATACAGTAATGACCTTTCACATATGTCTACACATGTTCCAAGGACCAGGATGAGAAAAGAAAAAATTCTAAAGACAAGCCACAGTACCAGCAACTGATAGTAGCTCCTCAGCTCATTTAAGATAGCAAAACTCCATTGTCTGCTGCCCCATACCCACTGAGAGGAGGAACTGTAAATATGAATGAGGGATTAGCTGTAGTACCGAGATAGTTTGAAAGATATGATAAAAAGAAAAACAAAATCAGAAAAGGAAGATTCATTTGGGGAAAAGGCCAGAAATCTAGGGTAAAACAAACATGTTATTTCTTGATTTTTAATAGCTTTTTCTACTGCAGGGAATCATGTAGCCCCACACTGTTAGAGAATAATAGAGGGATAAAACATTAAAATAGCTAGCATTTTATGTATAAAAAAGGAAAACACATCCTACTTTGAAGTATCCAACTTGATTAGCCAGAAGAAAGCTGTCCATTAAATATTTAAATCATAATACTGTGTCCTGTTCAGAGCTGTCACATTGGCTGTTGAGAACTGACCACCCAATCTGGGGATGAGCATGGTCCACTGGAGCTGGAGGCTTCCATGGACCTTGGCAGCCAGGCTGAATGCAAAGTTCTTGTCCAGTTAATCAAAATGCTTGGCCTTCTCTCTCTCTAATCAGCTTCAGACCTTAGCTTTCAGGGAGCAGCAAGGGCCAGTTGATCCTCTAGAAAAGGGAGCTGGCATCAGGGGGGGATAACAAGGAAGGCAGGAACATAAGAAATGGCAAGTCCAGGTGAGGATCAGGGCCAGAGACGGTGACCAGTGTCGGAAACAGCCCAGCGATCGCCCCGCACGGGGTCCGCCTTGAGGAGGCACAAGCCCAAATGCAGATGTAGCTGCGACACACCCGCAACATAGCCCAGGCAGGGGCTGGCGGTATGGCCACAGCTTAAAAGTAGCTCCCATGGGAAAGGTGGTGCAGAACCTCACTTTTAGCTTCTTCGCAACAGCTCTTACCTTGGATTCAACCTGCTAAACTCCTTGACTCGGCCAACTAATCTCCCAGAAGGGAGATGCGCTCCAGGCCCTGACAATGTCCGTAAGGCAGTGCTGATGAGCCCCCATGGCTAAGCCCTACAGTCCTTTAGGAAGTTATTTATCCTTTCACAGAGGTTCTGAACCACGGTTCTTAGTGCCATGGGGTTTGTGTATCCTACCCTGACCACTCCAGTCCACAAACCAGCTCTGAGGGAAGGCAGAATAACTAGAAGCAAAGCTGATGATAGTACAATGGAGCCATCAGAGCTGCTGCACCACCACAGGACGTGGCAGCACCACATTAAGCCACGCTAGATAGAAGTTTATTTGTAAGTGGAAATCAGCAGTTCTAGATGTTAAATTTTACAGCTGTAGAGGATAGGGCCGTTGCATATGGTCATCTAGTCTGGGTGCACAATTCAGCAAAATTTCAGTGGCATATCATGTTAAGACCTAGGCGTGCACCAGCCCCCTCACAGTGCCCTGTTTCCTACTAAACGTGAACGCTCCTACATGGGCATGTTACAACATACCCTAATATGTGAGCCCTTAGAATCCAGCTTTCCAGTTTGGAAACACAAATAGGACATATACAAATCACCCCAGAGTTGTATTCTGACTCTGGAAGAAATCAATCCCATCCTGAGCTTCAGTCATTGTTTGTCCTACAGAGCCCAAATCTGCCACATTTCTCTTATAATATTCATATTATAATTAATAAAAAAATAAATTATTTTTATAAGCTTAGCACAGCTTGTGTTGAATTAGAAACTAGAGACTTTCTTTGGATTCGCAAGAGTTACTCTTGGTCATGACCACTACTGGCATGAGATACTATGGTTCCTTCAACTTGAATCTCCAACTTTTGCCTGCTGTAAGTGTATCTTTGAAGAATTTATCAGTTTACTAGTCCCCTGCTACTCTAATATATGAAGAATAAAACCCTTTACCCCCAGTACACAGAAATAACCTTACTAACTGGCATCAGCATAGTTTTTCACAGTGGTTGGTAGACATTAAAAGTTCATATACTTTAAAATCTTTCCAAATTAGTAAATCCTGTGCCTTGTCAAATATGCACAAGTAAAAAAAAAAAAAAAAGCCAACACCACCCCTGCTCCCCGCAAAATAAACCCCTGACAAAAAACACAACCAAACTTTGGAAAAGAAAATAAGTTATTACTTTTATTTTTATAGGTATTTTACAGACTTTTATAGATGTTGGAATGGCTGTGAAAATAACATGAAAGATCAGCTAACAGAGTTTCTTCTGCCCGTGAGACAAGAATGGGTCTTAATAATGAAATTCATAGGCTTGGTCATTTGGTCAAATGTCCAGGAGAAAAGTGAAAGGGCAGAACACTGCCAAGATAAAAGACTATACCTGAGGTCAGTAAATACTGTGGGTTGGGGTTGGGTTGTTTTTTTCTTTTTTTTTCTCTCTCTTTCTCTATTTGAGCTACATTACAAAAACATGCAATGCTCCAGAGAGAGATCTGTGTGAGTGGGTTGAGATATCTATTCTTTTTGTTTGTTTGCTTGTTTCTTGCCTCCGAGCAGAGACTTGCTGTGGCTGCTACGACGTGTGTGTGTGCATTTTGAACCAGTACTTGCCTGTAAAAACTACATTCAGCAAGGTGAAACCTGCTGAGTAAGACAAGGATATGGAAAGAGACAATCGTGAAATTGGAGTTGATTCACTCATTGTGGCACATCCCAAGACCATTTCAGTATTTTTTTTTTGCTGACATCAAAGTTCTCTATTCAAACACTTTGAAACTCTGACTCACACTGATGATCAGAAACTTTTACGTGTAGTCCTTATTGACTTTAGGGTCAAGGAGCGGGGGGAGAAAAGCTACTTTAATTCAAATCGAATTGAGAAAAGTAAAACAAAGAACTGTTTTTCAGAGCTTTTTAAGAAAATATTTTGCACAACAGCACACGATAATAAAAACTGAAAAAAGAGAGAAAGGATTAGCTGGCTAAACTTCCTTTTGCATACTATTTGCTTTTGTCTTTTTTCCTCACTTAATGAAGAAACAAGACTTATTTTCTCTTATTTGTGCGTGGGGGTTTGTGTCTGTCTCTCCACATTTTAACTTACCAGCTAACATTCAGCCAAATTCAACAGAGGGTTTTAAGTCTCAGGGGTGGTTGTTAAGTTCCCACAGTTTTTTACGAAAATAGGCAGCCAGAAAGGAGAGTCTGAGGTAAAGGTCCTGAGATAAGTGCAGTACTTATCAGATGTGAAGGACTTCAGATAGAAGAAAGTCAGTGACAAGGCCCCAGTTGTTGGTAAAGCTTCAGGTGGAGACTACGTGTTAGTAGGTGCCAGCAAACCCAGGAGAAACAGGGACATTGGTCCCCTACTCACACGGCTCACTGCCTCATGTACTAGGAGCTGGTCACCGTGCCAGCCTCCTGGGTGCCTTACCACATCTCTGGGCACAGCAATATTGCAGAAATCTCAGCACTAACGAAGGCATAAACCAGGAAATAGAAACCTTTGGCAGCACGAAGAAAGTTCAAGTTCACTGCCCTGTTGGCCATCTCTGCTATAGAGGGCGTCTCACTGCAATACCTGGACATCCCGGCTAAGGGCATAACAAGAAGGGGTTACAAACATTTTGTGGCAACTTATGACACTCCTCCTTTTAATAAAACCATTCTTTTGAAGGATAACATTTCCGTGGGCATTAGAAGTTCTTTTTTGTTTGTATTTCAATAATTGAATTACTGCCACGTTGTCAGCTTTTCCAATTTTAATACAGCTCTTATAATTTTTGTTGCAACAGCTATTAAGCACAAGCAATTGCACAACAAAATTAACTCAGTTGTAATTTAAAATAATAAAGTAAGTGATTAACTCTTGCAGCCTGGAGAAAAGTTTGCAAATGGTACCTAAATTGAAAAAAAAAAAAAATCAAAGTATATGCAGATACACAGAAACAAGAAGAATTAAAATTGCATGAAATTATTATACAGACACACAGTTATACCAATTAAAACATACAGATATCCATTAAAAGTACATTATATCAATGCAATATGATTATATTCTGGGGGATGCCTGATGATTTAGTATTGACAATGTTTTTATCAATACAAACAACATTTCCTTTGCTAAAATGCTGTTCCAAAACTGCAGCTGGTTTAGACTGACCTCCCTTTATTGATTTACATCTAACAAGGATCCAGCCCAGTATTTTAAATTGTTTGCTTCTAACTTAAGGCACTTTTAGTAATATAAATTGATTACTCATAACTATACAACCAATTGACTCATTCTGTAGTTTATATTAATCCACTATTTGTAGCCTGCCAATGAAGTTCATAAAGATCCTTCTTATAGTCCATTAATATTGACTCTCAGATTTAATGAGTTCATTACAATAACCATTACTGTGTTAATAAAATGCAGAAGGAAATGTAAGCCTGTTTCATGCAAATAAAGAATGATATAATTAATCAAATGATACATTTATTATTAGCATTATCAGCATCATCCAGCATTTAATGGCTGTATTTTATGTTCCAGGATAGCTTTGTGCTAGGCACTGTACAAACTTAAGGAGTATAAAAGCAAGGTATAAACAACAGGACATGAGTTAGAAGAATTTAAGAATACACTGAGACATTACAGATTAGTGTGGAGGACATTTGTGTCAGCCCAACAAAACCTAATCAATATATTTGCTTTTATTTTTTTCTTTGCTTTGAAAGCTTATTAAGTAAGTAAGCTCATTTAACCTTATTGCCTGGTAATAACTGGGAGAAAAATGGTAACTGAAGCTCTAATCCACATTCCCAGGATCAGTTTTACATTTATCGTTTAGTCACACACCCTTTTGTAGTCCTTCTTTTTAGTTCCGCATGCTGAGCTCTCCAACAGTGCTGTATAGCAGTCCCTCCTTCTACCATAACCCATCGTAAATGCTGTGCTGAGAGGCATGGGGAAGGGGAGGTCTTTGTTGGGTATGTAGAAAATAGTTTTGCTTCCAGCATACAGTTGTTGTTTGTCCTACGGTGGTTGTTTTAACAGAAAATGTACGCCTTTCTCAGTTCCTTGCAAGAAAAAATGGAAACGTTCAAGTAGAAAATTTGGTTCGGTATGTTCAGCTATTCAGTCAGTGTTTTGGGGCTCTGGCACAAAAACACATGCTGACACTTCAGAGTCATACAGCCTCAAAACTGGAGGGGAGGGATTTCGGACCTCTGCCCTCTCAGCTTTCCACCTCAGTTAGTTCTACATGGCTGGCTTGGGTCCTGTTCTCTCCCAGTATTTGGGCACCACATCCAGGATTCTGGAGTCTGGTTTCTGCAGCTGTGTCTATAATCCAGCATTAAATGTGCCTGAGAGAGCCTCTCTGACCCTGAGGCCAGCTGTCAAGGGACAGCCTGCAGCCGTACTATTTTCTCCAGATCATAGTGACCGTGGTGCAAATAGGGAATGGTCCCACCTCCACCTTAAGTCATCAACTATTCCTAGAAATGGTTTGGGAGGATGATATTTGACACAGGCAATGACTGTGTCAGGGACAGTTGTAATCATTTAGTAATAAAGATGTTGAGCTTCCACTACTCAGGAAAATTCCCAGGCAGTGTTTATTTCACTGCTACATATGTACTCTGTAAGGATCAGGCACCTTAACCGCAGCTTTCAAGTCCTTTACCTTTAACTACTTACACCTATGGTTGGCTCAAGCCCTCAAGCTGCTGTAATTAGCAAACATTCCTTATTCTTCTGCTGCATTTCATTTGGGGCAGTCACATCATTCTTAATTAATAACCTAGTATATAAGCTATTTACATGGATTATCAAGGAAGGTCCTGATTCTGCAAATACAATTGTAATAGGGTATCCCGTAGAACAGTACCTTTGCTGCCAGCCAAAATGAGTACCACTTGGTGGAATTGCATCTCCCTATGCCAAGAATGGATTTAGTTAATAGTCTGTGAAGAAAAATTCTGTCCTCTGAGCCAAAGGAAGGCATCTCTTAGGTTCATCAAGAGCTGTGCCTTGCCTGGGAATCATTAATTGCTTACCTCCAGGAACAGCACTCTAGAGAGGCACTTGTAAATGCACAAGAAAATTTTTTACTATGAAAGCCCAAAACATGAAGTCTGTGCTGTGGCTTAGTTTTTCTTCCTGTACAGGAAATACTGAGCAGCAAAGGTCAGTTTGGTGCTGAAAGCCAATTAACTCTGTGACTTGGAAATATGGACTACAGGAACCATTTTCACAAGACTTAGGGCAGGAATTTGTCAAATTGCCCTCTGCAAGAGATGAATGGAAATGAAAGGTATTGTCCTATTTCTGCTGATGTCATCGGGCAATGATGATTTGTCTGAATATCTGCCTTATGGAGTATTAAAAATATTGAAAACTTTGTGCGTCATTTACGTATTTGCTCAGTTGTTCAATAGTTTGTCATGGACAACTTTTCCAAAGGCACACATACATAACAACAGTAATACGTGTTTGTATTCTAATAGTGCAGGTGGATGTGACAGTCCCAGCTGTGGTCTAGAACCCAGGAAAAGGAATCAGCACTAAAGATATTTGCAAATTATTATCTTTCCTGTGCTTCAGGTGAAAGACGCTGCAGTAAGATCTATGCAGTTTCCCAGTGACAGCTACATAGGTGAACTCCTGTACCTCTGCATGGAGCACGCACTGTAGCCTCTCTCAGTTCATCTTCAGTGTCAAGCTGTTTCCTTACAAGTGTTTCTTGCCTTTTTAGGCAGATTCTCGTAGAAGCAACATCCATACTGTGAAAATTGGAACTGCTTTGTGGCTTCTGAACCTCAGCATAAGCTATAGTCACTCCCCAAAAGCATACATGGGAAGTTAGATCCAAAAATACAAGAGCTTCTCTCCCCAGTCCCTGGTTTCTTTAACAAAGTGACCTTAGTTCACAGCTCCTGTGTGATCCCCAGTTTTGTTTTTACCATACACTGATAGACATTGGCCCTTGGGTGCACTTCAGCACTCTCAAAAGCAATCACGAGGAAGCCATAGACACTTGGCCAAATAGCTCCTGCTTTTACAGCATTGCATCGGCCAGAAAGGAGAGCTTGGTGGAACAATGATATGCCTGACTCATTCAAAGGGCAACACATAACTCAGTGTGGTTTACATTATTTGACATAAAACTGGATTGATGGGCCAAGGCCAATTGTATGAGGTTCAACAAGGCCAAGTGCCGGGTCCTGCACTTTGGTCACAACAACCCCATG
>JANXJC010000008.1:27182091-27208566 GCA_027564655.1 Leptodon cayanensis
GTCTTTGTTTTGGGGGGGTGGGGGTGAGGGTGGGGGTGTAATTTTTTTTTCGAGAAAAGCTTCACATTTCTGATGAAATGGCAGTAACTATAAAATAATAAAAGTCATTTTTATAGGATTTGAGTATCAAGGCATTCTTTTCATATGAAGAATGTAATCAAAACAGCACAGTGCCTTCCCAGCTTTGCCACTAACAGTTTGCCTGTGGTAACAGATTTTCCTGTGGTCCCCAGCTGCCTTCCAAATAGCCAACATGCATTGCTTCTGCTACATACTTATTTAGCAGATCCGAAAGGCTGTCCTGTCACACTGAAACATTTGAATTGTTTCGACATCAGTCTTCAAGCAGCATTACTTTGTATATCGCATTATGATTCTACATGTTTGGGTTGCTATGGCAAGAATGAACTATCCCAATAAATCTCTCTTTATGGGCAGTAAATTCAAACATGATCAAGCTTCCGAGAATGCAAAAGCTTCATTGGCAAAGATCTCATTCTCCATGCTTTTGGCCATTATGTCATGCCCCATTACCATCTTCACTGCACAGCTTTATAGTTAGCAGTAAGCTTAATTTGGGATTGCGGTGGTTTGCTAAGATTTCATCAGGACACAATTGTTTAGACGTAGGCTTGTAGTTACTGTACTCCATGTTTTAAAATTTCTGTCTTTTGGGAGGTTATTTTCTTCTTCTAGTATCCAAGGAATTTAAGACTTTTGAAACAGTATTACAATGCATGTTTTTCAAGGTCTTCTTTTTCAGAAGTTATTATTTCAAATGTTCTTTGATAATGTAATAAATCTTACATTAAGGTGAATTGTCATATATTCAGATATTTATCATACCCATTGCTCAATAAGAGTACTTTCACCCAGTTTCTAAAGTATGTATTTTGAACTAATGTTCCCAATTTAACAAATCACAGAATAAATCTGGGCCTCACAACTTCATCGTTGCCATAAACAGCACAAAAATTATTCCAGGTACATGCACACTATTTGTCTCTCAAACAGGAAAAAAGGAAGAAAAATCTTCTAATACTTGACATCATCTTTATTTATAGGAAACCAGCATGTGGCAATCATAACACAAGAGATTAACTGTTCTTTACCACCTGAACATTTTTCATCAGAATTTTAAACCAGAGTCCCTCAGCATGGGGCTAGCTGTATTCTCACTTGAGAGGATCAATGCACAAGGTTGCTGGGAAGACCATGGAGATATCTGTTTTATTAGTCAGAGTCTGAGTAACATAATTCTTTGCACATAAAATTACCTCATTCTAAGTCATTATAAAATGTTTATATTTCACAGAGCTGTCTATATTTGCAAAAGTTAAAGCTAATTTTTTATTTCTATTTATTTGTTCATTGCAGATCATGCATCTCAAGTAAAGGTAATTCATTTCGACAGTTATCGGGTTCAAACACAAGACAGATAGAGGTAAATTTCCTAAAGAAGATAGAATATGATTTATATTTTTGTTTGTTTGTTTTTTCATTTCCATTTGCTAAATGGAAATTGCTCGTATGGTTAGTTTCAATCAGTTTTGAGCTCTGATTTTCTCTCAATTAAAAATGAAATTGTTTCTGCATCTTTTCTTGTGATTTCTTAGTCATTTATCTCAGCAATCTAATGGTTGAATAAGTTAAATGTGAATTTCAAATGTAGAGTGCCTCAGATAATTCTTTTGTATGCTTCTAATAGCCTAGCAGCTGTGATAAAAACCTTTCTAATCTATAAAATACTTGTATATATTCTCTTCCCACTATATAGTGATCATAAGCATAACAAACTCTTTTTTTATTCCAGAGGGTCTGAAAGAATCTAGCTAAATGTTGATACCTTTCTATCATGATGATCTGTCAAATTTTGCATGCTGTCTCAAGCTTCACATAATGCTTCAACTTTGGGATCTTCAGAAGCATATGAAACTCATCAAATCTTAATAGAAAATTATTCAGGACATGATAGTAGGCATGATATAAGTATAGAAGCACACTTGATAGACAAACAAAGTTACTTCAGAAAGTTAAGAAATAATATTTTGAACAAACATCAGAAGATGTTGTTTATTATACATATAAATATACCATGTCTACAGTGAAAATGTCTGAAATTTGTGGGTGAGAGGTCACTTCAAGATCACAAAGTTAAAAACATTTGTCCAAAGTTTAAAAAAAAGCCCTTAAAGAGAAAAAAAAAACTTTTCTTTTATTCTATATTTTTGTAAGCTATAGTGAAAAATTACTGTTGTGATATACAGTAAAACTTAATCAGCGTTTTTCTTTCCCCTTCCATCCCACTTACTAAATCATATTATCTCTCCATCAAATAACACGTATGCAGAACTTTATAGAATTTGGCACAGAGTATTTTCTCTGTAGACTACTACAGGAAAGCTCTAATAACCTGTGAAAATGTGTCATTATCGATTCAATTTGATAGTTCTTTATAAGTCATTTCTATCAAGACCTCTCAAATCCATTTAGAATTCTATAATGACTTTACCCTTATCATTTCCTGTGTAGGTCTTCTGATAACAGAACAGAGAATTTTATGACAATTTTCTTAATATAAATCAAAGTCTAGATTCATTGCAAAATAAAAAGGACTAACCAGTGGTAGTGACTGTTCAACAAATAGAATAGCGCAAATGTCTGCAAGATCCATCTACTGACATGAGCACTTGGCTGGAAGGATTGAACAAAGATGTGTAAGAATAGATGTACAGAAGCGACTTTGGCCTCGTAGCACTGACTGCTGCAATATCTGTGTGCATTTCAGAGAAATACCTTCCCAATGGCATTCGCAATGGCCTGGTAGGATGCCAGCAAATGCAACGGATGGAGAGAAGTAAAACCTGAGCATGTGATTCACAACAGCTGACATACTGACAGGGAAACCCAAGTTAATTAATAAAAACATGGAGGACAAAAACATTTATATTATTCCGACCTCCTCCAGATTCTAAATATTTTAGTCTGGTACTATAGAAAAACGCCTCTTTTCTTGTGGGATTGACATTCCCAAGAACTTTCTCCCTCTCAGGTTTGGCTCCTTAGTCCTTTCCTTAGAAAGAAAATGAATGGGCAAAACTTTCCTTCAAAACGGCAGAAGAACGAGGTGCTGCCTCCAATTTTCTGAGCAACATCTCAACAACTAAAGCACTCCACTCAACCTGGGCATGGAATCAACAGCTGTCCGTCCCATGTCTGCCCGAGAGGATTTGACTGCACAGCCCTCATGTTCCAGAAGACTCTCCCAGTCCCCTCACTGTGAAGTATTCAGAAATGGGAGGAAGTAAATTACACGTTTGTCTTTTTTTCTTAGGCTGTTCTATTTAAGAGATATGTCAGTAAATATTCTTTGATACAGAGAAAAAAAAGAACTGATGAATGTGACTCTGTGAGTTCAGACAGTGATGGCAAACCTTTTTGGTATTGTGTGCCAGGTATATTTCAAAGGAGAATCTTGTTGATGCCAGACCAAATGTCTGCTGAAATTAAATTTGGCACTCTGAATTAAATGTAAAACATTGACTTCAAAGAAGCCTGAAACTGAGACGCCTTCCCTTCCAGTGAATCCCATGTTGCTTGACTGGAGACAGTATTTTTCTCTTCGTAAATAGAAATACATGGCAACACGCACAGTTTATTGCAGTTGTTGATCAGTTGAGGAACTGAATTTGCTACATATTTTATTATCTTTTTCTTTCTATCATTTTCTCTTCTTCCCTTTTAGTAAAGAAATACTTCTCTTTTTTTCCACATTATGCCCATTTTCATTGTTAGCAATCTATTTTGACGTGACAGTGAAAGTGTTAATAAATCATTAACAGAAGCACTGGAATTCCAAGAAGGGAAATCAACTGAAAACCGCACTTGGGGGGGTGTCATATATTTATGGGGTGGGGTTTTTTTTGCCACAAGATGTCATTATGATTATTTAGGTTGATGGTGTGCCTATTTAGGCCAGCGGATGTCAACAAATAATTCACATTATGACTTGATTGCCTCAACAAAGTTGAATATCCCTTTTCTTTTTTTTCCTAGGAAAACAATGAACTGTCTTGGCATCATCTTTAGCTATTAACGTCCCTCAATTTTTGGACCATTCACAAGTAAGGAAGTTCATAGAACATACTTTGAAAAATAAAACCTCAGACCAAGGCTCTACTTCATACCTTTTGACTCATTGCGGTTCAGTTTTCATATTCCTTTTGAAGAGAGCCGTAGAGTGCCCAACGCATGGATAGATGACAATATTGTAATGACACCACTTGAAAGAAGAAGTAGGATGTAAGAGAGTCTCAAGACTCACAGATGTAAATTATTCAAGAATAAGGTGAAACAAGAAAAGATGAGAGGAATTCACTTTCTTTAAAATTCTAAGTGGTTCAGTACACCGGCCCAGGGCAATTCTTTCAAAGCTAGAAAGAGAGAGGAGATTGGTTTTGCCAAAGAAGACCCAAGGACAAACTTTAAATGTGATTCTGTAAGAGAGAGACTAGAAGGGGCTGTTCAAGTCACTGGCTGAAGATTTCTGACATTGTAAATGACCAAATCACATCATTAAATGCATTAGTGGACGAAGGTGTATCTTAAACTAGCTAGCATTTCTTCCTGCGCAATATCTGTTGGAAAGACAGGAATTATAATTTCCAGGTTAAACGCAATTAAGACCTGGATATGTCTGTCGGCTGCTGTGCCAATGTAGTACCTAAGCTTCAATAGTTCTTCTTGCTTCTCTGTTTACCCCTCTCCTAGATGTATTTACAAACATTTCCATTTTGCTAGATGGATTTACCAGTTCTTTTCTAACAACATGACAAGCTTTCCTTTTCCATAATTATCATGGCAGACTTTTTCTAAGTTCATGACTTTGATCTTTGTACTATTGCATGTCATCTTATTATTGTTGGTGAGGTCTCAGAGTTGCCTAATTCTCCTCATAATGTATCTGCACTGACTCTACTTTCCAGCAGTGTGTTTTTAACCCCTAGCAATACTATACTTAGTTACAGCCAGGGTTGTTAAAAAAAGCTAAACTATATCAGATCATAAGGAATCAACTAACACACTCCCTTCAACTTAGTAGTTCATTTTTCACCGTAAGTCCTTACCATCTCCATTTAAAGTTACTAACCCACCTTACAGTTCTTCTCCAGACCTTTATAAACTCCAGGTTAAGTACATTCTTCCCATGTTACCATATGAAATATTCCACTAGTTTAAGAGAGCTGCTGGTCCAGAAAATAATTTATCTTTTAAAAAAAAAAAAAAAACCAAATCAGATTAGTCCTGTGTAATCTGTAATAGATAACGCATCATGTTTTATCCTAATTTGTGTCTACTTCTGCATGTTTATTTATACTTTTCCTCAAAATTCTGTCCAAACCATTGCCAGTCTAACAGTCATTAGCTATCCAGATGATAACTTTTTACAGATAGCATTTTAAAATAGACATAGTGCAATTTTATTTTCCTGTTATACAGTGCCTCCCTCTATTTTACGATGTTTATTACTAAATTTACAACTCCATGTATTCCATGAGGATGTTGGGATGACCTCCAGTTTGAACACAAAGGTCTTCAAGTTTGGTTTCCACCTTGGTTGTTACAGTTGTCTTTTCCATATCCTCCAACCCATGAGAAAGGCTGTCTTTGCCCCATTCTCAACTTCAACTTTACTGAAAACCAAGATGAAGCATTTATCGAGGTTTTGAGTCATTAACTTTAATCCTGATCACATTCTTGTTCCATAGGAGCTCCACCACTCATTTCTGTGCTTTTTGATCATTTGTATGCCAAAAGGAATTTTTACAAAATTTGCCACCTTATATTTTCAAAATAATTGAAAAGACTTGGGCAGCTAATTTTCATTTGTTTTAAAGGAGAATATATACCACAATCCATTCAATAATTTTTAAAACCTCATTACTGCCTTTGCTGAATTTGCCTGTTAGTTACTAGGTCTTTATTTGGGGGGCCAAGTGCTTTTAAATAGAAGATTCTGGCTAATAGACCACATTTTCTATCTTTCTTTTTGTTTGTTTGTTTGTTTGTGTTGCTAATTTATTTCCTTTTTTAAATAGTCTTGGAAAATTTACAGGATTCAAACATTTTTACCTCAGTCTTTCTCCTAATCGGATTCTGTGTTTTAAATTTCTTTTTATTTCTTTCTATCCATCACAGTCCTTAAATTTCTCATCCCCTGTCTGTTTCCTCTCTGATTTTACCTACTAGATGCAAAAGATATTAACACTGACAAATGAAAAAGACAAGTTCCTAAGTTCAGCACCTGACATCCAAATTTATTATTGAATTTGTTATTTATTATTAAAAATGTATTATGGAATTGCATGAGCAGAGCACGTAAGCAGGACTTGCCCAGGGGAAGGCATAAGTCATTTTGTGACAGGTTACATGTACTTAATGTAGCTATTCACTTTTTTATTCATGAAAAAATGGGTAGATTCTACATTAATTGTCGAATACCTTGATGGCCTTGACTATTTTTGCAATTCAGGGCATCTTCAAACTTATTTACCCATATGTCGTGTGGACCTGTACCTCTTCTAGAAAGGATTAGAATGAATCATGGAATGTCAACCCTTATTACAAAGCTGTGTCATATTTCATTTTAAAAAGCAGCTTGAGAGGTGCTTACTAATTTTATTTATTAATTATGAAATAAAGTCTGAGAGAATGGATGTTGAGAGAGGTTAGCCATGCCCTCTACAACAAGAATCCTAGCATAAAATAACAGCCAGTACATAGAATACTATTTTCAATTACCCTTTATAACATTCTGTCCCTTCAGTAAAGCTGTAGTAAATTTATCAATATTATTAACTTACCTTTAGCAATGTAGTTTCCTGCTGCCTGAAACTGTGTTAACCAGTAAGTCCAGCACTGAGGTTGAGTTGAACACATTTCTATGTGGAAATCTGGAATGAAGTTATTCTTTTCAGAAAAACGTAAAGGCACAGATGCACCCTGCCTAGTTGTGTAACTGAATTGTCATCGCTGCGTTAGAAGAGGTGTTGCACAAGATATCACCTAATTGCTCAAAGGACAGCAAGAACCTCTAGAAGGAATCGCTTTGGAGGTGGCTATTTCAATCCACTGATCGTAGAGTGTCCTTAAGGCAAGTATGCTCCATAGTCAAGCATTTCAGTTAACTACCTAAAGCATGATAGGATGAATGCATTTAAGACATCTCAGAATGTTTTTTGTTTTGTTCTGCGGTTTTTGGTTCGGTTGCGTTTAGTTTATTTAACAAATGCATGTATTTTTTTATTAGCTTTGGATCTACTTCTATACGAAGAGTCAAGATTTCTGTTGATCAATATTCAATTTCCGAAAGTAAAAAGGATCCTGAAATTCTCTTTTCCTGAGTCTACCCAGTATGGCAGTGGACAGCTTTCTCAAAGTACAAAACTATACAATTGTTCAAAGAATCACCATGTCTGATCTGTGCACACTGTGGCTCTGCAATTATTTCAGTAATGTACTTGCACTATCAAATCTTTTTTTTTTTTCCCCTAATCAAATTTTCATTTGTGTTCCTGAGACTATTTGACTCTATGCAATAATACCTGTGACAAGATGCAGTCCCAGTCTGAACTGGGCTTCCATGGGGTGCAACCATACAGCACATCACATGTTGCAGGAACACACTGGCTGATGTTAATGATCATGCCCTTAACTTTCTTTTGATATCTTCAGTTATTACAATAGCTGAAAGTCAGAATATCCAGGCTGTGGCAGTAGAATTGTGTTTTTCTGGTTTGTTTTTAAATGAAAGAAAACATCTTTCAGCATTCAAATTCTGTCTTTTAGGAAATTCATTGCTGCAGAAGATGTAACACAATAAAAATACAGTATAACTCCATTCTGTAGTGTTTCATCACGAATACAGGACTGTGACTCTCAAAAATTGCTTATACCTCGCCTTGTCTTACCTTAATCTTAGAATTGTAAATAATACATTAATGAAGGATCTTCATGGTTTTAACTACAAAATTACAAATAACTTTTAAATGACTGGTGATAAATGCATTGTGAACCTTGCTGGCAATGGTGAGGGAACTCACAAGCAACATTTTCATGTGCATGTTACTGGGAATATTGGTCTTTGTGAGCTTATGAAGAATTTATTCATCAAACACCATCAGAGAACCATTAATGGCTCCTATCTTCTTCCAATGTATTTGAGAAACAAATAAATGTGTGACCACTCAGTCTCCACATATTAAAACAATCTGCCTACATTTCTCCTGCCCCTGTTGTACCTGAATAGTCCAACAGAGTCTATTTACTTCAATCTTTTCAAATTCACCTTTATTGAAAACCCTACAAGTCTCACTTTACCAGCCATTTGATGGGTTTATAGCCATCCTATACTGTTTTCCCAAAAGTAATCTTTGCATCACATATAGTGTTCCATGGTGTAATGCATTACAGCATTTTAGAAGTAATATGTACTTTATCCATTTTTTAATAAGTGTATAATATTTAATGGTAAATGCCTTTGTTTTCATTATTATATAGTGATACAATTTTTATCTAACACCATCAGCACCTGGGTTTTGGAAACATTGACTTTAAAAGGATGAAGTTGGAAAGCAGAAAGAATGAGAGGGAGAGAGTGGTAGCATCTAAGTGCTATGCCAAAGAATCCCACTCACTGTTCAGTGCTCCTAAATTTAAAATTAGAAGTGTTTCACTGCACCTGAATTACTTTGGCTCAGATAAGTAATTCCAATAGATCAGCTTTAGTGATAATCTTCTAAGTTTAAATTTAGACTCACTGGAATGTCTGGTTCCTTCAGAACATAATTTTCCAGGCTGAAGAAGTTGTCCTGTAGAGCTGCAGCTAGCATTAAGGGGAAAGACAGATTAGTGGTATTATACAGTATATTCAGTTACTCAAACCTTGAATCATTTTTCAAGATTTTGAAATGTTTATATACAAAGTTTCATTTTAGGGAATGTGTCATATCACAGTTATTAATGGGAAGAGTGACTGAAAGTTCAAAAAGCACAGAGATAATGGAGGCAGGCAAATACAAAATTGCAGGTGAATAGAGGCTAGCAAACAAACTCGTGATCAAGGGAAAGGATGAGCCACAAAGTAGAAAAACTCATATAATGAAATAAATTTTAAAAGATATTTAAAAATCCACCTACCTAAGAGGAAAATTAGGAATGTGATGTGAAATGCTAGAAAGGTATCACATATTATGCTTTGCAGGCACATCATAAACCTTGGGGTTATAGATAAAAGATGCTGAGTTCTGCCAAAAGTTGAGTCCCTTTTAACTTTTTGAAAAGAATCTGATTAATTCTAAGATTTTCAAAGCAACTAAGGGACTTAAAGGCCTAAGGGTGGATTTGCTTCACCTAACTTTGACTTAAATCTCATTCCAGGTAGACTTTAGAGTTGGTAATCTCCTTAACTAAGTTAGCCATCTGAAAGTTGCAGCCTAGTCTACACGAGTCATTTAATTTCCTTCCATAGCCAATGCAGACAGACACGTTCCTTCAGAACTGTTATATTAGATACTTCTTTTTTTATGATAATGTGAGTCATACTCTTCCTCTGTGAATCATCCGTGCCTTTCTTAATGGTAACATATTATACCCTTTCTTCAAAAATACAAATATTTACATAAGGTACGGTGCAGAATAAAAGAAACCTAAAGATCTGTAAGTCAATATCCAACTTGATACATTCCCTTGTCAGTCCCGTCATCACCAGAAAAGGATTGGGTATTTGTGTTGTATAAATTTATGTCCTTGTTTGCAAAGGATTCTCTTGAACCCTAATACTGCTTTCTACCTAGAAAAAAACCAAAATTTCATACTTCAACTTCCCGTTGGAATCACTCTCTTTCATAGAGATGGCAAATGAAATGTCAGTTCATTAAACAGGGTGTCTAGTTATATTTGTCTTATGTATCACTTCCACTCCATTTGTCTGTCAGTTTTGCATAAGCTGAAGTCTTAGTTAATGTAAAACCAGAATACATTTCCACATGTTTCCTCAGGGGTCACGGAATGTCAAAAAGTATTAGCACACTTAGTTGACATCTTAAGACACCCCAGGATACTACAGTACCCTTGGGTGAAAAAGAAGAGTACTTCATGTAAATAAATGCATGGAGATATGAAACAAAACAAAACAAAAAAAAAAAGAAGATACTAATGGTGGAATAGTGGAAGGAGAAGCAAGAGAGAAAGATGATTACAAACGTGCTAAACTATGTGGGAGGAGCTGTACTTTGACCAGTAGCAAAAATAACCCAAGTAACAAAGAGTTTTCATTCCTTTTCAGACAATGAATGCAGCCCTCTCTGCTGTAACACTTAAAAGGAGGGCGAAATAAGACATTTTTAAAGATAAATGCAGGAGCTATAATGATCTTAGCCTGATAACACATTCACAATCAACTTGCAAGACAGCTTTAAGTCAACTAGGTTAGAGTTTCCCAGGCTGTTGGGTATGTGCCCATTACTGTACACAAGAGGTACTCCGGGTTGGGAGAGAGTACTGAAGAGGGCACGACAGTGGGAAAGTCAATGTAACTGCTTGCAGGCAATTACAGAAGTGGGACATCAACAGCTGAATATGTTTGGGTTGGGGAGTAGAGAAAACCATCATAATTTTCAGTGAGCCACACCAAAAATCAGAACCCTTTAAGAAACAATAGGTCAAGCTTCTAATGCCTAAGTTAGACTCAGATCAACAGACACTTCTGAAAGTTTTGCTTTAGTTGTCTTGGTGTTTGGTTTTGTTTGTTTGTTTGTTGAATTAACATGTAAGTATTTCCATAAAATGAGCTGAGACAAGCACAGTCTATGATGAGCTTACTCCAAGAAAAAAGGTGTTGATTTAACCCACACACCAGATATGACAGAAGTCAAGCAGTTAAAAAAAAAAAAAAAAAAAAAAAAGCAGTAGAAGAAAAAGAAAAAGGAACCACATGGAAAGATTCAGGCAATTGTGTGTAAACAACTTGAAAGAAAGTGCATAATGGAAATTCACATAACATCTGAGTGGAAGGCTGCCTTGTCCAAATTAATTCTGCTTCACATCAGACTTCTGGCTGAAGCACATATGTTAGGAGTATAAATGTTTGGGGTTCCCTCTGTGGTCAATAAGGACAGAAAGAGAAAAAAAAAAATTACCTAGAGCATGATGCAGCTGATCACAGAGCCCGTCAGTCCTCTGGGGAGTCTCCATGCGGTGGCGCTCACCGCACCCTACCCTGTATCAGATCAAGCGGGAGAGTGATTTTTCCTCATCAGTGCCAGACAAGTGTTTTGGGATGAAGTGAATCACCCCCTGAGAATGCCTTTTTCCCTCCATTAACTGAAAAGAAAGCTGATTTGGACTAGTTTGGGCTTTGGCAATGACCTCTTAAACACCTGGCTTGGCACTCCTAATACATATATGTTCCAGCAACTAGATTTAGATGGGATGAACTTTGGCTCTATAGTTCTGACCCTGTGTTGCTGAAATCAGTAAGAGTTGTTTTACTGAGTCAGCTACGTGCCTGAATGAGACAGAGATGTTTAGTCAGTGATAATGTAATTGTCTTTCAAAAAGTACACAACAAAAAAAGAACAAATCTAAAAAACTCCAAACCAGTCCAAAACTCAGTGTAATAACAATCTGATAGGAAAGACGAAACAATGTGATTTTCCCACTTGATCATCTGGTCTACCAGATCAAAAGCACAATGTGTATTAATGAAAATCAGAAAAAAAACAATCAAGGGAAATTAACTAGTTCCATTGTATGTATTGTATCTTAACTCCATTGTATCTTCCCAGATTCAACCTTGCAGATTAATCTGAAAAGCTTCTGCAATATTTCTGGGCTTCTGTAATCTTTTAACAGTCCAGCTCTTGGTCCCAGACAAAATCAGGAGGTGAAAAGATGAATTAGAAAGAAAATTAATAGCCTACTTACAGGTGGAGAAGGTGAAATCAAATAAATGGGACTTAACTGGTTTAAGTTTGCTTTGAGGATTTAGTCTGCTACATATTTTACTGAAAGCTATTGCATTTTATTGAAACTATTGCATATTTTATTGAAATGGAGGGGGGACAGGGACTAGATAACCTCCAGAGGTCTTTTCCAGCCTCAACCATTGTATGATTCTGTGAAGAGGATTTCACCATCGTTAGACAATTTATGGTCCTATGGTTTTTCAGGTTATTTTGATAAGCTACTGTACTCAGTTGCAAATTACTTTTCTATTGTTCATGTGATTTGCAGAATGAGAATGACTAAACCAGGTGTTATTAAATCATGATTGCTCATCACCCAGAAGTGAATGATGAATGACAAAATATCAAAACATTATTTTATATCTGCAGCTAAAAGGCAGCTTAATTACTTTTTATAGTTCATTACGTAAGCCACCAATTAGAGTGTTACCTTTAGAAGCATTTTGCAACTGTTTGCTGTGACCGGCTGTATTACCACAAGTCAGTGGCCTTGCTTTGAGAAGACTGTCAAAGAAACACACAGCCATTTTCCAGTTAAATAACTGATTAGATGTCATATCTCTGTCACTGGTTAAACCTTGTCTCCAATGTGTACTTTTATGTTTACTTTACTTCTTTTACCTGCATGTAAATGTCTGTAGAACAAACATCATGGAAAATACATAAATCTCTACAAGTTATAAGCCTTAGACAACTGTTTCTAAGCAACTCATGAGAAATGGCAGATACAAACAATTATGTCCTAGTTTGTTTGAAAGGTCTTCAGAAACCCCTGAAGACTTCATGAAACCAAGGGTGCACACACATAAACAGAGGGTTGGAGTTCCAGAGAGACGGACGCAAACTTTTGGAGGAATCTGGATTCCTCAGCTCTGTTGCCCATCCTATCCCTGCTTTAGTTCCACTTTCATGCCATTTTTACTTTAGTATGTGGAACAGCATAACGATATATCATACCCTAACAGATAAAAGTCTCCTTCTCTCCAAGCAGCTCTATAAAACTAAATGACCCTGCTGAGCTGTGTCCACTCCTTTGCATAACATTTAGCTGTAAAGGGGAAACAGAGTTGAAAAGTGAGACTTGCTTTTAAGATTTATAATGGTAACAAGCTCCTCTGGAGCAGCAGTTACAGAAGTTATGAAAATATGTCATAGATATCATTAACTGTCAATGACTTCATCCTGAAGCTATTAGCTAGTAAATTTGTACTAGTAATAACAGTTTTGTCAGAACCCATACTTAATTATATATATAAACCCCAGTTCAGATCTCTTAAATTAAAATATATGTCACTCTAATTAGAAATATATGATGTTCTTGATAAGTATTCTTAGGCTGAATCTGTTCAGCACCTTTCCTTGTGAGCCTTTTTTTTTTCAGCAATATGGTATGATTTTATGGTGTTCTGGTATTCGATAAGGACTGATTTTGCTTTTCATAATTTAAAGCACTCTAAGACAGACTGACATTGCTAGTTAGAAGAAAACTGGCATGTATTCATTAATCAAATAATGATGGATGGAAATACACTGAATGATCATTATTTCATCAAGAACAAAGGCATGTCCTAATGGACATGAAATTACCATGGTGGTCAATGACTGATTTTAGTGTCATTGCAGTCTCATAATTAAAGCTCCAAATTGAGAATTAAGACATATCTCTAAGCTCTTAATTAACCCAGTGATGGAAGCTTTAATGATTTGAGGTTGTATCTGTGCATAACTTATGCATCACGCATAATAATGGCAATTCTCTCTTTGCAACTGTCAGGCAACATGCTTTATTTTGAAAGTATTGCTTACCTATATTTCTGTTGTCTTTTCTTTCTTTCACACCACATGCCACATAGGTGTTCAACCTTGATGATCCTTCATCCTTACAGAAACTCCACAGGACAAAGGTGTAGCTTATCCTAATGAGCAAATAGATTTTATAGATCTACCCTAGGGAAGATCAGCTAGTTGAAATCTTGATCATCTGATGAGGCAAAAGTCTCCTTCTTCTTGCTCTTGTGCAGTCTCCAAGAGCTATGCACTCCAAGTGGCACCATGCCATTGCTGTCCTCTTTGTTGCATAATATTTCAACAGAAAAAGACAAGGATACCCACTCTCAAATTTTCCCATATAGGAGATGTGAATTCCAGGACCCTTAGTCTTAATCAGATACAGAACCATGTCCTCCCACTTATGGGAAAAATCTTTAATCACTAGGGTATTCTGGAAAACGTGGGACCTGAAATGCCATCTTCTTTCTTTTTTCAGAATTGATCCTGTTCCATTTGAAACCATGGCAGACTGGAACCTAAGTGGATATGTACTCCCAGCATTGCTCGTTGTTCCTTATATCACCTATGTTTGATGGACCCGATAGCCATCTGAAAGTCTTCAGAAATATACATAAGCAAATATATGTATTTGCTTTAGGAGGATCCCACAGAATGAGATGGCTAATGAAGATATAGATATAGCATTAAATTAGTGCCTTAGGCACTGTATCTCAAACAGCACCTTTTAGAGGAAATCTCACAATACAGTTGTAGAAATGGCACACATGTTACTGAACTTACTAGCTGGATGTTTTGCAAAGCTTTCTCTGTACATAGAGCCAAAGAGCAACCCAGCTAAAATCCACATCTTTCCACTATTCTTATTCCTGTCAATGAACTTAACAAATAGAGAAATCAAATGCTTCTATATAAAATAGTTACCTTACACTTGACAAATCAATAGTCGGAAAATGAAAAGATAGAAGTGACATTCAATTCCACTAACGTAACCTAATGACAAGATAAAGAACTCATTTGTTATGTTTGAAACAGGTTTGTAAATGATGTTGAAAATGCAACAGAGTTATCTAGTTCTTCTGTGGTCAAGAAATCATCTTCCAAATTACCCCTAGAAACAAAAGTATATGAATACAGAGAGAAAAGCCTTTCTTATTTGTTTGGGATGCTGAGAAAGAATAATGATTAGTTAAAAGAAGGATGAGGTCAGTGACAGAAATACCATGTGGTGGGGGGGAAGGGGAAGTAGATTTATGATGATGGAATCAAAGTCGATTACAATCTGAAGGTTAAAGACAGGAAGCGCTAATGATAAGCGAGGGGGTAAGACAACATGATAAAGGCCATCTGAAAACCTGAGACCGTCCCTGATGGCTTTTTACTTAAAAGATCACGTACAACCAAAAATACCCTTTAATCTACCTTTTTAACAGTGTAACCACGAGGTGTAATTGGACAAGGTTAAGTGTGATGGGCCCTGGAATATGTAGTATGTAATAATAAAATCTTAGTAAGAAAATAAAAACTATAGTTTAACAGCATCTAAATAGTTTGGTTAGGAAAGCAGATCTATAATAATAACTGTTGGGTCACATTTTCTAAATAAACAAAAGAGATAATTATGCAGGTTGCATAGATATCGGTGAACGGTGACACCAGCTGTTGTGGTTTAACCCCAGACAGCAACTGAGCACCGTATAGCTGCTCGCTCACTCCTTCCTGCTCCCAGTGGGATGGGGAGGAGAATCGAAAAAAGAAGTCAAACTCATGGGTTGAGATAAGAATGGTTTAATAACTAAAGTAAATTAAAATATAATAATAAAATATAATAATAATATTAATGAAAAGGAATAAAACAAAACAAAAAAAAAGAGAGAGAAGTAAAACCCAAGAAAAGAGAAGTGATGCACAATGCAACTGCTCACCACCCGCTGACCGATGCCCAGGCAGTGATCCGCCCCTCCTGGCCAACTCCCCCCAGTTTTTATACTGAGCGTGACGTTCTGTGGTCTGGAATATCCCTTTGGCTAGTTCGGGTCAGCTGGCCTGGCTGTGCTCCCTCCCTCCCCTTCTTGTGCCACTGCTCACTGGCAGAGCATGGGAAACCAAAAAATCCTGAATTTAGGATAAGCACTACTTAGCAACAACCAGAACATCAGTGTATTATTATCAACACTATTCTCACACTAAATCCAAAACACACTGTACCAGCTACTAGGAAGAAAATGAACTCTATCCCAGCCAAAACCAGGACATGAGCTTATGTGAGTTTAAAGTCCTGTAGTGTTATTACTGGACTGTACAGCAGAGGTAGTGGTCTTAGCTCAGTAGTAAAGTAAAAAAGAATTGATGCACCCATTTGCAGTATATGAATTAGAATACAACAGTGAAGAAGGATAAAATGATCACTTTATTCTGTGATATTAAAACCAAATAAATTGACAAGCAAAGTAATACATTCTTTCAGTAAGGTCTTCCTTCATATTACTTTAGTATATGCTAGAGAGCTCAGTATTCACAATACTGGTTGCACCTTTTGTCCCTGCTACCCCAGTGTAGTTTAGAGTCATCTATCACTGACCATTTCACTCCACAATAAAAGGATTGCAATTTACTGGATGTTTGTACTGTGAATTTGTCCAGCTGTCTTCCACCTAGTCATAGGCTATAAAGAACTAGAGTTGGACTAATGCCTATTGTGCAGTGAATGCAGCTCAAACCAGTTTTGGTGTATAAGAAGAGTGAACTGGCAAAGGAAGCATAAGGAGCCTGTGTTTCCAAAGGAAACATTTTCAACACTCGTGCAGGTTTGGGATGATGGACAAACATAAGAAAGCCCAGCATCTGAGGCTCGCTGGGAATGATTGCTTTCATGGTGAGTAATGTGATCTGCCAGAGGACCTGGTGGTGTTTTCTGTTGAAGAGGTCCTATATAGATGACGGTAAGCACTGCTGTCAAGAAAAGGATATCTATAAATTGTGTACAGAAGCAGAAGAGTACATTGCACTAAGCTTGTCAAAGCAACAGGCTTTAAAGTATGTAAAGAGGTTTGAGCTCTGCTATCTTCTTTTTGGAAAAAAAGTAAGTTATTGAAATATATCAAAAAAAAGAAGGGCATTTTGGTTCTAAACTAACACAAAGAGATTGGAGGATACCTTGTCCTGGTTTAAGATCAAATTGCTAACATGGAATTTAAGTGGACTTGGACATCAAAACAGCTTAGTGATGGATATACATACCATTTTAAATATTACAGAACCTCCCTATCCTGCAGCCAGGGAAATGGCAAAGCCTGGGAGGAAGGCTGGGTGAGTCAGCTCAGCATCCCCGCTGTGCAGTGCACGGTCCTGGGCCCAGGCCATGAGGTCCCCTGAGGTCACTTCGGTGCTTTCTCTTCCAGTCTCTTTCGATCTCTCTCAGGGTTGTCTTCTCAGGTCCTCCTGGAGTCTCTCATGTATTCATGCAGTTTCTCTCATCTACCCCTGAAATCTTGCCATCTGCATGTCTCCAAGAGCATCTTTCAGAGCACCTACTCTCTGCGTCTTCCCAAAAGCCTCTCCCCAAGTGTGCCTCCAGGAGCATCTCCCCCATGTGCCTGCCTCAAAAACCTCTCTCCTACATATCTTCCCAAAAGCCTCTCCCCTTCAGACTCCTCCAGGAAAGACCTTTTCTCCATGTCTCCCCGAGCACCTTTCCCCACCTGTCTGCCCCAAGAGCATCTCACCCACGTCCCTCTCCCCAAGCAGTTGATGCTCTTGTATAAACCCGTGTGAGCTGGAGCTCCACGGGCTCCTCTGCCTGGCTGCAGAACTAGCCTCCTCCGCGCACGCCACCCCCACCCCTCAACCCCACCAGTTATTCCCAGTACAGCCTGAGGTGAAACCACCAGAACACCACAGAGAGGTGGAGACTGCTAGCACGGAAGAGGAAAATGGTGCAGCATGGCTGCCCGTAACCGTTGCTCTGCATTAACTGATGTATCTTTTGAAAGCACAAACTCCTCATACCTCCACTCTGCCAGCCTACTCTTCATGTACACCAAAACTGGTTTGAACTGCATTCATTGCATAGTAGTCATTAGCTCTGTGTATTATTAGCACAGAATAGTGTCTACTTTGAAACAAATCCATAAAATCAATTTAGCCTGTTTTCTGCATGTAATATCTGTAAGCAGACCAGCAATATTTAAATGGAATTTGATTTCTGTTGTTATGATTATTACTTTTAGATAGATTCTTTTACTGCATGGATCAGTATTCATGTTTAAAATTCATTCCCTAGCATAGGTCAGATAAAATTGCACATCATTGTTCGTGTTTGGATGAGCATAGAAGCAATTCTGTAAGAAATCCCTCTGTGTGCCAATCAGTTTGTGAAAATACTTGTGACTTTGAAATTTGCTTGTGTGTGTGATCCTGCCTGCTAAATTTGATTGCCTGAAGATATTCAAGTTAGTTAAGAGACGCAAACATGGGTAAAGCAGAATCATCTACAAATGTGAATATTCATGCAATCTGAGTATTCTCCCTCCATAATTACAATTTCCCCAAGAATGTTTACTGCATTTCAAGATCTTTTTATTTTTTATCAATTTATTTTTTAGAGAGAAAGGGAGAGAAAGCTGGATAAGCATCTCTTTTTTTCTTTTCATATGTCTATTCACTAACCAGATCCTTTCCCCCCCCACCTCCGAATACAAGTCTGACTTCAGCAGGAGATGCTGGCTTCTCAGTAACTTTTGCAAATCACTTTACTTAATTAAATTTCTAAACATAGGCTATTTGGGTGGAATTCAATCTGAGATTAAGATATCTACATTTAGGATGTTGAGTCTATTGCCTAAACACAGATGTCTATGCCATTTCAAACACCAGTCATATCCTGTCTAGCCTCTAATGGGTACTTCAGAAGGGCATGAATCTCCCATAGGTCCTGTGTCATATCTGTCAGCCCGGCGCAGATGTCTTGGATACTCTAGGGCTTCTGAAATTGCAGTAGAAACTTATGTTTAGGCCACTGAAGTAAGCCTTATGGCAGAACACTAAGCTGTGAATATTTTAGTACCTCCACAACTGAGATTCAGTTATCTAAACAAAGGCACCCAGTGCCATATGAGATATCTCAGGATTTTCAAAACATCTGCAGAGAGCTGACAGATATGATACAGGACCTACAGAATCTCTCCATATTTCAGAGTGGTGTCTAGAGACTAATTAGGACACACCACAATGCCACTGAATCCCATCCCATTGGCTCTAATGAAATTTTAGGAACCTATCTCCCATTTAGAGACCTATGCAGAGGCAACTAAATTTGGTAAATCCAAATTAGAACTGAGTTGTCCCTCTTTTTCTCCACAGTACTTGTATTAAATACCTCAAACTCTCAATTATTCACACAGTTTCTATTCTATAAATGTTAAAAATATGTCTAGCCTGAACTTTTGAATGTTTACACCATCTCACATCCACAGAAAAGAAAAAATACCCTAAACCAATGCATATGTCTAATCTTTCTTTGTGTATGGAGCAAAGAGTTCATACTGTTGTATGGCATACCAAGATGTTAGTATGTGCCTATGCTCATATTCAGATAATCTCGCAGCAATATTCTACAATTTTTGCAGCCTATGTGTTTCGACCTCCTTCAGCGGTACTCTAAAGTTTCTTCCTTCTGGTCAGTCCATGATCACTTCCAGGATTCCTAGGCAGTTGGGGATGCTCATTCGAGCACATTGTGTGATCAGTTTGACTGAATGTAGCATCAGTTTCATGATGCATAGACAGGACTCTCCTTTTGAACATCCAGCCCAGCAAAGGCAATCAAGGTGCCAAGAGGAGCTGTAGTTCAGTACCAACTACTTCTGAAGTGGCTCAAACCCCTTCATATGCTGTTAATATTTTTTTTTTTTCAGCTGGAATGTAGTAGGCCTCAGACCCTCTATATCCCCATCTCCAAAACCCTGGAGGTCAACCTCGAATCTCTCCAGGTGTTTTCTGCCAGGGGCTCCAGGTGGGGCTGTGGTCCCTGGCTGCAGTGTAAAGCATGTTTCTCACATTTTGTCCTGTCCAGACTGACCCAAGTGCTACTTCATGAACGATGTCCTGTTTAATTTGTTTAAAGGCTTGCTGCTGCTCAGGGCCCCTTTCAAAACCAGTCTTCTTCCAGGTCACTCGATAGAGAGGGCTTACAATCAAACTGTAACCTAGAATATGCATTCTCCACAACACCTAAGAAAGCTTGTGTTTCTTTTTTTTTAGTTGGTGCAGACATAGTTGTTATTTTACTGATTACATCCATTGGGATATGATGACATCCATCTTGTAATTTTATTCCTAAAAGCTGGATCTCCTGTGCAAGTGCTTTGACCTTTGTTTTATGACAAAACCAGCTTGCTTTATTATTCTTTTTCCTTTCTCAAACACTTCCTCTGTTGTGTTGCTCCACACGATGATGTCATCAATATATTGCAGGTGTTCAGGACCTTCACCCTGTTCCAGTACAGTCTGGATCAGTCCATGGCAAACGGTAGGGCTGTGTTTCCACCCCTGGGTTCAGTCAATTTCAGGTGTACCGGACAACCTTCCAAGTGAAAGCACACTGTGGCTGGCACTCTGCTGCCAAAGGAATCGAGAAAAAATGTGTTAGCAATATCAGTTGTGACATGTCACTTAGCTGCCTTTGACTCCAGTTTGTACTGGAGTTCTAGCACGTCCAGTATGGCAGCACTTAGTGATGGCATGACTTCCTTCAGGCCATGGTAGTCCACTGTTAGCCTCCACTGTTAGATTTTCATGCTGGCCATATGGGACTATTAAAGAGTAAGCGAGTCTTGTTGATCACTCCTTGGCTTTCCAGTTGCTGAATCAGCTTATGAATGGAAACCAGGGAGTCTCGGTTGGTGTGATATTGTCACTTGTATACTGTCATGGTAGCTATCGAATCCTTCTATTCGTTGACCCACAGCAACCACAAATATGGCCAGCCCAACCTCACAGCACTATCTATGACTTTTGTCATAGCTTCTCTCTCACTTATTTGTTTTGGCCAGACACTTCACAAATCCCGTCCCATAGTTTTTCATGTTTGGAGGACCAGGTAGCTAAACCTCAGGCTAGGACCTATGGGGTTGCACACTGTAACATCATTCCTAAAAAAAGGGTCCAACGCCGAGGGGTCAAGCAGTTATCTCATTACCTTTAATCACATATTCACTCTCATCATCCTCAGTGAGAAGAATTCATTATTCACAAATACAAATAAAAGCCCTGTTTTGATATCTTTTTAATGTAACTTTTAAAGAGTCTTTAGTTTCATCTATTTGACCTCTGTCAATTTGACAGTATTCTACTTATCAAAAATAGGTTGAATCTGAGCCAGACATAATACGTAGGATCTAGTTTGCCAGCTTTAGACTGCAGCATTTGAAATGCCTGGAACATATAGGGCTTGTCCACAAAGCTAGGGAATATGACACAGGACTTGTGGGAGAGCTACAGACTTCAGAGTTGCAGTAGTTACTCTAAATTCAATAACGTATTTTAGTTGGAAAAGAGGATACCTACATTTAGGCACCTATTGCAGAGGTCCAAATGTGAGTTTGATGTTCAAAAGCTCCAATTCTAAACAAAGGCCAAGACATCTGTCAAGTCAGTCCCTGTACCTCAAGGCAGGGGCTGGGGGAATTAAGTCCCTCCCGTAGTCCGTAAAGATCAGTTTTGAGATCACCTGAGGAACCTGAAAGTGCACAAGTCCATGGGACTTGACGAGATGCATCCCAGAGCCCTGAGGGAATTGGCTGATGTAGTTGCCAAGCCACTCTCCATCATGTTTGAAAAGTCATGGCAATGTTTACAAATTAGCCTTAGCTGTTGTGAAATACACTTCTCTGTCTCAGGCCATGGTAACCAATAATGTCACTGGTCCCTCAAACTGCAAGATCCATTTGTTGCTACTGTTGCTGGAGGCAGTTCATATGTCAACGTCCATTTTGGCTCGTGAAGCTCTTAAAGCGGAAAAGAGCAGCCCTTCCTACCTCAGCCAAGAGGGCTCCAGAGAAGCTAGAAATACCTGTGGCTGCTTTTTGGTGGGTGCTTTGGTTTCTCTGCAGTGCCAAGAAATCAGGAGAACTTCCAAAATCTCAAAGTCACCCGGATAGTCAGACACCACTCTATAAAGTAACTTGTGTGCAAAGAATGGAGCTTTACTCTCACTGGTATCATACAACTGGACTCGGCTGTTTTTCACTGTGAGTAACCACCTTTGATCACCCAGCTGCAAAAGCTGTGGTTGTACTTGAACCATGCATTCTCTATGTACACCCAAGTCCAATTATTGTAGGAGTTACCAAACATATCCTCATCTTCTTAAACAGCATCTGTGAACAGGTCTGGGTCCTGAGCATGATACTGCCTTTCTCTTGCAGCATAAAGCGGTGAGGCTTTGCTTAGAGGCACAGTATATACCAAGGGATTGATGGGAAGGAGGATTTGAAAAAGCCAGATGAAACAGCGATCAGAAAGCTTTGTTAAATGCCAGTGGCTGATGCCAAGATAAAATATGTGCACTGCCCTATCTCCGTTTTCAGCTATCCAATACGTCCTTCTTCAGACACATGCCTTGTAAATATGCACTGTGTAAGCAGGAGTTATTGCAGGCCTTGGAACTCTTTCCAAGCCCTACTCATAGGGGGCTTACAGGGAGTATAGCTCACTCATTCTTTGTTTCTTTTTTCTTTCTTTCTTTTTCTTTCTTTCTTTCCTCCTTTCTTTATTTCTTTCTACTTTTCCTTCCTTCCTTCCTTCCTTCCTTTCTTCCTTCCCTCCTTTCTTTTTTTCCTTCAACAAAATGTCAAAGCAAGCTCACAGAACAGCTTGGTTGCCAGCTTTTAGCTTCTTCTTCTTCTGCTTTAGGCATATGGAGCCAAAGAAACAGCCCAGCTGGTTTGAGCAGGCAGAAGTCCTGCTTTGTTCCTTCTGCTGACCATGTAAAGCATCTCAGGAAGAGTGGGAAGTGAGCAGGACGTGTGGGCAGCCCCCTGGGGTGCACTATTCAGGTTTGCTCTGCTTCCCGGAGCGTGTTTTAGATGCCGGGATTCTGCAGACAGCTGCTCGCTCCAAAGGCAGCTATGCAGCTGCTGTCTTTTTTGCAGCCAGCAAAGGGAATGTCCTCTCTAGTATTCCAGAAGAGTGCCAACCACCACCTTCTACCCAGGCATTAAGAGAATAAGAACAACGTTGGCATTAAAAAATTGGACTTCAGAAAAAAAGATTAAATTTTGCTGAAACTCCATCTCTGGACTCTGTCGCCGAGGTTCATCCTCTTTCTCCCTGTCCCCTGACAACAGAGAGCTTTTCCACTTAGACCACTGCTTTGGCTAGAGAAAAGATGCTCTTCTAAACTTCACAGCAGTGGCACAGGGAGACCTGCAGAAAGAGGGTGGGACTGACTGTGGATGGCACCAGCCTGGGCACGAAGCAGCCAGGGAAACATCCATACCTACTCATGACCAACACCAGCTTGGTAAAGCTGCTGGAAAGTGGCTTGGCAGAAAAGGCCCTGGGGGTCCTGGAATGCTGAGAAGGAGCCAGCAAGGTGCCCTTGCCACAAAGGTGACAAGTGGTACTCTGTTTGCAAATATCTCAACATTCGAGAATATTTTTGTCTGTAAGAAGGAAAGCAAAGACAATTGGAAACCTACATCTTTTAAATTCATAAACTTAATTATTTCTCTGGAAACAGTTTTTCCTTGACAATCAGGTCTAGATTTAGTTTCAGTCTTGGGGGGGGCGCAGTTTGTAGGTTTTATTTAAAACAGTTTCACAGGGAATAAAGTGTGCAGTCCTATCTGTTTGATGGGACTTGCTGTTTCCCTGGCAATAAAACTTGTACGAGGTTAATTCCTCCTCATGGTAAGGTTACTTTGATCACCCTCACTGGGAGCTGTGTGGCATGTATTAACATGTACTCTAAGTTGCTTTGGCAATGTAAGGAGTTTTAATGTAAATGACAGCCACCTCTGTGGAAAAGCAATACAATCTGAGATAGTAAAGGTTTCATAATCTACAGTGTTCAGGTCAGCCAAGTCTCTAAGTGACCTGGATTCTGTATGTTCAGTTGTCATAATTTAACCCCAGTAGGCAACTAAGCACCACACAGCCGCTCGTTCACAAATGGAGAAGAGAATCAGAAGGCTAAAAGTGAGAAAAGTCATGGGTTGAGATAAAGACAGTTTAATAATTAAAAAAAAAAATAAAGAGGAAAAGAAACAAAACTAAGAAAAACAAGTGATGTAAAAGAAGCCAGCTGCTCGCCACCAACCGACTAATGCCCAGCCAGTCCCTGAGCGACATCAACCATGGCCAGCCTCTCTCCACCACCCAGTTTTATTGCTGAGTGTGATGTCGTATGGTCTGGAATAGTCTTTTGGTCAGCTGGGGTCAGCTGTCCCAGCTATGTCCCCTCCCAACTTGTGCACTCTCAGCCTACTCACTGGTGGGGCAGTATGAGAAGCAGAAAAGGCCTTGACACTGTCTAAGTGCTCTTCAGCAGTAAGTAAAACATCCTTGTGTTATCAACACTGTTTTCATCACAAATCCAAAACATAGCCCCATACAAGCTACTATGAAGAAATTCAACTTTAACTTAGCCAAAACCAGTACAATCTCCACCTCTTATACCATACCATTTATGTCATGTTCATGTCCCACATTATACAATAGATCCCTATTAACCACCACCTCCCATCCCATCCTTTTATATATACAGAGGTATCATTCCCTTAGTCTATGGATCATTCCTGTAAAATGTCCATAAAATGACCATAAAATATAATATTCACAAATGTTCCTTGAGTTTGTTTAGTCCATGACTTTGGGCTCCATTTGTTATGGTGGTTACTCCAGACAGGAGAGGTGGTGTGTTGTGTGGTGTTACTGGGCACCAAAGCCAGCTCAGGTCAGGTCATTGCCCCTCTTGCATTGTTTCTTGTGAGGCTCATCCTCCACGGTCCCGGTGGTTCCTGCTATAGTACTTCCTATAGCATGCAATTTAAATCATGGGTTACAATAATTAAAAGGTATATCCATTACAGTATCTGCCCTTGGACCCTTTGGACCATTGCAATTAACATTGCAATTAATTCCTCCCCTTGCTTCTAGCTTGGTTAGCAGCAAGAGATTCCTGCTGTAATACTTTTGACATATGGCAACCACAGCAGTGGTGACATACAACATCATATAACACTGGCATCATACAGCAATGGCATCATATAACTCAAATCATGGGTTATTCTCACCCAGGATTAAATCTCCTTGAGATACACATTGAACTTCCTCATCCTTCCACATTAACCACCAAGCACACCCAGATGCTGGAACAGAAGCAATCCCACATAGGATTTTGCCTTTTTCTGAGGGAGGAATAACCCAGACAGTCTTTCCAAACCAGTTTCCTGTGTATACTGTGGGGATCTTATCTCCTTTTATAGTATGTAGAGGTTTTGATTGGGTAGGGCCAGGTCAACCTTTGATCACAAGCCCATCTGTATGTTGCATCTCTTCCTAGATGTCCTGATGTGTCACAGACCCATCAATCTATAAGTAGCTCATCCTTCTATTTCCAGTCCAGATCCACCTAAGCCATTTCAATTGTAGCAGCCTGGACCACCTGCTTCCTGTTTTGATATTCTTCAGTGGCATGACTCTTTGGTATGTGAGCATCTACACGACCTACTTTTACAACCAGGTTCTCTACTTGGGCAGTGATATCTTGCCACAGTTCAGCAGCCTAGATGGGTTTACTGCTGCACTGCCAGTTGCTCTGCTTCCATTGCTGTAGCCACCCTCACAGAACATTTGCCACCATCCATGAGTCAGTATAGAGATAAAGTACTGGCTATTTTTCTCATTCAGCAGTATATAAAGCCAGCTGGATGGCTTTCACTTATGCAAACTGTCTTGTTTCACCTTTTCCTTGAACATTTTCTGTGATTTGACCTGTAGGACTTCACACAGCAGCTTTCCACCTCCAGTGTTTTCCCACAATACAACAGGACCCATCTGTAAACAGAGCATATTACTTCTCATTTTCTGGTAATTTATTATACAGTAGGGACTCTTCAGCACAAGTCACCTCCGTCAAAACGTACAGGCTGCAAAATATATAGCCTCCGAGGTCAGCCACCTTGCCTTTAGCAGAATTTGTCCATCAGACTGTGAACACCTGTTTGGTGTTTGCATCTTTGCTTTCACGGGCTCTATTCTAGTTTCTGCAGCCCTAGTCCCTGGAGTGCCAAACAGCACTGAGAAGATGGCTAACACTCAGCTATTATTACTTAGCTGGAGGGAAAACTCAAGATTTCTTCCAGAGGGATGACTTTTTTTTGTTGATATGCACCATATCTGCATTTGTATGAAGAAAATTTGAAAAGGAGAAAGGAGCTTAATTAATTGTCATACAATGCAAGCAGAGATGGACAATGTTATTCTCAAACTAGGTTTGAACTTTGGCTTACCATTGACCCAAACTCCTTGAGCATACATGTGTATTGGCTTTGAGTGGCAAGGTTTTGGTAGCGGGGGGTGGGATTACAGGGGTGGCTTCTGTAAGAAGCTGCTGGAAGCTTCTCCTGTGTTCGACAGAGCCAATACCAGCCGGCTC
>JANXJC010000008.1:27233906-27246551 GCA_027564655.1 Leptodon cayanensis
TGTCCCCTCCCAACTTCTTGTGCCCCTCCAGCCTTCTCACTGGCTGGGCTTGAGAAGCTGAAAAGTCCTTGACTTTAAACTAAACATGACTTAGCAACAACCGAAAACATCAGTGTGTTATCAACATTCCTCACATACTGAACTCACAACATAGCACTGTACCAGCTACTAAGAAGACAATTAACTCTATCCTAGCTGAAACCAGGACATTGGGTGAAAAAAAAATAAAAAATAAAAAAAACCTGAAGGTCAAGACAAGACTATCCTCGGCTCAAATATCTATGTTCCATACAGTAATTACCTTAGGTAAACTGGGCTCTCCTAACAAAAATATACCCTGAGGGGACTTTGAAATACAGCATTGTAGTCTACAGAACCGGACCAAATTTCTCAAAACTAGACCATTAAGAAGTCTCCCCGAGTATTGACTTGAATAGCACAGGCTGATCACACAGAAGAGCATGCTGATATGAAGAGAGACAAGTATACTTTCAAGGGACTGAGATTTGAAATATTGATTCAGTCACATTAATTGAATTTTTGCCTTGAGAAGTGATTACAAAAATGTTTCTCCAATATTAATTTGTATCTGCTTTGGATAAGATTAACATTAATTTCTTCGCCAGTCCCCATTACTCTTTTATTATTCATTAGCATCTCCCTTTGCATGTGTAAGAGACCTTGATGAAGCATGTTTATTCATAGACTAACCTTTTTAAATAATTCTAACAGCTCTCTAACAGAAACCTTCCTGGCATGCTGAATATCTCGTCTTTGTTTCATTATTCAATCCTTGTGCTCTATCCTCCACTTGAGATGCTGAACATGAATCATACTGCTCTTCCTACTGCTCTCTTCCTCCCACTGAAATGTCCTCTGCAGCCTGATCCCACAGGATAGCTCTGTTCACAAAATACTGCAGCAAATTGTCTCCTGCTAGAATCTAGGACAGTATAATTTCCACAGAGCTTGAGTGCAATTATTGATTTAGGCTGTCCTTAGTTCATCACATATTTGTTATCATGTTTTAATTCATTGTTCATTTACCTCTCATTAGAATATTTGGTGTGAGCTAGTCTTTGATGAGAGCTCTAGAGGCAATATTTTATTTTTTTGCTTTGTATTTACAAACTTGTATTTTTTTCAAACAGACAACAGGCAAAGAGAAAGGGAGAAAGTAAAAAAAGGAACAAATCAATTAATTTCTTCTTTCTTTGCAAGATCTATATACTTCTCTCCTGCACTTGCTAGGTTTTAATGAATACGCACTTCAAAATTCACTACAAAAACTTTATTTTAAAATAGAGAATGCATACATGCATTCACATTTCTGATAAGCCCTCCTTGCACAGCAATAATATGTAGTTGCCTCCAGTAAAATGCTGTCATCCCTTGCATTATCTTTT
The DNA here is from genome assembly GCA_027564655.1 of Leptodon cayanensis. Taxonomy (NCBI): domain Eukaryota; kingdom Metazoa; phylum Chordata; class Aves; order Accipitriformes; family Accipitridae; genus Leptodon; species Leptodon cayanensis. Next base: position 27,235,313 of record JANXJC010000008.1, read on the forward strand.
TGTATTTATCTTGCTATAATACCCAAAGGCCCTAATAAAGAAGGTGTTACAAATGCAAAGATTTGCTTCCTGCTCTAAAGAGCTTAAAAATTTTAATTTTCCACCTTAAAAATAAATTAGTGGACTATTTCTTTCCTTTTTCAATTAGGCTTAGGAAGAACTCTAGAAAAAAATGCATTGATAATGCGCTCAATTTTTACATATCTGGAAAAAATAATTTATTTCATGGAGGAGAAAAAAATACGTTTATGTAAATTCTGAAGGTTTTTTTAGTCAAGCAATATAATTAGATATTAAAGTAGCCACAACTGAAATACCTTTTATAACATTCAAAAAAAATGAGAATTAATTTTAATATACCTTGTTCAAAAATGTTTGATTTTTTTGTTATTGTTCTATGGGAGAAAGAAGGCTTTGTAAGCCTAATAATCTTTTCTTGAGAGGTTAGGATGAGGAAGATAGGAAAGATTTGGCACCCTGAGAGAAAATCCAGTATTTGGAAATTAAATTCCAAGTGCCTAAGTAGCAGGCAAACGAGAAAAGAGTGAGCATTTAAAAACTGAAATATTTTAAAACATTTACTTTAATTAAAAAAAAAAACAACTTGCAAAATGGAAGAAAAATCTTTTGGGGTGGGTACTTTGTGGGACAATATATGGAAAATTCAGGGAACATACTATTTGCTCTCTCTCATTAGGCTCATATTATCTCAACATGCAGAAATTTATATCCCTGATTCCCATTAATGCTAATATAAACAGTAACTTTGACTACTAACTTCCTACAGACTCCAGAACACACTCATTCTTCCCACTGTCTCTACACACCACATCACCCAGCAGAGATAGATGAGTAAACCTAGGCATTTCATATTTCTAAAAGTGAAATAAATGAGAATTTAAGTGAACAGACAGAAAGCAAAAGCACTTGCCTTGGCTAATGAATTGAACTGTATTCTGCTCACCCTTAAATGCAGTTACTGACACAGCTTTTCCACTAGTTTAAATATGCTGACTTCTGAAGAAGAAATTCATAAATTTCATTAGACCATTTATTTTATTTGTTGTTTATTTTCAGTTGAGGACTTAAAGGGGCTTCTACTGGGGCAGGAGTAGAGGACTAAAATGTAGAAATTATTATGAATGCCATGGATAGTCCTGTATAGTCCTCTAATAAAACAAATACTTCACCCACGCCCTAAATACCCCAAACCGTGGGTATTTAAAGTTCGTCTTTATTAATGCAATACCTGACAGCTGTGATGCGTGTGGCAAGACCTTTGAAACCTGTAGGGTTAAATGCAGAGCATCCTTTGTGTTGGGAAAGGTGAGAGAGGAGGAGGTTGGTTTGTAGAAACACAGTTTTTCTGAACCCTTCACAGCCTGAGTGGAAGGCCGCAGGCCTTACGCTGTTTGTAGATGGCCTCTGCCTGCTTAATCACCCGCTGCAGAATTTACATTTTTTGCCATCCTGAACTATGGATTTCTTGCAACAATTACTTAGAGTTACTGACAGCACATCTAACTGTCCTCGATTGTTTTTTCCATTGCCAGAAGTGGCTTTTCCAGGGTACTACGTGTACACTTCGGCTTTTCACGGACTTCCTCAGACTACAACCATTTTGTTTTATTTTTGGAGTTTATGGCTCTTCAGTGTGGGACTGGTTTTATGTCTCAAGCAAGGAGAGCACACAGCATATAAAGCAGGTGTTTTTGGCTACCGTGCAGATTCCTGATATGAGGTTTGTAGGCAATTGTTTTCTTTGCTGGCTTGCAGGCTTTGGACTTACAAGTCTTTAACTTGTAAACTACACATTACTGAGGGATCCTTATGGACAAACGTATACTGGAGAATTAACTTTAATTCTAACCTTTCCTTTTATGAATAGAAGTCAGGCATGTAGCAGTAAATTTTCAGAGCTCTGTGTAGGTTTTTCAGCTGCAAGACTCACATTAAATTCAATAGGCCATATGTTCTATTGGCTTGCAGGCTGCAGAGGTTAGTCTCATGATGTAACTTACTGCAAAAATTGTTTCAACAGCTCCATCTTTCGAGGAAGGGCACTGAGTTTGGATTCAGGAAACCTGAGTAAAGTCCCCAGCTAATCCACATTCTTGTCTCATCTTATGTTACGTCTTCAACGAACACAATATTTTTAATCCCCTTACCTCAAAGTCTTCTGTCCTTATAGCAGCACGTGAGAATGAAACAACACAGCTATGACAACAGAAGACACAGTGCTAAGAATGTGGTAATGTCCAAGTAGATAGACTAAAAATGTCAGAGACATTGTGTCTAAAATGTTGTGAAAGTGTACATAAAAATGTGTAATGACACATTGTTGCTTCATTAAAGTAATAGTATCATCAGCGTTATTTCATAAAGCCTTGAGCGCTATCATATTTTCAGGTAGAAACTGCGGAGAAGGATGAGGCTGTTTCTATAAATGGTACTGTAGAACTAAGATCCAAGCCAGAGATCCAAGCCAAATTTTTTTTTCTTTTTTTTTTTAATCACATACTATGTGACTCTTGCTCTTTAAATATGACAATAATTTTGAGAAAGGCATTATTGTCCCCTCTGGTGGACCATGGAGTACTATGGAGCACTAAAAAGTGTGATAAAATGTATTCATCAGACCTATCTGTTGAGAAAAAGTTCTTGCTCACAAAGTTGTCTTGAGATTTATGATTGCCACCTAGCAGCAAATGCTGAAAAATGTCTAAGCCACCTTAGCCTATCTTTGTTATGGAAATGAAAGACAGTGTAAAAAAAAATTCCTACCATGGCCTTATACCACTTGAGAACAGAAGACAATTTTTGGATTTTTCCACTGGATAATCAATGGATGGATGTCCCCATTCGTGTGTGAAGGAATCTTCTTACTGATTGCACAACTTGGCACAGAAAGGTAAGAAGGAACTTGCATGAAACAGAGAGAAAGAAGGTCAGCAAGCTGAAGAGATGCTTTGCTCCCACCTGCATCTCCATGAATCTCAAGGAGAAAAAACAGCACGGGCTTGAGCAGTGGTGGTAAGACGGTCCAGAACATGAAACCTCTGTACTGTAAATCATTACAGAATAAGGAATACAGGAAAATCAAACTGAATTTAAAACAAACAAACAAACAAACAACAGAACCAAACACCTGAATCAAACAAAAGACAGACCCCTTACCCCATACGCGAGGTATGAATGGGCAGGCTTTAGGTATTCAGGCTGCCTGAGTGAGGATTACATGTAATATTTTCTTGTTCTACGAGCTGGGCAGTTTCTTGCTATCATAAAGAGGAATGCAGAAGCTATCATAAGCGTGATTACAACTATCTGTACCACCCAGATGAGTGGATAACAGGTTTCCTCTGTTGGGCTTTGCCTTGGGAAAGGGAGAAAAGGGAGATAGATGCCTCCACCTAAATTAAAAGCAAACTCATTTTTGGAATGGAGAACTACAAAAGTTAGTGGCCTTGAAAAAATAATTTCAAGAAAAACAGACCAAATTGGGTTTGGGATCTGAGCATACAGAAGGTACCTCAGTTGAAAAAAAACATATCAGTCAAAAAGAAAAAGGAAGAAAAAAAGGAAGAAAGGAATAAGGGATCAGAAAGAATGACAAGGCAACCAGTGGGGTGGGGACTGCAGAACTGTGGAGACCTCCATTTTTGCTCAGATGGTTCTGGGAATATCAACTTGGAACATGCACTCCATCATGAGGCTGTACTAAAGCCAAACACTTTCTGATTTTAAGGGGAACAGAGTGGGAGAACAAGATATTCTTCAACCCTTATTTGGTCTTAGAGGAACTTGGAGAATACAATAAAGTGATTTTTCACTGAGAATATTTTATACTAAATTAATATTTGCACACTAATTCAAAGGTGATGTTAGAAATATTGAAGGCTTCTTTACAGAGTGAGAAACAGTTCAAGAGTTGCATGCACCCTATATGGACTGCTAGGAATTAAACAAGCAGAACCAACAGGTTTCACTGCCTTCTTTCTCAAGACTTTTGTATACAGTTGATATCAAGGGTCACTTAGCATTGCAGACTCTTTTAAGATATTGTCACAGCCAGCTATAGGCTGGGGAATGTATATGCAGGATGATCTGAGAGGAAGTAAAGAAGGAAGCAACTCACTCCTGAAAGAGAAAGAGGGAATCGGCTACATTTTGTAGAAATATTTAAGAGGAAAGGCAGTACAGCTTTGTCAGATACATTTGCTGAATGTAAGGAAAGGAAAATACAATGGGATCTGATCAAGTTATGTGATCCTCACATCCACGGCAAGTGGATGTTATTCCAGGAATATTATAGTTCTTCCGAGGTCTTTCCAGAAGGCAGGAGAGGGGACCACTGGTATTTTAATAACAATGCAGATTTGACAAAAAGAAACTCGGACAACAAGGTTTGCTTCTGAGGCCAAGTAAAAGAGATAGAAGTTCACACCATTATTTTGCCAATGAAAACCAGATCTTCCCCAGGGGCTGACAAAATGTTTTCAAAGATTCATGGATTCCTTCTTTCCAGGCTTGGCAATGGCTCAAAGCATGTGAGGTGTCTCCTTCCATGAAGGCTCTCTCCACGGTCTCTAAAGAGTCATTGCTGCCTTCTCTGTCCTTCTTTCTCGCCTCACTTCACTACTACATCACTCCCCCTCCTACTTCCCCAAAAGAACATAATTGAAATAAATGATGACTGAAATTAAATAAATAAATACAGCAACACAAAACATTGTGTTCTAATGAAAAATGTTTCAGTAATCATCATCTTAACCATTTCACATAGCTGAAGAAAGCAAGAGCAGACATTCATTATAATGTGCTACCAGGCAAAAGAGAATTTGGGACCAATAAACCAATAAAGAAGGAAGTATATGAAATTTCAGCTTCCCATAATTTTTCTTTTTCAAATAGGAATAACTTGTTTTGTCCTTACTGGTTAAGGAAGCTAAACTTATTGAACATCAATAAATCAATTCATCTGCACTCGCAATTATTTTACCTTTTTCTGAATGCCCTTGAATTTTTCAGCTTCCTTATATGAAAAGATTGATAGTATCAGGCTACACACATACACTTAGCCATATCTACAAAGACAAAATTTTATGTCACGTGGCTGCTGTGCAATGAATAACAGATACGGATGAACAGGAAAATTTGGGTTTGGCCCACAAAAAAATATTGCATTATAAATTTAAATAAATAGCTGGGGAGGGAGAGGAGGAGGAGAGGAAGCTTGTTCCCAGGGTGAGACTTTATATGGGAATTTTCAGCCAGTAGAATACTTTTATGGACATGTTTTTAATTCCTGAAAATAGGGGTTGATAATGGAAATGCTGACAAACCTTTCGGTGTTCATAGGACTGTAATATCCTGTTTAATGCAACCAAAATTGCAAGGTATGCTTTTTATCCTTTTCTGCTAAGAAGGCAATTACACAAGCATCTTGTTGAAGTAGTTTATAATATGATTAAATAGGCAACATTAAATCAACTGGTGATTGAATCCTCAAGAGAGAATGTATTTCAGTTAAACTTGAGAGTTACCATACTTCTTTATATTTAAAAGCCCTTTAAGCAGGACACATGATGGCGTGATACCACTCATCCTAGGCTCAGGTTGAAAATGAAGGTGCTCAAAAATATAAATATTCTATTTTTTCTGCTTCTGCTATCTTAATTTTAATGTTTACAGAATGTGATGAAAGCTGGCTGTATTTGCATTTTATTTAATCTTAGGGAAGACTAAACTTCACACATCTGGTGGAGGCAATCTTCTAAAGTGTTTGCTTATGTAAATTAAAAATAAGATTTCACCTGCTACATTTCTAAGCAATTTATTTGTGCTCACAACTGTAACTAACAAAGATTACATTTTTGAATCCATATAATTCAATTTGTACTTCCCTCTAATTCACCTCATATTAGTATTTTTTTGTTTGCACCCACATAGTCCTATGTTCATAAATATAAATTAAAAAGAGTTTGTTTGCAAAAAAAGAAGAGAACTAGAAATCTCCCATAAATAATAATTCTCAATCCTGTGTTCCTCCTCTGGACCAGAGACAAGATAAGGCACAAACTTCGGGCAAGAAATTAGCTATAAAATTCTATATTTTCAAAGAAGTTCTTATTTCAGGATTATGATTCCAGTTCAAATATTGGTAGTTTCTTAGTCTTCTTCTATGGGTGTACTGATGAAAACTAAAATATTTAACTCCATTAATGTTTCATTATAAATCAGTTCCCACCACCTTGCCCTAATTGTTGTTGTCTGTTTTGAATGCCCTTCAACTCACGAATGTGTTTGTTAATGCAACGTCCAGACCTCTAGGCAATGTTCCACATGAATAGCATTAGACAATCTATACACAGACTCTTCTTACCTTCCTAAGCTGTAAAATGAACATGCATCTTAAAATTAATTTAGCCTGATTTATTTATTTGCTGCTCAACTGTGTTATCAACTTATATTCTTCTGTCCTCAGACTGCCAAATAACGTAACTCCTTGCCTTTCACAGCCTGTCTTGGTTAAATGTCATCTGGGCATTGCGCTCTCTGCAGCTCATTTCCACCTCTGAACCACTGAAGATATGCAGACCCAGGAGGTCTTCTGGGCAGCCTCTAAGAATCCACCTTGGTGCCCTATTATCCACTGCTTATCAAAAATCTCCACTTAACGTCTTCGACCCCTTTTCAATCCATGTATCAGTATTCATACCCAAGCCTCTACAAATTAATCTGAGGGTGAGATTTTGCAAGAGATTTGAAAGCTTTACTAAAATCAAACTACGGTGCATCTGCCATTTCCCTTCACTCACAAAGTTAAAAGTTCTGTGCAATACAAAGCAAAAAAAGTGAGCCTGCTAAGGTCTATTCTTTACAAATCAAACTGCATATTGCTCTTGGTTATCTTTTAGAAAAATTAATTAGACTAACAGGGCAGCTATTGCCAAGAGTCAAAATGGTATGAGTCTCCCAAGGACAGCTGTTCCTGTGAATTGCATCCCAAATTAAGAAAGTAGGCACTCTCGGATTTAAAGAACTGAAGGAATATGCCAGACAAAGGTTTGAAGCAGGTTCAGATAATAGGATCACTATAGACATAGTGGTATGCAACCCTAAAGTTTCTGAACCCCCCAAAATCCAAATATCTAACCTTGAAATATGTACAGGGTAAAATTCACTGCAACTCAGTTCATGTGAATAGAGAAGAGACAATTTATCCTAGCTGAAAGTTGGTTTTTATACTTCTCATTATACAGAAATCTTTGGAGTTAATTTAGGCACAGGAGTTACTAGTTTGCCTACAAGTTGCTAATGAACATCATGAGATAGATAATGGAGCGAGCGGGGGGGGGAAGAGGGAAAAAGTTCACATTTATGGATCTTTAAAAAATTTGAAGTCTTAGAAATGAAAGAAGTCAAGCTCTCACACAGCTCTAAGTTTGTCCTTATAAATGTCTGAGACATGTGGGATTTGTACACATATCCATTGAATTTCCAATGAAATGAAATGGAGAAATGCATCTCAGAATACAATTAGGTGATAAATAGTCATCTATCAAGTAATAATTGCTATATGTCTTTGCTGACCTTCATGAGGCTTCTGTCAGCCCGTTCCTCCAGCTTCTCAGAGTCCCTCAGAATGACAGCTCTGCCTTGCAGTGTACTGACTATTTTACTAATTTTGTGTCATGTGTGAACTTGGTGATGGTGCTCTCCATCCCATCGGCCATCTAACTTATGAAGATGTTAAACAGCATTAGGCCTCAAATTGCTCCCTGAGGAATGCTACTCATACAGTCCCTCATCTGTTCAATACAATGAAATTAAAGTTACTATTAGAAATGTTACTTTTGCAGTCCAGCTCCTGAGGGCTGAGATTAGTTTCCTTAATGTTGCAGAGGATTTCAGAGTGAAAAGAAATCCAGATCAAAACTTTACTGTCTTTATCAATTTCATTCTGAAGTCTATAAAGCCATCGTCAAACATATAACATAAATGTCAAGGCAGGAGAGAATCCTTACTATCAGTATGACTAGATTCAAAGCTAGAGTGATTTACACATACGCAATTAACATTGTTTATAGGAATAGTTTCCTGATTTTAAGAAGTTAATCAAATGTATAAAAAAGTGGAAACATGAATCTTTGTAGAATTCAGAGCTCTGTTACATATTTGTTATTTCGTCCCTTAATAAATGGTTTGCCCATCTGTGACAGGAATATTAAAGCAATATACTAGAAGTGTTTTTTTCCCCTCTTTTTAAGTTTTATCCAAGCTGTAGCCCTTGGCTAATATAAATGATCATAGCTCCATGGTTATAGTAGCTTTTACAATTTACATGAGAAGCCTCACAAAGACAAAGTTTTACATAGTTGTGGAAATTTTAAAGTTATAATAGTAATCCATTTTTATACTGGCTATGTGTATAACAAAATTCTAATCATAATCCTAAAATACTACCACAGTAGGAAAGTGTTATTGTGGAATCACTGCAGTGCTTAGAGAGGTGAACGAGTTGTGCTTCAGCTCAGGGAAAGAACTAATTTACCAGGCATTTTGAAATCTGTGCCTCTCTGTAGTCAAATGGTAGGTAAGGTAATGGTTTGTGGTCTTCTCCCTAACTTCTCAAAAACAATCTTGGGGGAAGCAACCCCATTTGCCTTTCTTACTTTCTAGCTCAAATAGACTTCTTCCTGGATCTTTTTTTTGGTCCAGATGAATCAACCAAATTTTTTTTTTTTTTTTTTTGTTTTCAGTTTCAAGGATGCAAAACCAGAAGATAGTACCTGAAGACTTATTATCACTTTAGCTGTTGAATTTTCCCTGGCAGAATGCTATAAAATTGTGACATGAAATATCAGCTGTATCAGAAGCAGTCTGCTTTGGAAAATAATTTTTTAAACCTCACACAGTGTAAAGGGCGGTAATATATGATCCAGCCTGTTTAACAGGCCAAGCAAGCTCAGGATAAAAGTCTCCACCCAGAGATGGCTCATCACATTTCCAATTGTAACTTACCTCAATTGTGCATATATATAAAAAGTATTTCCTCACACTAAGCATGTTCCCATTAATGACAGCTTCCATTTTCCTCCTTCCTATTAAATTAGAAAGTGAAAGAGATGAGATTTAAAAGCCAAGCAGAAAGTGTCTGAACACTTACAACACTCCAGGGCTAACTTTCTTAGGCTTTTTAGTTTTAGTAATGCTTTGGTGAACTTTTAGCATATCCTACTAATCAACATAGTTGTACATGATCAGAATCTTATGTGAAAACATGAAAATATCTACATGCCTCCAGAAAAGCTGTATGGATGATAATCATATTAGCTACATTTTTACGCTTTGGCATGTTGGCAGAATACCTCACTTGTCAAATGCCTGACTTTGGTAGGCACTTAGATCTCAACTTTGAACCCTGTGTTTTTGCATTAAAAGAACAAGAACATTTCACTCCCACAAAGATTGTAGTTATTTTCAAATACATCCATGTGATGCCTAATGCTTCTTCCCTACTTCATCTTTTGAACATTGACAAATTGCTGAGAATCATAACAGATATTGCATATTGATGCCATATAGCCTTGTGATTCTGTTTGATAATTTCATATGTTATAGTGGAAATAAACTTTGCAGCTTTTATCTTCTTTGAAAGACAGAAAGAATCACCTGTCCTGGTTCCTTGAGAACTGGTTGGAGATCAGTAATGTCCATAACTTGTTAAACTAAATAATGAAGACCCACAGTCGAGTTTTAAACCTCTCTAAAATATATAACAGCAATATTCTGCCCACGTGAACAGAAGTCTGTCTTTAATCTTCACCTGTTCAGTCAAAATATCAAGTAAGATGATCAGCAAGTTAAGCATCAAAATGCTTGCTTACAAATGAAAGCTGACATATCAGATGACAGACTCTCTCTCTAATTCCTAAATACTAATTGCATTTCAACCACAGAATTGTCAAGAGCCTGCCCAATGGGCTTTCCTGGGTTATCGCATGGAAGTTGGAGGCTGGAGTTACAAGCAGCTTTTAGGGAGGGTCCCTTTTAGTCAAAGGGAAAAGGAGGACATATTTTTAGCAGAAATATTGGCTTCAGAAAGGTTAGGTGTTTTTTAAAACTTTTTTGAAGTCTCTGGAAAGCAGGATTTCCCTATCCAGTACTTCTCTGCTGTTTTCCTTTCAGCATGTAGGATAGATTTCTTACAGAAATGGAGGCAGTAGAACTTCTAACACAGAGACATAGAAGTGTTACCTACAGCTCTGTCCAGACATGTGCCTCCTTCCGTCAATCACCCTTTCTCTGGTTCCCTCTGTAGTCTTTCATTCCCTAAGCAGATTATGACAGGAGTAATGGTAGATATAGGAGAGCTTTTGAAGTGCTCCATCTGAAGACTGGAAGAGAAGAAAAGCCCTTAGCTAAAGACTAGTTAGCCCATTCAAAGAGAAGTCTGAATACAGCATGCTGGGACACCAGTAGCTGATTGCATGTTAGTTTTACTGCACTTAGAAGATAGTTCTAAGCTTCAGCTCATAATTCCTTTTTAACAACATTACTAGGGAACTCACCAGTTGATTTCCTCTGAAGCTGAAAGTTATATTGCTGCATTAGGCATTCGTTGCTAGTGGGCTTTATTTTTGTTTTAATTGCCTTCTTCAGGACCATCCAGCTCTAATATCCAGCAAGAAGCAGACTATAACATTGATATTAATCCCTGAAAAAAACGTTTTTAACCCTGTTGTTGCTGTGTAGCAGGTTTCCTTGTGCAGCTTTGGTTCAGGCTAGCTAGCTCTCTCCCAGACAGCACCAAAACGTGGTTTGCTGGTAGCAGAAACAAGGGGGAATATTCCTAAACAGGCAGTTTGGGTACAGCTACTGCATTTCAAGAGTTGGGGCAGCTGAACCATACAGACCCCAGCAGGGCCAAAACAGTAGCCCTCAGAGCCAGCAAACAGCCCCCAGAGCACTTTATTTTTTAGATAATTGTCCTGGTTTCAGCTGGGATAGAGTTAATTGTATTCCTAGTAGCTGGCAGGGTGCTATGTTTTGAGTTCAGTATGCGAAGAATGTTGATAACACTGATGTTTTCAGTTATTGCTAAATACTGTTTGGTCTAAAATCAAGGACTTTTCAGCTTCTCCAGCCCAGCCAGTGCGAAAGCTGGAGGGGCACAAGAAGTTGGCACAGGACACAGCCAGGGCAGCTGACCCAAACTGGCCAACGGGGTATT
>JANXJC010000008.1:27246651-27257991 GCA_027564655.1 Leptodon cayanensis
CTGGGGGTGGGCAGGGACAGTCAGGCCCATCGGTGCCTCCCAGGGCCCTGGCACCAGCAATGGGATAGCGCCATTAGAGCTTTAGCCCTGCAAATATTTATTTTCATAACTAATTCAACAGGTCTGCTGCCTCATAATGTATGGAACTGAAATGGATAGGAAAAGCCATAGCAAAATTGCTGACATTTCTGCACGGCTGTGCAGCCTTCTATAAAAAAAGCTATTTATTTTGAACATGAAAATCTATGAGTTCAAGTAAAGATCACCATAAAGGAGGTGACCCACAAGATACTAAAATTGCCTCTTCTCTCTTCTATTAGCACCTGAAGGCCTCCACCCTGAACAGCTTCCAGAATGACAGTGAGCGATAGCAAAATTAGCGTAAAACTGACCTTTCTTTATGCACATGCCATAACTTTTGATTGCCTTACTGAATCAATAGTCTGTGCCAAAGGCGGCATTGAAAACTATTAATCATGGGCTACCACCAGTCTTGCAAGTATTGGGGGTCTTATGAAGTACCCCCATCTGAAACCAAGGAGCAGACAATTCAGCAGGCAACATTTGTGAAGTCTCCTTTTCTACTGTGCTTTTTTTGATGGACTGTTTCTGAAATGACTATAACTCACTTGACTGTGTTTCTTGTTAGGATTGCATCAACTTTTGACATGTCGCATTTGAAATGTAAGCTCTTCTAATCAAATTAGGATTGGCCTCTCAATACAATTTCTTCCCTCCATTTAAACAGATGTCACTCTTACAACCAGGAAGATGATGGCTTACATAGTCAGTGGCACTTCTATCCTCATAAACACAAGGGGAGAAAAGCAGCAGTTTAGGCAGAGGTATTAGACAAGGAGGATTAGGGACCCTTTAGGGAACCTTAGAAAACTGTAGCTTGTCCTCTCCTTGGTCAATAAGACTATTGCTGAAGCATGGATCCTACTAAATTTCCTACAGCTAAGATTTTGGTGCAAGGAGTTGATTTGATACTTAATTTTTTGACATTGCATTCAAACTAAATACATGGATATGAATAAATCTTCCTTGTTACAAAAACGTGTTTAAAATACCCATAAGTACTCCCAGGCAAACCAACTTAAGATATTCTTTCTATGAGTATCCATGGCTGTGAATGTGGATTATTCATCTGATTTTAAGCAGAGTCACCACTAAAAGAGCATAATCTTTCAAAGTATTCTCAGAGTTTTTATATTGTATCCACTTTCATATCAGAGTGAATAGTCACACCAAAATTATACTGTGCCTTGACTGTAACTCAAATAACACATCAGACATTATCATTACAGCTGAATCATATCCAGAGAAATAATTTCTAAGGGCAAAGGTAGTTTACAATAACCTGTTACACCTGGCATTGAAATAGAGTGAGAGCACTTAGAGCCCTCTGCTCAGGGTGCTAAATTTTGGGTGGGGATAATAATTTGTTAAGCCCCCTGAATTGCATCACACTTGCTCATCTGAGCAAGCTCAGCATGGGTCACAGACGGCAGTACAGTGGGATTGACTGCCTACCTATAGCAATACATTTGCAGAATAAAGGTTTAGTATTCCCACTGACCAGAATTTCAATGCTTACATTACAGCTTCATGAAGTTCACCAGCTAGCACTGTATAAATCCTCCAAGGATTTTTTCTGCTATCCCCAAGGAAGTAGTGAGAAGTAATTCTGTTACCTGAGAGAGGAGAAAATGGAGGCGTGATGAACGTTTGAGGGTTTGGTGTGGGTTTTTAGCATAAAAAATAAGCAGTAAAGAGCACCACTTTTTTCTTGTGGGGTGTTTTTTTCCCCTCACAGTTCACCTTTAAGCTCAATTACCAGTTTAACGAACCTGCCAAATTCCACTTCTGAAACTCTTCTAATTCCATTCTGCCTTAGCTTTACTACTAATTGAAGCTGCTGTGCTTACTTTGGTTGAGGTGAACTGCTTTACTGAGTTTCCTGCAAGGAATTTGTTCAACTGTTTCCGAAGGAGTCCTGAACCACACAGAGGTGTCTGTAGAACAGAAAATGATAAGCACTGTACAACTTTCGTTTTGATGCAAAGTTATGAAATTATTAATATCATTACAGAAAAAGATAGAGGAATCCAATCGTATGTCCTAATTCAGCAAAAACTCCTCTGAAACAGAAGGAACATAACAAGGACAGTGCAAAAAGCGAAGTTAAAAATTGTGAATGCCAACTGAATCTAATTAGTCCTGTATTGAAATATAAACCTGAGAAAACTCCAGATAACACAAAACAGTGGCAGGCATCCAGCAGAATGATCTTATATAAAGAAGTAAACATTAACTATCTTTTAAAAAAGAGGTAAGAATTCTTGTTTTAACTCAGATTTAAAATTTAAGAGAAAACTTTAATTTCCTTCCTTTTCCGCCTCTGTTCTGTAAATATCTAAATATATTTCTGTAAATGTGGGAAAAGATACGTATAAGTAGATATAAGTGGATCTTGTTGGCTATACAAACGCATTTCAAATGGAATGAAGGATTCATACCCACAGAGGTCAACAATAATATTTTCAAATTGCAGAACCAAAGCTTAAAGGTGTTTAGAGGTTCTAAAGTATCTGTTATTTAAACATACTAAAAATATTTAAAACATTTCCTATTTATTGCAATTTGGAAAGCACTGATTTCTCCACTGCTACCTTTATGCCTATATATGAAAAAAATGTGATACTTACACATGCATATTAACATTTAAATAAAATATTAATCATATATACTTTTTAGGTAGTGAGATCTGTGATGTAGCTGACAGTCTCCCAAAATAAATTTGCAATGTTATTTCTGTGGAAAGTTCCAAATCTACGCTGGTCAAACACCAGAAAATATACCATAGAGAATACTCTGGAGAACACTGCTGTATTGGCAGGAAGATGGACTGCTTGTCTTAATGAGTCTTTTGGTTCTGTAACTTCACTTCTAAGAAAACAGATGAGAAGCTAATGTTCAGTGCTGGAAGTTTGATATTAATAGTGGATCAGTTTGGGGTCTTCATTGGATACCTCTGGATTCACAGTGGACTAGGGCAACATGTATATATGCATCTAAGTAATAATCAGCTGCAAATCTTACTTGGTCAGTGTCTCTACTCGCAGTCCTTGTGCTTGCAGGGAAATTTGTTTCTGGAAGTGACATCACAATTGCTGTAAAATTGAAGTGATTCCTGGAAAACACCTCCAAGGATCTGTGATACCTCAGTCACCTTATAACCTGTTAAATTATTTCTGGTTGGTAGCATTGCAGGGGAAAAATGCTATTTCCATTGCATTGAAGTGATTGCTGATCATCAGGGCAATGCACAGAATAAAAGTTCACCTCTGTGATAGAGATACATTTTCAAATATTCATAACTCTGTGGAAGAAGTATTTTTAGCTATGAAATTCTACACAAGCATTCAGTCTGTGAGTGAGTTCTTGTATATATACATGAACAAAGCCACCCATTAAAGGTATGCGGAAAAAAAAAAAAAAAAAAAAGAGAAAGGATTTTTAATGGGAAAATCTGTTTATTCCTGGCTCCACTAGCTCCCAGGGATTTATACAGATGAGTCAGTTTCATTTGTGAATATGCCAAGTGTAGCCAGAATTTCAGGTCTAACATTTTGCAAAAGATCGCGCTTCTAAAAATGAAGATTTTGCTGTCTGAAGTTGGGATTTAGATACCCTAATTTTAGGCACTGAAATTGGAAGTTTGGGTTTCCTGGTTGAAGTAGAAGAAAATAAACCTCG
The DNA here is from genome assembly GCA_027564655.1 of Leptodon cayanensis. Classification (NCBI taxonomy): domain Eukaryota; kingdom Metazoa; phylum Chordata; class Aves; order Accipitriformes; family Accipitridae; genus Leptodon; species Leptodon cayanensis. Next base: position 27,250,414 of record JANXJC010000008.1, read on the forward strand.
AGGGTGCACTTCAGAGAATCCAATTTAGAGTCCTATTCTGACTCTGTTTCCCTCCGGTGACTACACTTGGAAAATGTATATATTTACTGAGGGGCTTCAAAAGGGTCCCTTGTCCATTCAACCTCTTCACCTTTCTGCCACAGAAACACAAAATTGCACACATACACATATTCATCAGAACCACCTCTTGAAATATGCCTTCCTGCTGTTCATGATACAGTGATCACTTTGGGATGCAAATCCTTCCCCAATCCTTTTTTCAGTCTCGTTCCTTATCCCAGAGCTGTAGCGAAAGAGAGACAAGTGAGTTAAGTTGGGGACTCTAAAATAGGTGGCCAAATATGGGCTTTCGTTGAGTGGTTTAAAAACAAACAAACAATGCAACTCATTTTTGCTTGGGAAATTTCTACTCAGTTTCAACTGCAGTGCTGTTGACAGTAGAGTGATAAGTGTGCTGTACACATCCATAAGTGAGTTAAGTAAAACTTAACTTTTTTGTTCCTTTAAGACCTGTTTAGTTCTTATTTAAAGTACTTTAAAATACAGTACATAAAGGCATTATATAAAAGGAAATGATTTATTCAGTGCAGGAATGGTAACTCAAAAGTATTTTTTTTTCCTCAGGCATATTTTCTCTGGTTATCTCTTTCTATTCACAGCAGTGCCATTTTCTGTCCAAATAAATAGAGGTTAGGTAAGAAAAAAAAAATATCGCAGTGTGCTCTACAGAGGCATCTCTTAATACAAAACAATAGGTATTGTACAAACCAACACGCTACTTAAGCAATGTGGGATGCTAAATCCATTTGGTATCACACAGATCAAACCTGGGTGATTAATTACAGACCTAATAGGAAAAGTAAACAATCCATCCTCATTGCAGAGCAGTAGACATACATCTTCTTAATCACAGTGGGATTATACCATCCTACTCTCCACAGGTGCGTAGCTTTGTGTCACCAGCATCTGCTATGAATCATATAGAGTTATTATTCTCATTTTACAGTAAATACAGAGATGAAAATAACTATACAGTATTTGACTCCTGATTGGACAGAGAGAAAAAAATAGTTATGTGCAATTTGGACTGTAATATTTCTTTTTGGTTGTCTCATTTGGCAATGTGTTTTTCTGACTGTTATCATCAATATGCTATCCACAAAATTGCACTTATCACTGGTACCTAAGCTTATTAACTAAACAGTGATTATACTGCCATTGAAGGACTACAGTAGAGCACACAAGTGAGTATCACAACGTCTTCTTTTTTACCATGCTGTGGTATTGCTGTTATGAACAAGACATAAGATAAGTTCTGCCTAAAAATATAAACTTCAAGGTTTTGCTTCGTTCTGTTTTGTTTTAACTTGAAAGCTGGCTTTTTTTTTTTTTTGCAGCCATTTGTAAGCATTTTTACTTTACCCTGACAAATGACACTGCTAGACACCAAATCTGAAGTTATGTTCTGCTCTAAACACTCAGCATGTGTTACAAACTGGAGAACAACTTAAGTTACTTGGGATCCAGGCCAGTTCCCATTTAAATCAGCAGAACAGATCCCATTAACTTCAGCACAATCCAGATCTCGTTCTGAAGCTGTTCCCAGAGACCATATATATCTTAGCTGTATCACCTGGTTGTCATTTCCAAGATCTCCAGTTGTGTTTTCTTCTAGGAGATTTTTTAAAATTTATATATTTATTTTTTAACCACAATGATGAAGAGCAATGAACATCTGACTCGAAAATAAAAATGTTGTAGTTATACTGCAAAATACGTGTCATTATTAGAAAAAAAAATGGGGTTGCAACCGACACAGAAGTCATATACTTCATCCCTCTGCTTTCAGGCTAAAACAGATACCTATATCTTTCCTATCTTAGTCATAATAAATGTAATTGAATTTGTTAGTACTAGACAAGATAAGGAAACAAACAAGATTTCAAGTTAAAAAGTCAACATTTCCTTCAGGTTCCTTTTCACTGGTCCTTTTCACTGGCCTTTGCTCAAATCGCATCTCCAGAATCCGGAACTGGGTATAGCTGCTGTTCACAGATGCTTCTGCTGGAAACATGCAAAAAGTAAAAGCTATCTTTTAACTGTCCAAGAGAGAAAAAAGTCCATTACTGGATAATGTTGAGATGATCTTTGGGAAAATAAGGGGCTTCTCTCTTTCATCATTACTGCACTGCTATTTTTGTTGCATTTTGTTAGAGGAAAATATACCATGTCGGATCCAACAGTGAGAGAGGGGAGGCTGCTGCAGTTCCATGCCCCCAGGGCCAACCAGTGGTGAGACTGGAGATGTACTTCCAGTAAGAACACACACACAGAACACAGTTTGGGCTCCCCCACCTGCAATTCTGTCTGTGCTACTTTGTGTGTATGTGGCTGAGCTTTTGTCACATAACAGATCTGTCGTATCCCTAAATTATATTTAGGGAATTTAAAAACCTGGATCCATCCAATGCAAGGCAATTGGTATGTGACCTGGATACAAACTTATTTTCTGTGCAATGTATTTTGTGCAATTCTAGGTAACTCAATGACTCAGGAGCCAATCCGAAGTTCAATGAAATGTGTGAAAAAGTCTTTATTTTCTCATCTGCAATTGCATGTACAGGATGCCAAAGTGGAGCCTTCTACGTGTGAATTTGATCCATGAAGGAAAAGGGTTCAGTCCTTTAGAAATAGCTTGCTTGATTTTGACAAAATCTTTTAGAAAAATGGTGTTCTCCTTATTTATTCCAATACAGGATTATCATGTATTGTGGGTAATCAATTTAACCACTGTATATTTAAATACATATACAAATATGAAAGAAGAAAGTTCTTGGAAATCAGATCTGTACTTAAACAGCTTGTGTCTTCAAAATAAACCTTTGTAGAGCAAGAGTTTTTGACAGTTAGTCATTTATAACAGAAGTGCTTGGTAATTGACTCGGAGGAAGACAATTTCATGTGCTAATTCAGGTAAAAGAAGTGGTAAATGCCAAATCCACCCTTTTTAATCATGGAAAGCCAACATTCAATTAGGGTTAGCTGGTTACTGTTCTGCAGGTTCAGCTCACATTGCACTTATTGTTGTTTCATTCTGTTTCAAGTGAAAGAACATGGTGTCTAGTTGTATTTCAAAATGAATCCTTTCTGTCAATTTTGCTTTTCCTGCTTCATAGGTTCCTGATGATGGGTTGTACTCAAGTGTAAAGAAAGGTATATAATGTGCTTGGGAAGCAATGCTTTTTCATACAGTAAGATTCAATATTCAAAATGAGGTGCATGCAATGATCCAGACTCTACAAAGTTGGTGTAACTAAAATTGCTGCATGAAACAAAAAGACACACAAAGCATCTTTTAAAAGGGATGTCCATTGATGGCTCTGTTTTACCCTTGTTAAAATGAAACATAAAACCCGTAACATATGTTTTAAAGCCTGGGATATACAGAAAAGCAACCTCTTCCACATAGTTTACTTAACACAGGCAGGTCACTTTTATTCAATATTGGAGTTGGGAGAACATAAGACTTTCCTTTTTTGAAAAGCTCCTAAATGTACAGAAAAATAAATTCTTTTAGGGGCTGTAAAGAGACTGAGCATTTGCCAATTAGCAGAAGGTGACTCAAGCAAGAAGTACACCACCAGCCATATCAATGGCTCTCTAAGCCGACCTCTTTGTTTTACATATAGTTCTGTCCATGCAGCACTTTTTCTTTTTCTTTTTTTTCCCCCTTCTCATACATGAGCCAGGACCATGCCCCCATCTTTAGCCAGTTGTGTAGCAGCACTTTGCGGAGAAGCCATGTCACTAACTGGCTGCAAATCTGGTGAAGTGCAAACAGATCCTTGGGCTAGGAAGAAAGAAGTGTATTTTGTGACTATCAGATTACAGTTTATTTGGCTCTGCTGCCTTTTCTATATTCCATGCCCTCTTGACCAGCAGCTCTTTAGCTACCTATAGCATTTTTTTAAGCATATAGACCAATAGAAAGAGCATCTTATTATAGGGTTTTCTTGGATGACGACTGAAGTTTTTGTTTATATTTATAAAATGACAGGTTTTATTCTTTTAATAAGGTTTTGACGCTTTAAAGTAGGGTGTTACTTCTCATCTCTTACCCCTTTATTTCACTGAACGTAACAAAATCAAAACTTAATTGTAAGTACTTACCTTGCACAAAACAGATCAATCTGCTCCACTAAATGTGTCACATGAGAAAAGCAGTCAAGTCTAATTGATTTCAAAGTTATGTGGCACAACTACCATTATAGTATTTTCCCTAAGACGGACTCAGTCAATATGTTTACTACTTTTTTTAAAAACAGTCTTCACAAGGCTGATTACTTTTTTTTTTTTTTCATCAGTTGACTCATGCATATTACAAATAACCTGGAAATATATGTTCTGGGTCCATCAAAAAGTATAAAAATCTAAATAGATATTCTTCCTGGACTTAAGGCTTCTGCTTATGCCTTGAATCTTCTTAGCCTGTGCTTGCACTCAGCCCATCAGTCTTACTACCAGCCCTAACAGTTCCTGAAGTGTGATGCAGACTTGCATGAGCAGATGATTATATAAAAGTTAAAATAAGATGGGTTTAGAAGGATTAAGTGATTCCGTATGTTATCTCAAAGACCTGTAGTTCAAGACAGAACAGTTCAAATAATTCATTGCTTTTTTCTTTGATAAAAATGTAGGTTTTAACCTTTTGGGAAGTCTTTTTCTACAGTGTCAGCAGCAACTCCAACCTGTCAGTTCAGCAGTACTTTATAACTACTGCAGTTCACTTTGTGTATGATAGGGAAGAGAGCAGCAAGAATGATACCCTGGCTCTTCCAGGACTGTGAAAAATGCAAGATATGAGTGACCAGTTATAAGGATAGTTTCAAAATACAGTTGAATGAGAACAGCTTCAAGGCAAAGTAGGTAATAAATAGAAAAATGATTACAAAATGAAAAAGTTTCTCTCTAATGTGAGAACTGGTTCAGGGGACATGGGCTTAATGACTTCCTCTGTCATAGACCGCCTCAGAGCCTTTAGGAAAATCACTTAATATCTTCCAAGCCATGATATAGAGATAGTACATTCCTTTTCTTTGGATTTCTTTTTTTTACTCTCTTTTCAATTTAGATTTGAAAAGAAGGGTTTTTTTCTTACAGTGCACCTGCATAGTCTTTTGATATTGTGCCCCATAACTTCTTTATTGACAAAATGAAGTACAGACTAGATAAATGGACAGCAGGGTGGACTAGCTAATCTGCCAGGCTCAAAATGTTGAGATCAGTGGCACAAAGTCCAACTGGTAGCCAGTCACTAGTAATGTTCCCACTTGGCAGGGAAGCAATATTGGGGCCAATAGTGTGTAACATCTTCATTAATGACCTGGATGATAGGACAGAGAGCACCCTCAGCAAGTCTGCAGATGATACAAAATTGGGAGGAGTGGTTGATGGCGTTAAATTGCAAGGGTTTGGTATTGGGAGGGCTACAGCGGTGTACTCTATCAGAACAGACCAGGGGCTGCCCTGTGCTGGATACAGATGGTTCCAGCCAGTTCCAACCAGCTCCACAATGGACCCATCACAGGACCCATCTTAGACCATAAGCAAAGTTGGTGGTGCCTTTGTAGAAACATATTTAAGAAAGCAAAAAACACTGGAGAGAGAGAGGAGGAGGGAATTAGAGGGAAACAATGAGAAACAGCAAGGTCAGAGGAGCAGGACGTACTCCGTGGCAGAGCAGGCACTCCCCAGCAGGGACTGCAGCTTGTGGAGGACCCATGCAGAAACAAATTTTCCCTAAAGGGAAAATGGCACATGGATGATCCCATGCCACAGCAGTTATACCCTCAAAGGGACTGCAGCCTGTGAAGGACCCGCACCAGAGCACAGGAAAAAAGTGAGAGGAAAGGAGCAGCAGAGAGAAACCCCTACCACCCCACAATGCCAGTTGTCTCACTGAAGGGACTGAGTATAAACTGCATCAATAGCAAGGTGGGAGAAGAGTCTGGAGTAAAGTTGAGCCTGGGAAAGGTGGAGGAGAGGTGTTTTCCCTAAGTGTGTGCTTGTTTCTTTTTTTGTTTTTGTTTCCCAACATTCTAATCAGTACTCAAATATCTATATTAAATGGAAATAAACTAATTTAAATTCCCCAAAGTCAAGTATCTACTGCCCGAATCAGTAACTGGTAAATGACCTCTCTTTCTCACGAACTTTCTCACCCTTATTCTTCCTATTATCCTGTCAGAGTTCAAGGAGCATCTGGACGACACTCTTAGTTGTATGGTTTAGTTTTAGGCAGTCCTGTGAAGAGCAGGGGGTTGGACTCGATCATCCTTATGGGTCCCTTCCAACTTGAGATACTTCATGATTCTATGATTCTATTTTCTCCCTCATCCTGTTGCCAGGGGTAGAGGGGGCAGCGATGGAGTGGCTGTGTGGGTGCTTGGATGTGAGCTGGGTCAATCCACCACGTTGATGCACCAGGTGGTTATGTTTAATTTCAGAGAGACCTTGACAGACCAGAGAAGTGGGTAGAGAGGAACTTCTTGGAGTTCAAGAATGGGAAACACCAAGTCCTGAACTTGGAGAAGACTAAACACATGTACCAGCACAGCCTGGGGACTGACTGGCTGGGAAGCAGCTTTGCAGAAAAGGCCCTGTGGTCCTGGTGCACGAGTTGAACATTTTCCCGTTAGGTGATAATTCTTTATTATCGAGAAGAATTACAAACTTTTATACATCAAACTGAAGGCATTCCAATAAGCATATAAGTCAATAAATATGGAATATACTTTGCATAAAAGGAACCTTTGTTCTCTTACGGAAGAAAAGGGCAGAAACCTTGCTTGTGTAGTTACCGCCTTCAGGTGTGCAGATGTCAAAATTAAGGTATACTGGCCAGATATCTCATAGAATATGCATTACGCAGACAAGGTATAAGTTAGGCTTCCAAAGTGTGAAATACTATGTTCTACTGATTTATTTTCTTCACTTGTTGAATACTGTCACAGACATTTTCTATAGCCATTCTTCTCAAAGGATCAAACCAGCCCCTTAGACCTGATTATTTTTCCCTATCAAATGTAAGTATGTTTGGTGTAAAAATAAAAGTATTATCAGATTAATGCTGTAGACTCTGATCAAATGTTAGAACTCATACCATTTAGGAATACTGACACTCTGCAAGGTTTTATAATAATAGCAATGCAATTTGGAAACTTTATTTATCTTCAGCCTCTTGTATTCTTAGCAAAGACCTGAAATTTAACTTCCTTGTTTGTTACCGAAACTCAGTAATCTGTCTCTATTCAAGCAGAAGATGATGCAGTTCTCTAGATTAAATAATGCTGCAAAAACCTATCATAAGCATGCAAAATATTAGAATTAAATACATGTTAACCTACAGTAATAAGGAACCTATCTTGCCTTTTTTTTCCTAAAGCTTCAATAGAAGTTGAAATGTTCCCCAGTTACATGAGAAAATCACTGGGAATTATTTTAGGTATTTTTCCCTAAAGAACTTTCAGGTCTTGTACTTTAATTTAAAAAAAAAAAAAAAATAAAATAAAATAAAAT
>JANXJC010000008.1:27284278-27331180 GCA_027564655.1 Leptodon cayanensis
AGTCCTGCCAGCAAACCTGCTCCAGCCTGGGCTCCTCTCTCCACGGGGCCACAGGTCCTGCCAGGAGCCTGCTCCAGGGTGGGTTTCCCACGGGGTCACAGCCTCCTTCGGGCATACCCCTGCTCCGGCGTGGGCTCCTCTCTGCCTGGGCTGCAGGTGGAGATCTGCTCCCCCGTGGACCTCCCCGGGCTGCAGGGGCACAGCCTGCCTTACCAGGGTCTTCCTCATGGGCTGCAGGGGAATCTCTCCTCCAGCACCTGGAGCACCTCCTCCCCTCCTTCTGCACTGACCTGGGGGGCTGCGGGGCTGGTTGTCTTACATGTTCTCATTCCTCTCTCTGGCTGCAGTTGCTGTTGCACCGGGGTTTTTTTTTTCCCCTTCTTAAATACGTTATTCCAGAGGTGCTACCACCGTTGCTGATGGGCTCGGCCTTGGCCAGCGGTGGGTCCATCTTGGAGCTAGCTGGCATTGGCTCTGTCGGACATGGGGGAAGCTTCCAGCAGCTTCTCACAGAAGCCACCCCTGTAGCCCCTCTGTTACCAAAACCTTGCCACGCCAAACAAATTTACTTAGAAACATTCCTTTCATCTATACTGTTTACTTTTTAAAATTTTTTTTCATCTATAAAATTACCATCAAATTTGTTTACATCAAAACAGGAATTATATAAATTAAATTCCTAACAAGATCTACCTTAAAAGAATATTAAGGATGAAAAGTCAAGTGCTTAAATGAGAACTACAAAAATTAAGGATGCCTATGTAATTCATATGCACATACATCTTCCTTCCCTTGTGAATCTCTGGTGTTTCTAAATGCAAGATCCTCTAAAAACACCTTCTCAAATCCATGCCCCATTCAATGGTCGGGAATAGTGATTCTTATAATGAAGTAATTATAGTTATGTACATGTAGTATTGCAATTTTAATTCCATATTAAAAATGCAATGCTTCTATGTTAATCATCCAGTGCTCTATTCGTTTTATAGTACTTTTTACACCTAATTTTAAAAAAATAAATAAATCAGGTAAATTATAAACTTTAATATGGGAATTTGCTGTATCTGTGAGAAGGAGTCAATGGAATGAGAAGCAATATGTATAGACCAGTTGGCCAGAGAACTATCTTCTGTGGTAAGTCAGATAATAAGTTTCCCTCTCCTTTTGTTCAGTGGTAAAAGTTAAGGCTACACATCAGAGTTTGGCTGGACTGAGAAGGAGACCAAATATTTTATAAACAAGTGTTATATTATAAACAAGAGTGAATGATTCCTTCTGAGAAAATTAATAGTGGAAATTTAAGTGATCCACTCCAAATACTGCAACTATAGGTTCTGGTGGATCAAGAATTAGGAGGATGAAAAATTTGTCTTGTATTTTCCTTCAGATTCTTAATGATTCACTTTACTGCTGCATTTTTCTTGCGTTTATCTTGTCACTGTTTTCATTTTCATTCAGATTTACACCAAATATGTAAATGCAGTCCCAACACATTAAAAAGCACATATATTTAGAATGTTAAACATTCACTGTACATGAAAAAATGCTCTAGAGTTGCTCCCAACAGAGTTTTCCTATCTAAAGTTAATGAGTTTTAATGTACGATTTCCTTGTACCTTGCCTTTCTCTACACATCAATCTGTTCCTGGCATCTGTCAAGCATGCAGTAACAGGGAAATATTCTCTGGGGCTGTCAGTGAAATGACACCTTTCTCCTTTACTGGAGTTTGAAAATAATGCCCACATTTCTCTGAAAGTCTCCAGGCAAAGTATGTCTGTCTTATAAAACCAACACCATCTGCCCAGGCAGACTCTTGTGAGCCAATGACACATAGAAGATTTTATCTGATCTCTGATGTCAAAGAAGTTACATTAGGTTATCAAACTTCCACTTAACTAGATGACTTACCTTGCACACCTGGCATTCAAACAAGATGGTTAAATAGAACAGTGACTAGGGTTGGTTCACTTAGTATCTGTATTATCACGATCAATTATTAAAATCAAGGACTCTAATTCAGGAAGAACAATGCAATCCAGTGTTCAAATAAAGGATGGGACAGTTTGGCATTGAATCACTGCATGACAGATGACCTTACTGAAACTATATGGATTTTAGCATTCTTTAGATATTTAGAAACAAACACTGTGTCTGTCGGCAACATACAGAACTGTATTTACCCTGCAATTAATCATTGCACAAGCAAGTCCCCAGAGGTTTTCATGTTGAAGACAGCAAAAACTTCGTGGTTTCCTGAACCAAAAAGCTCAGAAATGCTGAAAATGAAGAATGCCACCCACTTCAGAGCAAGGGATAATTGAGCTGGCCTGAGTTCTTCAGTTACACAACCGTAAAATGGGTGTAGTAAACTATTTCCCCATCTGTAAGGATGTTTATCTATATTTATTAGTTCTTCTAGTAAATTGTTCTAGAGGTCTTCATGAAGAATCATTCTTAACTCTAACAAGCTAAATAAAAATTGGGAATAAAATAAGAACTTCAGTTCAACCTACAAAGTGGATTTGCTTCTGATATTCACATTTCCTCTCCAGGCCAATTATAAAAGTACCAAATGTCAAGGCATCGCCATTTACAGATGATACCAGATTTTTTTATTCAAACAAATCTTCCTTCTTATTATCATTATCACAGCACCTTGAAGTATGATAATTTCAAATGATTCCTCTCTAACCTGGTAGTCTCATCTTCTGTAATCCCATTTCTTCAACCTGATTCATCCTTATCCTTCAGAATTACTGACAAAGCAATAACATATATTGTGTGAGAGCTATACTCACATTAAGAGAAAATCTTATTTTTAACTACTGTTTTTTCCTGAGGGTATGATAAAATTGTAATCAAAGAATAAATGAGGATATGACACAGAACTTTAGTAGAAAAGAAGATAACCATGTGCTTAAGCACTGTTGTCTCCAATAGGTTTGAAAGGTACTGGCTAAGTGTTTTCCTGAATAAGAATGATTGATTCAGTTGGTGCCAGTGCGTCTGATTTTTATTAAAGTCACAGCAACGGGTACACTGTTGTCGCTTTTCCTGAATGTGATATAACCTAATTTCAGCAGGACTTTTGATGAGTAAGAACACTGTCTATAAAGAGCTGATTATTTTTCTGTAATATGATTTCTTTCCTGGAAACAGAATAATTAACCTGGAATTTTGTGAGCAACTCAAATTGATGTCATTTGGGGATTTGGAATGTTTTCATACTAGATGTCTCTTTTACACCTTTATATGTCATATAAAGGTCTGTTTCTGTGAGCACAAACATTCATGTTCAAAATATATTTTAATGTTATTCTATAGCAAATGAACTAGAAGAGAAGGGCTAATTTGATGGAAGTCTAGAATGACTGTTTTGATCAGTCATTTGTAAAATATTATCAAAATATCACTTCTGATTTCACTGCCAAACAAGGTTTCAGCTTAGAACATTCTAGCACTTCCTTCCCGAGAAAATTATGACCAGAGAAGATATTTTTTTTTTTTTTTACCAAGTGTACAGCAGTCAGGAAATGTAAAGAAATAAAAACAGTTTAATATCTATGCAGTAAAGATTCTACTATTCCATACAAAAGTAGTTTCCGTTGTATTTCTGTAGTTCCTTTCAATCTTCCTTTGTGTTACTACTTTAAAAAAAATATAAATCCATGATTCTTATGCATCATAGTAGCTAAGATTTGACTGAAAAATATTAAGTCTGAATTGTTTTGACTCTCCCAAAAGCAGGGGAAGGACCAAATCCTACAGATTGCTTTATATAAGCAGATTTTCACAGCTTATAACTAAGCCAAGGAGATCTCAGCCACAACATGGGTTAAACTGCAAAGAAAACTTTTAGGCAATCAGCACTTCACCTCATCCCAAATACTTTATCCAGATAGTATCACAGTGGCCACACCAATTTCTGTAACACAGAATAGAAAAAAAAAAAATGTATTTTTTGTCTCATGCAATTGCTTTTTTCCACCTGCTTTTGCAAATAGGTATCCATTTAGTGCTGGTTTGACCAAGGAAAATCTTTCAACCACAGGCTAATAGTCTGTAACTGTGAGACAGGTGAACTTTTCCCTTAACGCACCTTCTAAACCTCCTACAGCTGGGACCTGGAAGTTGTCTCCCTGATTCAACCCTCCAAGTAAGAAAGCAAACCATGTCGGCATAAGTCACTTAAAGAACAACATCTGTGCTTGTCTTGCTTGTCGTCCTCTCGTACTTCAGACACCCTGAATAATCGAGCTTGCTGGACTTCTACCAAGTTATCTACCTCTGATGGCTGGTGTGCTGTAAATTCATATAGAAAACTATTATATTCCACTGAACTGCTGCAGCTCCCTAGATAAAATGGTAAATTTTCCACAGATTTTCCTGTCAGCTTCAACCTGAAGGTAGGATTTAGGAAGGTTACATTTCTCAGCAAACAGGCAGTTGGAAGAGGTTTTTCAGCACCTCTCAGTACTCCTTTCTAGTAAACCAAGTTGGGTTTTTCAGCCCTTAAAGAAAAACAAAAATTGAACACATTTATTATGGTTACAAGACTTTGCTGTAACAGTACCAGAAATTTTGTCTTGAGGCCTCTGCATTGTCAGAAGACCTGAAGAGTTGCTTCTCTGAGTGGAATATAACGGCAGTTTCAGGTTTCAGCTGCCTTCCAGCATGTAGTGGAAGAATTTGGCAGATATTCCCTTTACAGGTTCATTATTTAATGTTTACTGTTTCACTTTCTCTTGTTTGCTGCTTTGAGCTGAACTCCTTTAAAAAAAAAGACGACAGAGTATCAGTCTCCGAAATTGATGGCTCTGAAGACACACACTTTGTCTTTGTGGGCAAAAAGTCAGGCGATGTGCCAACTTTTTTCTAGAAATCTAATGGGTGAATATGTGTGTTCCTTTTGGACTCAGATTGTTTAAAAAAAATTGATTTTTTTATTCCCATTTTTATTTTGTACAAATGTGAGAAGCTCAGTAGATGAGAAATGATACATAAGGTCTGAAAGGTCCAAAGCCTGTGCTGAGTAAGCTTCATTCCAGATCTGCTGCTACAGCTAAGTGGCCAGGCACATGTTATTACAAAGTTCCTGATTCATCTCCTTTCTTTAGAAAACTTTCAACGGCAGCAACAAAAAAAAAAAGAATATTTTTTTTCTTTTTTTTTTCCTTTTCTTTCCATATTAACGCCCACTCTGGTGCTACCAGTTCAGAGACTGCTTTTTCTCAGTCTGTTAGTGGTTTGCACTACTCCAAACATGAAGCTGTTGACTGGCACTTCAGAAAGTGATGTGAATAACTCATAGCATATCGGTTGTGACAGCATAAAATAAAGGATTTGCCCCCCTGCTGTTATTGCATGAAGGTGCATTTGTAGAAAATAAATAAAAATAGCTTCCAGAGGTAAAATTCTGAGGGGCAAAATTACACCATCTGTGTAAAGGGAAAGTCTGGGAAGAAAAATGAAGTGAACTCTGCAATATCAGGGCTCAGAACTACCACTGTTTTTTTGAATTACATGGCCACCTGTCACAGTTTTATTTGAGATGTCACTGAAATGGTAGGAATCTGTCCTAAAAATGGGATGTGTAGCATTTAAATTATTTGGCCACAGGGGGTCTTCACGTCTGAATGTAACATTTTTAGACATAAATACTGTTAAAAAGTCATCAGTTTGCCTTCCTTGCTGTCTCATAAAGCAATCTGATAAATATCAAATTTACCTTTCAGTAAAACTATGCATGAATACCTTTGCTATTCAATCAGAAGCATCATTAAGTGCTACATGAAGCACTAATAATCTGAATAAAAACACCAAAATCAGGGTTTACTTTCATACAGCACATTTAATCTGGAAGAAACTCTAATTGCATTACAGAGGTTATTCTTTTGTCTAGCACCTGTCATGGAAATGGATTTCAATACACTTTCTTAGCACGCTATATGGATCATTCAAAGAGCACACAATACCCAGGAACGCCTTCCTGCATTACTGAACTGCAGCCATCTATTCAGTGGGATACAGTTGTTGTTTAACAATACACAGCAACACAATGCAAGCCTCGCTGAAATTAGCATGCAAATTTAAATAGGAATAATACTCCAGTGGGAGGATCTTGGTTTTCTGTTTTGTCTTGAGTATAACAGCAATCCGTTTCATTTCTATGGTTTCCCAGTAGTTAGACCACTTATCAGAAAAAGAGCCAGCCCCAGCTCTAGGCTCTTCTTAGCCTGAGGGATTTTGAGCTCCCTGCTCTTATCTACTCACAGAGGATGCTAAACACCACGTGAATGTCATAGATTCACCCTGCTGTCCCCTAAGATGGTACTCGAATCAGCTCCCAAGTGACTGATGTCTACACCAAGGTCTCATGCAAAAATGGGCACCACTGCCTCCAGATGCATTGGTGAATGACAGTGACCAAGGCCAAATGTTTTTGGCATGGATTAAACATATTCTGATGATGTCTAATGTGCTGGGGAGCCATGTGAAGAGAAGCCTAAATCCAAACTGAGGTGGTTTAGGTCTCATCCTTCTCAGCAGAAACAACAAAGACAACAGGAACAAGAAGAAAAATGACGTATGTAGTTCCTCTTAATTTGCTCTTGTCTTTCAACATGTCTTTCCCACCGCTTCTCCACGCGCATTCTGCCAATGGCAGCAGCCTTGGCTTTTGTTGGTTACTTGGCTCAAATGCGCCTTCTCGTTTTCCTTCACACAACCTGTTGTGGCCTTGCTCCTCTGTAAACCCACCCGTGTTTATTTCCTCACCACCTCCACAGGATTCAGTTCTCCCGTGCTGCCCTCAGATAGGGTTATCTATGCCTAGGTATACATCACAATAGAGCTCCCAAGTTCCTGTGTCCTAGTTCCGTGTCAGATACAGATCTGCATCCCAGCTACAAACACCTCCCTTCACTCATCCTCCTTCTAGCTCTCCCTTGTATTTGGCCCAGTTAAGTTGTCCAAATAGGAATTTCAATGCACTTCGAAGACATGCTACATTTGGCTCTCTGAAGAAGGATAACTCTGCGAATTCTCAGCTTTCTATAATATTGATGTTTCCACGACTTTCCCTCCTTGTTATTTGTTTCCAGCTGTGCTGTGCCATGTGTATAATTATGTCATAAAACCCTAGAGGCAAGGGCCATAAGCCCTCTCCTTGGGTGAATTCCATCCAGAAATAAGTATCTACCTGTCCTTGTGTTTTACATATTGTCACTGAGGTAAGAAAAAGAACAGACAACAAAAAATTTGAGAAACCTGTTTTCTGTTCCTTGAGTGAACTTCTGATACCATACATGAAACAGATTGGGGGCAAGGGGATGGGAGGGAAAACAAGAAATATATCTACCCAACCTCTCCTTATAGCATCCAAAAATTTTAACTGATATAAAACTATTTGTACTTCTAACCTATCCTTAGTATTTTGATATGCTGAAACTTGAAAGGGAAGAAAAAAAAGAGGAGAGCGAGGGATACAGCACACTAACTTACGACACAGATTAGCTATTGTTGCCACTGTTTGTCCTATTTTTCTTTATTGCTTCTGTTTTGTAACTTGTTTCCGCTTTTTTGGAGTCAGTTATAGATTATCATGATGACTTCTAAATCATTTTCCTTTCATCAGTCAGGGTTTGTTCCCAAATCATTTTCAACGTGGCCCAGTGCCAGCCGGTGTGGAAAATAATTTCTGTCCAGTATCAGTTTCAGAATGCGGAACGGGTCAATCTTTGTACACCAAATAAGTGGAAGAAGAGGAAAGGTTTTGTTAGAGGTTGTCTGATAAGAAATAGTACCACAAGTGAATTGTTTCCTCATTGAACACCAAATGAAAACAGTTAATGATTTATTTCCTTTGTGGGATATGGTGCCATTGCAAGATAAGTTTTTGTTTGTTGGTATATTCCATCAGCTTCTTAGATTTATGCATTTGTGTATACGTAATCTCTTTCCTCAGTACTTTTTTTGCTTCTTTTTTTTGTGTAAATTTGGTTTTTTTCAGGGTTGTTTTTCAATCAGTGTTGCTTTTACATTGAGACCAAAGGGGCTTTTATTTTTTCTTTACTTATATTTTTTATCATGCAAATTTGAAGTTTAACAATAGTGGAGAAAGATAAGAGGCTCTCTCTAGAGCCTCTGCAAATCCTCCGTACAATGCTTCAGAATTTCGACAAAATTGCTAAGCCCTTTTTCAGATTGCTATCTATTTAGCCAATGAGAATTTGAATTATGATCTTGGTTAAAAAGACCACCATGGGGCGGCAAGAAACGTTACTTACAGATTATACTGAAAAGGTAAGGAGTGGAGTTTTAAGATGTTTTAAATAACTTTAGGGTAGACCATGAAGCTCTTAGTCAGATTGGCGAAGTACTAACCACTAGAACAGGCCCACAGAATTATGTCTGAGAATTTGTATAGGTGTTCTTCAACACAACAAATACTCTAAGATCCAGACCATAAATTACTTTCTGTTTTACATCTAGTGGATGATGCATGTAATGCACTACATTCAGTCTTGAGTACAACACTTGAAGGATATCTTATTCTTTAAGTGGATATTCATAGTTTGTGATTTATTTTACCTAACTTAAGACACTTAGAGACACTTAAGAGCTTTGTTGTCTTTTCAGTCAATAGAGAGAGATAAACCTTCAGAGGTGACACACTGGTTTTGATTTAAACAAAAGTTGACAGAAAAGCTACCCTACATGTAGCTGAATTCTTCTAATGAATAATTAACATAGGGTTTTTTTTAAAAAAGATGTCCCTTATTTCTAGTCTGCATTTGGTTAGTTCCCTCATCCAACTGCTGGATCTCAGTATGTCTTTTGCATAGAATGAAGAACAATCTGTCATCAGAAACCTCTTTCCAATGCACGAGGTAATAAAACCACCCTTTTAAACTGCTCTTTGACAAACTGAATAGCTTTTAGTCTGTAAAGCACCTTTTCTTCTCCAGGACTCCTGTGAAACCTGTAGTTAATTTACTTTGGGTTTTTTTTCAAAATATTTTGATGTTGTTCTAAGAATTTGACGAATACCCCAGTAATAAGAGTTAAGATGCTGTCCACCTAACGAGCTTTGGCAGAGAGACTATCAATGACTTGTTGGATTACTCTAAGGATGGCGAATATTAAACCAAATTTCTCAGGGTTACAGGAGTTATTTCTCTTACAGAGCTTCAAAAAATATAAGGCAGGAATTAGATTTGGCCATGTAGTTATGAATGTCACGTGAAAAAAAAAAAAAAACAAACAAACCCAGAATATTTAAAATATTAAAACTTCATCCTTTGTGAGACACTGAAAGAGTTAATGTCTCAAACATTGTGGTGGGGCAAGTTCTGCATAATGGCAAACTCTGCATAACAAGAAACCCTGCACAGCAATGAACCGCAGGTGAAGAAGCCGGTCAGCAACAGGACACGAGGGTGCACCGGAGGGTGCGCAGTTCCCCGTTGTGATACGCTGAGCGCGGCAGCTCACCGTGGATGGCCAAAGATCAAACAAGGGTCATGCCTGCAGGGAAGGAGAAGTTACTCCCCAACAAACCCCCAAACCCACCAAACCATTTCCTGAAGGTTCTGAAAGCACAAACCGCCCGTGACACCTAATTAGCCTAATGAGTTCGAGTGCCCACCCAAAGGAGGGGCAAGGAGGTGATAAAAGGACATGAACTGAAGCCCCAGGTGCACACACCCTCAGGAATTGGACCCCTCAGCTGGTGGGACCAATGCTGGACCCAGGACTGGTGAAAACTTTCTCTTCTCTTTTTTTCTCTCTCTCTTTTCCCCATAATCCCTACACCTCATCCCTTTAGACACAAAGTGTTGACCAAGTCTGGGACTAGGAGTGGATCCTAGGGGGTTTGCTCTGAACCTCATGACCCAAGGAGAGGGCTCTCCTTATTTTCTTCCCTGAACTGACCCCCAAATAAGCAAGGCCTGTAGTATATATTTGGTGATGTATGGTTAGCACATATTACGCAGTTTTCCAACGTAGTTTCATGCCAATTCTTGTTGAGAGTGAGTAAAAGTTGAGTTTTGTGAGTTAAAGGATCCCTGGTGTTGTTTCACCTTAATCCTGACCTGGGAATTGGCAAACCTGAATCGTTGTCCTGAGAAATTTGGACGTGACATCCCTATAAATTTAAAATGTTAAAAGAGGTAACTGCAAATTGAAAGTTATTTATTCTAGAAAATATTCTTTTCCAGTAGCCAAACACAGAAATGGTACTTTGAATCCACCCATAGGATGATCAATGGATGTTATAATTTGATAGTGCTGGGAGAGAATGGAGGGAACAAATGAAAGACAAAATTCTACTAATATTAAAGCAGAGAAATAAAGAGCACAGGACTAATTTGCTGTTCTCTCCATGAGAGGAATTCAACCCAAAATTATAAAAAGACACATATATAAATATACATACATACATACATCCACCCACATAATGAAAACTAACCTATTTCTATGTTTGTGCACAAATATATAAACAAAAATACAAAAATCATGTACAAAAATCTATAGTACATGATAATACCAAATATAAAAATAGTGAGAAGCTCATGTTTCAATGCATACATTTTAATAAAGCATTTTACTAACATTAAAATGTTTACTCACATAATTTATAATTAAATTTTAATTTATTTGATGTCATCCATAAGGAATAAAATACAATATCCAAACCAATTGTCATGCAAGTAATTCCCTTCCTCATTCTCAGCTTCTTAAAAAAAAACACCTTATACTGTCATGTGGATACAGGGGGACATAATTTACCTAATTTTATACTGGTATGATGCCACAGTATTTTAGAAAGTCAGTCCTAGCTGAAAAAGTTTAAAAAAAAAAGACCCAAAATACTCTGCCTAAATCCTTAGTAAAATAAAGCTCTGGGTAAACAGATGGGCCTTCTGCCCTGCGTAGGAAGTCTACCTCTAGCAGACTAAGAAAAACATTACTTTTGCCCCCCAATATCACCCTATATATAAGTATCAAAGTTAATGAAGTCTTGTTTAGGTAATCTTAATTACTAGGAAGATAAACAACTGTAAAGGAAAGGAAGCCTGGACTCATTCTGTTCAGGGTTCTATAAAGCAACAATTAAATTTGAATTAGAAAGCCAGTGCACAGACCATGACATTTACGTTGGGAACCTGTAGAGGTGCTAATTCTAAGCAATTCTGCTCTATCTACTGATTCTGAATGCAATTGCATGGCAAGCAGAAAAAATTACATTCTCCTAGTTAATTATATATGAGGGGAAAAAAAACATACAAGTTTTCAGCAGCTACTATTTGAAAATAAAGACATATGGGAGAGTCCAGGAGAAGCAGAGTAGGGGAAGAGCAGGATCCGCACAAAGGAGAGGCTGCAAAAAGAAGAGAGGAAGACACTAAGCTAAATGTCATAAGTTTATGACATTCTGAGAGTGAGCAAACATTCCTGAGGTGCAGGAGAGCAGGAAGAATTTGCAGGGGTTACTTAATTCTGAAACACAGGATAGTAACTGGCAGGTGTGAAAAGTTTGGGAAGGAACAAGAGCAGATCAAGACAAATAAGTATCACTGACAGCAGGAAAAGCAGAGGAAGGTTCCAATGAATCAAAAAAGCAAGCAGGAGAGAGAAATGAGAGAGAGTTACAGAAAAAGAGAGGAAAGGTAAAAGGATGAGAGAGATGGAAGGAAATGAAAGAAGTAATAGAAGGATGTGATTAAGAGAAAAAGGAACATGATGAGTTAGAAGAAAGTATACTTAAGATCCAATTTGGGATTGGAAAAGGTTTATAGAAGCACAGAGAGGTGAGAATAATCAGTGGAGATAACAAGAACAGACCAAAAAGGCAACAGCAAATGATCAAATGAGTTGGATTAATTCAAGAGGTAGAAGCAGTTAGATTCCAAGTAGAAATCACTTTGGAACTGTTCTTCAAAGGATGAATTGCATTAAAGCCGACCCAGCAACTGCATTTTCATAGATATAGCCTGGCCATTAAACACCACCTGTAAAAGCACTGTCCTCTCTGCAAGTGCGTTCAAATAACTCGTGGGCTATCTAGGTGTACAGGCCCTGGATATGAAAACAGCGTTCAGGGCAGCAACCTGACTGTTGCGACAACAGCCTCCCTCCGTGTTCCTCACCACCCGCCCACCCCTGCCGTGCGCCGTTCCCTGCGCCTTGCAACTGGTAGACCCCAGACTCTACATCCAAGCCTCCGTGGTCCTCATGGCTCTACCAGAACGGGTCAGCCAACCTCTCCGCAGTGTAAGTCCCTGTCCCTCCCTAGGTCGGCGAGCAGACTGGTTGAAGGGAAGACAGCCAGTTACTCCTGCTCCTATGGTGGCAGCAGCCACCCCCACCGCCCAGGCCCTTCCCTCCCGCCTGCCCTCCACCATCTGCTGCTCTGCTGCTCCCAGAGCCACCAGACCTGGGGAAGAAGGTGGAGGAGGAAGCACCATGGGAGTCGACCCATACCTTCTACGTATAAAGTGCCTATAAATCTCAAAGAAAAGGCTCTGGGGATAAACTTCCCATTTATCACCTACTTTGTTATACAAGCCACAGTGCTAGCCAGTGACATTTTAGATGAATCAGCCACGGGCTACGCACGTAGAATGATGGATTAAGGAGCGGGAGGAGGTAAAACACCTTGCAAGAAGAGCACAGAGAAATAGACCGGGGCTCTGAGGAACGTCCCAAGCCGCGGGAAGACAGAGCTGCCGGCATTTACGTGCCGTCCGCCCAGCCTATGCAGCGATGCCTCCTCCCCTGACCGACTGCTGACAGAGGTGGCAGGACAGACGCTGGGCATGTATCAAGGGGGACAAACAGGAAACCAGAACAGCTCAAATCGAGGGGAAAAAAAAAAAGAAAAAAAAAAGAAGAGTAAGTTATTTTAGCTCTGCCTGCTGACGGCTTTGCAACCTGTCGGAGCGCAGAGGAGCCCACACCTCTGGGCCGGGAGCGCAGCTCTGCTGTGGCGCGGGGCCCCAGCAGGGCCCACCCCCCAGGGACACCTGGCAGCAGGGGATTGGTCAGGAGCAGGAACCGTGACATGGGATTGGTCGAGGCCTCAGCGCCACCACCTGGAGGCCGGGGGAAGTGGCGGGGGCAGAGCCCTGCAGAGGGACTTGTCTTCCCCGAGTGAATAAAAACCAACCCGAAAGGATTAGATATAGCCCTCGCTTCCGTTACATCCCCTAGAATGCATTCTGATTGCGTATCCCTGCCGGCAAAAAAGAAAATTGTTTGCTTTGAAATGTGGCCGTGACACGTGGCTCCAAGCCCGGGGCCCGCAGCTGGGCGTGAGCGGCTTCTGTGGTGGGGGGAGGGCTGAGTGCCTCGCCCAGGACCTCCACGCGGAGAGGGATGGTGGGGGGCCTCGGCAGGACAGTGTGAGATCTCCTTAGAGTCAGAAATATTCTTTTTGTCATTGATGAGGACGCAAGTGGGAGAACATGGCTGCGGCTTGCAATGACGATTGTCATGGGAAGTTAGGGGAAAAACAAAGTCTTTTACAAAGTTAAAAAAAAGGTAGCCTTGCCTGTCTTGTCACATTATGCAGCTGGCATCAGATCTAACAACTCGGGCTAAAGCATGAGACATTGGTAATAGAGTTTTGCAACTATTTTGATAAAGGGCTCTGCTCAAAGAACTTAATAACGGAGCCTAGAAATTCTGCAATAATGTCCTTTATATTCTAAAACTTTAGCTCAAGAAAAGAAAAGAATTTGACTTGAGAAAACATACACGTCACAAGCTGCTAGCAACTAGCATTTTACTGCACAGGCGGCGTGATGCTACCCAACAAACGCACCAAGGAAGACTTTTGTTCCAGCAGAACTGTGTGTCTTAGATATAGCTGTAGTAATTAAGTTTAGAAACTGCAAAGGAGAAACAGATCACTAAACTGAGCGACACCAAAGTAGAATTCTAATGACAATTTGAAGTTAGTTGAAAAAGGCTTAGGGCAAGGTATGGTATTTCTCTCTCTCTCTTTTTTTTTTTTTAATTCTCTCCCTGTGATAAATGAGGTGACAAAATAAAGCTAATTTCTTTGTCAGAAGAGACTTACTGAATAATGAGGAGAATGGGTGTATGTGCTTACTACATTGGCCATTTTGATTTATCAGAAGAATTTATAAATTTGTTTCTTTCTGTGATCATCCTTTTGAAAGGTATGCATTGTGTCACTCTTCCTTCACAACAAATGATTAATAAAGCTATAGAAAATTAATTGTTTAACACTTGATTCAAAATTTCATTAGCTTGATGTCAGTATTTCCTTTAGGTAAGTAGTGTTTGAGCTAGACTGTGCTTTCAGGGTCCCTAGCTGAGGAATGCATTCAGATTAACAATAATATTTCTATTCTTCAGAAAGCGAGCATAGAATTAACTATGTGCCTCCATACTTTCAACCAATCAACTGCTTATATATCACAAGATTGGATGTATGCCTACAATTTTTTGTACTTACATGTACATGTGCGGCTTAGTATTAAGGGATGCTAAAAGTGTCCTCCTGCTCCAGCTGCCCCAGGCCAGGACTCCCTCCTGCCCAGACTGCCACTTTCCTGTCTGCCGGTTCAACCACTGGCGGAGCTGAGCACATATTCCCAGAGACACAAACACAAAGGCACACTCTCACACACACGCACATGCAATTTTGGGAAGATACAGATGCTCATCAATACCCCCCCCAGGTCTGACTCCAGTAGCAAGCACAGAATTTCACTTACACACATATGGGTCTCACCAGTGGCTGGCAGTTAGTCCTTGCAGCGCGTGTACACATGGCATAGAGAGTGAGATTACATAGAGTAGAGAAAACAATTCAATAAGAAGGCGTAAGAAGACAGGACGGACTGGGTTCGTCAGGCACAGGGCTCAGTCAGACAAGTGTACTCACCAGCCCCTTTTTACACACGACTGGCTCCTTTTATACCCCTCTCTGTCTGCCCCTCTTTGTCCCTCCCTGCTCCACCCTCCTCTGCAGATTACCTCAGCACTTGGCATAGCCCCCCCCCGCCTCCGGATCCCCTCCAACACCCAGGTCCCTCAGGTTTTCATCCTTACTGGGTGTGAATTCCCAGTTTGCCTGCAGCTTCTCGATAGCCTACCAGTTACCTTGACTGGTCGGTTTTGTTTCTATGATCTTTGTTAATGCTAGTTGGCCAGGTTTTATGTCTCTGTGTGTTTGTCTTCCTCCCTTTCTTTTCCCTATCCTCCCCCCCCAAATAAATATCCTCACACTCTAGGTATTCATACCAATTAGTGTGAATGACCGAGTTTGTTCTTATCACAACCTCCCTTACCATGTGTCAGTCAGGTTTCCCTCTGTTCTTGTTTATGGCTTTTTGTCCAGATACCCTTAAAAGAGCAGACACTCTCCTTCCACATACCCTTAGACTTCGAATTGACAAGCTCCAAGTGAATTCAAACTCAGAAGTTGTTTTGTTGTTGTTTTTTTCTATAGTTTGAAAACAAAGGGAAGAAGAGAAATGATGATTGAAATGGAGCATGCTTGAGTGATTTGGTTATATCCTTCCACACATGGTTTTATTCCATGTACATGACCGTAGAAAGTGTAGGGCTATTTCTGGTGACTGGTGTTATTTGATCTAGATCTAGTGCTACTGAAAAAAATTCCGAAATTACTCAAGATAACTTGGTTTAGCTGAATACATTAAAAAGCAGAGAAAAACTGAAGAAGAGAGTCTCCAAGCATTGTTTTTTTTCTGTTAAGAGTTCAGGTGTTGTTCACTTTCTTGCCCCAGGTAATCTTTCAAAGTTTGGGGCTGGGTTTTTGGGAGGGTTTGGGGGAAGGTCTTCTTTGTTTCTTTCTTCTGGGCGTCAAGTGGACACAACCTCAAATAATTATATGAGCCAGGGTGCAGGATATTCACTTTGATTGTATCTTTCTCAGAGCACCAGAAAAGCAATGCTATTAATTCATGGCTCCATTAATTCATATCCCTTTCCAGCTGCCCATTTCTTGGCATTTCCTCATTCTGGTGTTCGCAGTGTTTTGGTTCATTTTCCACATCCATTTCAAACTTCTCCTATGCAGCTCCGGCCACTCCCATAACTCCTATCTTTTAGTACTAGAATTTTTCCTGCTCATTAATTTTTAAATTCTGTTTTGGATTCCAGCCTTTATTGTTTCAGTGTGCTTGCTTTGGAGCCCTCTTTTAAGGCAATTTGGGAATCACTGTAACAGGAGAAATCTTAGAAATGTAATCTGTTGGGATTGTCTTGGTAAGATGACCAGGGGGTATATGGAAATGCCAGTTTGCAGTGTTTGGTGATTTAAATTCCTTCATGTGTTACATGGACCCCCAGTCTGAGAAACCCTCACATAGATGTGTGCTCTGACTACCTGCACAGAAGAAATCAGTGTTATGTAAAGAATATTCAGATACTGAAGGAAACTGAATAGATTCTTTGTGTTTCTTTTCTGTTGCTTTCACTGTGGCATATCAAGCTTGCTCATTGTATAGTGAAATTTTCAGAAGTACAACATGTTAAAAAAAAAGTCAATCAACTCTTTCTAACTCTTTAGATTAAAAAAAAAAAAAAAAGCAAATTCCTCCCAGTCCGCTTTATGCACAAATCTATTCATAGAGTTCTAGTTAAGGGATTTTTGCAAGTTTACAAACCTCATTATCAGCAATGATTAAACATGGATGGTTAACCCTGGAGATGAATTTGGGAAGAATGCTAAAGCAGTGATATTTGCCTCTAGATAATCAAGCCTGGAAAACAGAGTCTAAAGATAATTTGTATCCATTCTAAGCAGCTTCAAATGTAGGGTTTCTCCGCACTCAGTTCTCTTCTCCAATGTTTCACTTGCAACTTATTTTCAGCTTAGCAAATTACTTCTGAGGACTCAGCCGTGTTTTCCTTGTGCACCTTAAATTAAATCAATTCCTTTTCACGTCAGTGGGTGCAAAAGGGATATAGGATAGCATTTTTCATCACCAGATTAGTTTTAATACTCAAGAATTATCAGAATATACTCTGAAACTTTTCCATTTATAAAGTGTAAGATAATATATTAACAAAGAAAATTCACCAAAGGAATAGTCGAAGAGTAAGAGATGTAGTATTCATTGGTCATACAGCTTTCTCCTTCACAACCATAAAAGCCTGACTTGTATAAGCTTTTGAAAAACGGTTTGAAGAGACATGATCTTTCATCATGTTCATTGACTGAGCAAAGTTAATGTTATGACATTGTAAAAGACTAAACAGGGCAACACTAGTAATTATGGGCATGCCAGTTTGTGGGTGAAATAGTGGAACAGCTGCTGCATGACTTAGGTCATAACTAATAGAAGGCGTAATTAACACCAGCTAACAGATTTTTAGAAAATGTGTGTTGTTAAACTAGTCTTTTACAATTAAATTGGAACTCTAGCTAGTAAAAGAAAGTGAATTGCTACAATGTGCTCAAGACAAAGCCTGTCCTTCCCATTCTCTTCCTCCCTGAGAAAAAAAATAGCAATATAAATGTTTAGTGAACTAAATTCTTTGGGATGTACATAGTGTTAATGCACAACAATCCTCATTTCTACAATTAAATTGATTATACTACTGATCTTTGATGCAGTCTCAAAAAGATGCATGTGTATGGACTGGCCTCAACTTCACGGGTTTGTCCATGCTTTTCCCTTTAAACCTCATTTAATTTTCTTTTTCATGGAGAAAACATTTTTAAAATAGGGTGATGTTAAAACATCTGTGGGCATGACTACATGAATGAGTGGAACAAGAGCTATTTGGAGATATTGTACTTCACCCCCATGAAAAAAAAAATCCATTTTTTAATGGATTTAATGGAAAAATGCTTTCCTAATTCAGAAATACCTCAAGAGTGACTTCCAACATATTTCGGATGTACCATTCTAAGTGTGAGTCCAAGTAGGGGTCTTTTAGATTTCTACCATTTTGTGTCAATATAAAGAATCCCAAAGGTACAGAAGCTACTGTGAGCCATGTCAGATTTCTACCAATCGTGAAGTCTGCCATAGAAAAGGGGAAAGAAATTGAGACACCTCTATTACAGCTCACATGAAACACTGCAGTGGTATTTCCCCAAATCACATGGTTTGCGTTTTAGATCTTTTTTTTTTTTTTTTTTTTACCCACTCATGGATAGAAATCGGAAAGGGTTGAAAAAAATGTCCTCCAAAATTTCCATTAAAATACTTCAACCAGCCTTTGTTGTAACTGTCCCCCAGGCCCCCAACAACTTTTGTATACTCTGGGTTTTATATTGGCCCAAGAAAACTCCACCATCTCTAGACAATCCATTTGTGTGTGCAGTGTCTTCTAGTCACATAAAAACAATCTCAAAATTAAATAACTCCATTTTATAAATTCTAGGTTTTGTGCTGCAGATATTGATGGTTTTCAATCTAAGCGTAACTGCAGAAAGATGTTTTTTTTCTTTCTGTATAGCAGTTTACAGAAAGAGAAGAAAAATCACCTTGAGTAGGAGTATGTCAACATTTGTCAGTACATTTAGCATCCAGTCAGATTGTCCCACAAATATGCTTTGGTATGTTGAAGGAATGAGTGCAGCAGAAAATAGGCAGGATACTTCTCATGACCTGTATCTGTGTTTTGTTAAGAAAGAAAAGTTTAGTACTTTTGATCCTGGTACAAACCTCAAGGCGAGGGTTTAGTTATTCTATAGCTGTTATTATCTGTGACCTGCACATACTGTCTTTAAAAGGAGATTTCTGCCAATGTTTTTACAAATACTGTTGCCATCTCCACAGCGATCCACATTTTTGTGCCATGCGATGACTCAGAAATACGCTTACTGTTCTGACACAGATTGTCAAGCTGTGTCATGCCATCCACCTTGGCCAGCTGTAAAGTCAAATTCATGAATTGCACAGGAAGCAAAATAAAATTAAAAAAACTGAGTATGCTTAATTAGGTGGTCAAAAGATCACTTTCTGCTGTTTCTGAATGTCAAAGCATCCTTCTTTATTTTCTAGGGCTCTAGACAGTTTCCTATCTTTAACATACTAATTTGCATACTATATATAGAGAGAGATTTTTCTCTCATAAAAAAAAAAAGGAAAACTATTTCTATTCTAAACATGAAAAAGATTTCTGTCAAAGTATGTGTAGATAATTATTACAGCTAGGAGCACACAGAAAAGCCACTCACAGCTATTTATTTGTCTTGAACAGAAATTCTATCATGTTTGCAGCATAAATGTGCATGGAGCTCCTTGCATTTTGGTCTGAACCAATGTCTGTGCCGAAGCTCCAGTCTCCAGATCAAGGATCAAAGGCAGAACTGTTTAGTATAGAAGCCAGTCACCAAGAACAAACAACGGGCAGTTCAAAAGTTTGCTAACTTCTTTCCCAGGTATTTCACACATGCACTAAAACACAAATGCCATAGCGAAACCCACAATCTGTTTGTAATTGATCGGTGAGGAACAAATTAACAAAGTATAGTAACATTCTTCAACTCATACATGTACAAAAATCAGTCTGGTCATCTCTGGTCATTACTAATTATGCCAAGCACCGGCGCACACTACGGTGTGTTGTATGTAGTTCAGGCTATAGAGAAGCGGCAGGCTGAGCTGCAGCCCACACTTTGGATCTACATCGAAGGCTCAATTTCACCTCATCAAAACTCCAGTTGCATTTCCAGCAGAAAGATGACCTTTTTCACACAGGCTTTTACCGAAGCTTTAGCTGGGTAATGTGAATTTCACTCACTCACTGATACACTCCTTATTATGCTAGTGTCTGTGATAACTTCACACATGGAGTAGATAATAGGAGTAGCTGAAGGATGATCTGTATGTGTTAGAGAACACTATCTCACTGATGAAAAAGCATCCTCTTTCTATTTATCTTTTTGTTTATATCTCATGAGATTTTTTTATACAAAAAAAATATGGTTTATACCATATATAGTGAATTCATACATTTCTTAGAACTTTCCATGTGTCTTTGATTTTCCCAGCAATTCAGTGATATCTCACTCCTAAACTCCTAATCTTAGATGGGAATTCTACATCTTATCTCCCATATTTACTTATAATTTTGTGTGTTAAAATACAATTTCACTGTCCTTCTGAAACAGGAGTTGAATAAAAATTTATGCAGATTTAAGTGTAGTTCCAGCAACTGAACACCTCACTCTCACTTGATTTTTTTTTCCCTTGTAAATGTTCTCTAGATAATATTGACATATTCATCCTGAAGTCTCATCTTTCCTATCTTGCAGTGACTCAAGAAATTTATACTTAAGATGACTTCCAGGCATAATTTACTCAAGATGTGAAAGTTGGTCTGTATTCTGAGTGCACATTACCGACAGGAGAAAAGATTCTGGACACGGTGTTGACTGCATACAACAGATGCACAAACACAAATATAATTGAACTCACTTTCTCACAGCTGTCTTGACTCTACAGTACTACCAAAACCTACTTGTTTAAGAAGAAGATCCTTTTTTTGTGTAGTAAAGAGAAAGGAGTAGAGCTTTTGAGTACAAAGTAAGCAATTTTTTTTTTTTTGAGTAAAAAGTTATCTTGTTCCCACAGTCAGAAAACTGCAATATGACACTGATCTTTAAACAGTTTGCAACAAGTAATGTTTGCTTCACCTTCTGTGTCAATATACTCGAGATGAATGGGCCAGACATCATTACTGAACTGAAGTTACACATATGTTAAAGATGTCAGAAGGGCTTCCTAGTTCCTGATTCTAGCCTCTTCCTAGGTTATGTCCTGACTTTATATAGATATAAATATGTACACAGAACATCCTTTTTGTGCCTTTCTCCTTTTCCCACTGAAAGACATACTCTGAAGCACAAAATAAGAGGTCATTTATCTGCAAGATCAGAAGCCTAGAACACCAAGATGTGCTGCGTGATGCATCAAAAAACGTTAACGCAGTTTGTAAAACTTCCATTCCTTGTAATGAACTTCATATCCAACCCAGAATTTTCACATATGTCTGCTGAAAGGTCAACATTCACCTTCTTACTCACCTCAGTAGCTCGGGGTGGGGGGTGAGGGGAACCAAGCCACTGCTACAAGTCTATGAATATGGATACTCACCAGTACACACCAGTTTTCAAATATCACTATCAACGATTCACATAAAGCCATTATATGACTTAGAATCAGATCTAAGATTAAATTCATGTTGGTACATATGCATCTATCTAGTGACTTCAGACCACTACAAGAAAACTGGATGTTTTGGTGGTTTGGGTGGGGTTTTTTTGTTTTGGTTTGGGGTTTTTTTGGTTCTTAGTGGGTTTTTTTTTCAGTTCACTATTCGATTTCATATTAGCTAAAGAAAGATCTGATTTTCCTCAGCACTTGTCCTTAAAAGGCAATAATTACAACAGTATGGGTCTGAACATCCCGGATGACAGTCGAGTCAACCACAGCACTTTGTTCTTTTTCTGCAGTACGTTACTGTATGCTCTACTCATACTCATAGAAAAGGGCCCATCACTGTGACAGCATCTGTGCTTAGAAATCGCTTTAAGGTTATGATTAAAAACCACAAGTAAGAGGAAGAGGGAAAGAAGGGGAAACACATGTTAATACCTAATACTTGCAACAGTCAAAGCTGCCTGCTGCGTCAGATTAGATAGCTTAGAAAGTACTAATTTAACGGCCTGCATCCAATGTGCTTTGTTTCTTATGATCTGGGCAAGTTTGTTCTCTGGTATACCCTGAAGTGTTTTCTCACCATGTGAAGAGAGAAATAAATTTTATAGGCATTATGTCCTTCCCATAAAATGCCTGAACTACTTCATTTTTATCTGAGCAATGATGCAAGACAGAAGGAGCCAGCCAGTTACACTGCATATGGTATCACTTCTGAGGAAATCTCTATTTCAGGTACCATCATTATCCCTGAGATTCTACATTTAAGAAGCACCCAGCCAGTGTAAATGCTGATGACAGGCTCAGCTCTGGCCGTTATTGTTACACCGAGATGAGACTGAAGTCTTGGGATGGCCCAACTGAATCTGATGAATATTTAGTCTGGAAGATGAAGACCAAAGCTAACAATAGCAACATCGAAGGATCAGAAGGTCCAGGAAATGTAGAAGTATTGTTCAAATTACTCTGAATGCATAAAATGTAGAAAAGCATTTATGAAGCTCATAGGAGAGAGCTCTCATTTTTTATGCTTTCAAATATAAGAACCTCAATAATTGACTAGGATGCCATTGTAGGAGAAACATATAAATCTCACACAATCCCTTTTGCAAAGAACTTGCACTCGGACAGACAGACAGAAATGAGGAGATAATAATGAGATATTGTGGAATAAAAGACTGTACTTCTGACACTTCTCTGTCCTCAGCTCTCTCTGGACATCATGGCAAGGCAAATTTTAATGACAGGACTGAAAAGAGAGAAATGAGGAAATGGGGGGCAAGTTTTCGGGAAATGCATCCCAATCTTAAAGACAGTGGGAGAAATCAGAAGGGCACTTGATTGAAAATCTGTTAAGAGACTGGTTTTGTGTGCCAATCCGTAGCAGGTGTCAACTACTCTTTGCTGAATATAAAGATCATTTGTGGGGTGGGAATGGGTTGTGAAAGGGCTTTGAAGGTGAAGACAAGCAGCTTGTGTTTGAAGTGGCAGAAAAGCAGTAGCTAGTGAAGGGAGGTGTAGAGAGAGGTGAAATGGTCAAAATGACAGGCCAGGAAAATGATCTTTGCAGCAGCTGAGCAAGATTGCATTTGTCAAAGTCAGAGAAAAAAGGGTGTTGCAGTAGCTGAGATGTGAGATATTTCAGCTGTGCAGAAAGACAGCAAAAGCTACATCTTAGATATGGTCTGTAAAAAGAATCTGTGAAAACTAGACATTACCTGAAAGTGAGGATTTAGAAAGTGGACTCAGTCAAAGGGGATAATCATCATTCTACACATCACCATTACTTAAAGAAAAATACTTTCAGAATGAAAATGGTTGACTTTTTAATAACAGGTGGCTCTTCGTCACTATAAAGTCCCATTGGAATATACTGAGCTTTGCCGGGTTTTCCCTGTGTTTCTATTTCCTCTATCTCTAACTGCATTTCCTTCCTTTGACATCACTTTTAAAGGATAGTCAGATTCAAAGTAAGAATGATTCGCAGTGCTGGTGCATGACAGAACGCAGTTTTACAATGAAAATCTTAAGCACTTTCTAGCAAACACAGAATTTAAGGGTGAGTGCTGATGCTGTAGCTTTGCAGCTAGGAGATCAGATGCTGGCATCTCGGATCAGAACATAAGTTCTACATGCTTTCTGTGTGCAGTAACATCTGATGCTTAATACTTCAGGAGGCGGCAGAACCTTTGACCACAGTATGTACTTAATTAATTGTGTGGTGGTGTGCAAAAAGAATAGGTAGAAAGATTTTTAAGCCGAGAGACAGGTAATCTGAAAAGCACCGGGAACCAGCACTGCTGTTTATATGAGCAAGAAATTACTTGATAATAGATAATAGATCTACTAATTTCACTCAGGTCCTCAGAATGATCGGAATATCACAATGACAAAATCTGTCAGCTGATAGTACAGTTACTGGTATCTTGGGCACATGTTATTTGTGAATAACATAAAAAATGAACCCAAATAATAGTATAGATTTGCCATAGGGTCTAGAAGGGTTTTAGTGACATCTTCAGGAGCCTGAGATCTCCCTGATACTAGATTTATGTCTTTTTCTGCCATGAGCTGTGATCCTATACCAGAATAGCACAGAAGCCCTATTTAGACTGCATATCCATTGACACTTGCCATACACTTTGCCATAGCAATATACTTTTGCAGTAATTTTTAACTTTGTTCATGAGCATCTAGAAATATTTGTGGGTTTAATTTTTGCATTTTTAAATGAAACACACAATATTAATACTTTGTATTCCTCTTCTTCCACAGCCCTTTCTGTACTGGACATTGACAAAATGTGGCAGAAAAAGAAAATAGAATAATAAGAAGAAGGGTTGAGGACGAGATGCTTTTTCAACTGGCAGAAATTTCCAGGGAAATGTTGTTTTACAAAGGGGCCATTTTTCATCAGAATTTCTAATAATTTTGTTGACTAGCTTTACTTAATATTTAATGTTAAGTTAGGTAGTTCATCAACAGTTGGCAAACTGAAATTTTTAGGTCAAACTGTTTGGTGACTATACACTCTATAGAGAGATTGATGCATAGCTAGAGGTAACAGCCCTGGTTTATGAATGATTTCCTTCTGGAAAAAGCTCAGATTTTTCACATTGATTGAATGAATACTACTGAGGATATGAGATGCAAAGCTCAGCACAGAACTCTGAATTCAGATACGTTTTTGGGCAAAGGCCTTGTTCCACTCTTACTATTTCTAGCTGGAAATGTTAAGTATTGCAGTACTTTCCAGACCATCCTTGTACATTGTGAGATTATATGACCAAAATGAATCTCAACTCTCGTTGGCTTTCTGGAAGGAAGACCTTTAGACTAAGCCAATAGTCTAGGCTTATATATTTAGTGCAAATGTACCCTGACAAAGTGTTTTAATCTGTTTGGAGATGTCTGTGTAAGACAGTTGCGTTTCCTCCAGAGCAGCCCATCTCTGCACTGATTAGACAACTAGCCTGAATCTCAAGCCTGAGTAAGAGCATTCCCACTTTATTCAACTAAAATCTGAAATATCTATCCAGAAGTTTTATTCAGATATATTTCTGAGTTAGCTATCTAAATATCAATGACGGCTAGAGGAACAAATATAAAGTCTTGGCTTTATCTTCTGGACGATGGACCTGTCCATATTACGGGAATCATTTGCCTAAAGATAATTGTTAATGTGTAATGTCAAGAAGGAGAGAATTCTGACTGTGGTTTTAGAAAGAGGCAGAAGAAAGATTAACTGCTTTTCTCCAGGTCAAATACAGGAATTTGACCCAAATACTTTGAATCCTAATCCACTCTTTAATCATTGACTAGCTTCCTCATTACAAGTGACCGTGTCTGTGTTTGTCTGAGCTAGGCTTGGGATTCTCTGCTCCAGCATCCCACAGAAAGTCTTTTTTATTTCCTCTTCTTTTTTTTTTTAATTATTATTTTATTAGCATCTACAAAGGCAAGAGTATTATAAACTTTCAGTCAAGAACACAAGACTTTTCCACCTTCTCCCTCTCAAACTGTGTTCTAGAAAATGCACCCAGTCGCAGAGACATTGCAAAAAGTTGGAAGTCAGTCATCCCAGTTCATGCAGTCCCATATAAAGTGAGCAGGTGTGCTTTCTGTTGTATGAGCTAACACTTGGGTAGAGAGAAGATCCTATGCAATATGATGTAATTCAAGGGGCATGCCTCTAGAGTCCTACTTTTAGGTATTTTCTTGGGTGGTTTGCGAAGAAGAAGGTTGGTTTTGGTTTGGTTTTTTTTCCCTGTTTTTTAAATCTTTCATGTCAACATGCTTTATATGCTTTTGAAAAGGATGGTGGAGCTGGGATCAGAATTTATGTGGATTTCCTTCTTATATTCACAACTGCTTTGCCTCTGTCTTCAGTCCTTTATTGATCTTTTGACATGAATCTCTCCTGACTTGCTTGACATCTATTCTAAGCAGTGAAATGATTGATCACAAAGTTGGCCAAGGATAGATAGAAAAGGTAGCCTTGAAAATTATTTCAAACATACTGTGTTTTGAGAATGTAATCCCTAACACTGTCTTAATAAAACAAATACATGCAACCCAGGTTTCATCTGACACTAATGTGTTTTTAAATCCTTGGACATCATCAACATGATGGTGACTAAAACACTCCAAAAATGTATTTGGCATTCCTTCCTCATGTAGCTGGCAGGAGCCGGCTGTACACAGACCCCTTGGCCTTCATTTTCTTCTGCCTGTTTTTGCAGATGAGTCAACCTTTGAGGCTATCTGACAGTAGAGCTGGCAACTGCAGGGCCCAGATGCCACACTTGGGGTTCCAAGTCCTGAACAGTAGGATTTGTAGCTGGCCACTGCCATGTGCTGCTTTAGATTCACTGTCCGTAACCTGGAGGGTTTATATATAATTTGCCTGCTGCTGTTTTGGTCATTGGTATCCATGAGATGTTCAGTGTTCCCTGGCTGAGATTAAGCCTGCGGTCCACAGCCTGTGCATGTCCAGCTTTGTGCTCTACGTTCGCCACTCCTTTTACACGGGAAACGTGTGCGCTAGCCAGAAGAGTAATTCTCATGCCAAACAAGCGTGCAAGCAGTGGACGGAAGGTTTCTGGGGAAACACAGAGTAAATTCTGTGAAGCTTTTCCATAAAGTCACACGTTTTAAATGTGTGATTTCAAGTCATTTCTTCTTAAACAAATCTTTGTGCTGGTACATTAATTCAGGTTGAGGATCTATAAATGTCCTTGAGAGAAATATTTTTTACAAAAAGGCTGTTATTCAACTGTCTGAAGTATGACATTAAAAAAAAAAAAAAGATAAGACAAGGCATTTACTTTATAATCAGAAACGGTATTGATTTTGAAATATGCAAGCTGGAGGAATAGCCAAAAGTTTCTCTAATGCAATCCCACAAGCACTTCAAAATACAGAACACCTCTTTGAGTTAACTGGGTTTCTAATAATTTCTTCACATGTTGATCAGTTACTAGTAGCCATGATCAATACAAAAATTATTGCAAAAATAAATCTTGCTTTTATGGAGATTATTTCAGTGTATTATCTGGGAGAGTAGGGAAAAGGAGGTCATATGTTTTTTCATTTGCAAATACTGATATCTCTTATGTTCAGTGCAGTCCTGTATGCAGCACAACAGAAGTCTTTTTTTTTTTTTTCTTTTTTTCCCAGCCTTTTAGTCAGGTTCTTTTATTGGAGTCATTTGTGCAAATAATCCCAACTATGTTTGTAGTAAGAAGTACATACTTGAGTAAAAGACAAAGAAGCAGGCTCTAGGTTTGTGAACTAGAATGTTTTATAGAGGAAAAAGGTAACATGGAAAAAGAAGTGTTATCAGATGGAAATCTGCAAGAACTGAGTTAAAGTTTGAATAAAGCCCTATGGGGTACAGCAGTGAAGGCCGATGATATATAGAGGGACTGTGCTGAAATAGAGGTGCAGGCAGATGTCATATCTAAGGAGCCTGGTAAAAATATTTCAAGCAACCCAGATGCTAGCCTCATCAATTTTAATAATTTGGAGATTTTAGTGAACACAAGAACAAAGGAGAAAGAAACACTGGGAAAAGGAGCAGAAAATTCTGAAGGACTATTAAAAACAGTAACAAAATATTCTGTATGCCATACAGAGTAGCAAAATATGGGAAAAGTAGTTTGGAAACAAAGGTAGAAAAGTACTGGAAAGAAATGCTAGTGAAGAAAATAAATATGCCTCTTATAGTTAGTCATTCCATTTGAACATCTTCATTCATTTTTTATGTTTCCTTTCTGAAGAGGTTTAAATTATTAGCTTGTCCTATAACTAGCAATGTTGTGGCAGTACAGTTAGACATACAAACATGTACAACTGGATACAAATAATGTATGCAATGCACTAGTTAAAAATGTTCAGTCATTAAGCGTGGGAAAGGAAACGTTTCTGTTTCCTTGGCAGAAACTTCAAAATCCCAAGACTTCTGGTTCCACACAGAAACAGTTCAAAAGTTCATGCTTTCTCTCATGTTCTTAACATGACATCCGAGTGATATATTTCTGACAGTACATTAGAGGCAACTAGACTGCTACTTGGTGATATAAACAACATAGGACCAAATTTTCTGCACTGAGACAATATTGTCCATGCTGATCCCTAGTATTTTGAATAAAAAACAGGTTCAGGAAAATGTTCATTTTATCTTTGACATCAGGTATAAAAAATTCTGCTGGTTCAGCCAATGAATACTTATTTAACAAGAATTTTGACCAAAAGCCAGTGAATTCCCTAAGCAGTAGTCCATGAGAAGGCATATTTGCATGTATTAGATTAGCTATAGCTTCTTTCACCCAAACTGTCCTTGCTTTATATGATGATGTTAAAGAAATCGTGTTCTTCTATATCTGTAAATATCTTATGCACTTCACAAAATCCAATCTGATATTACATCACATCTTTTATTAGTAGCCATTTCTTTTACCGTAATCGCTAATTGTGGATCAATACTCTAAAAGCAGACAGGGTTCGAGTACAGAACTGAATGGTTGTCCTCATTTTATATGGTTTACAATCAGATATTCTGTATCAGGTATACAGATAGAGAGACATAGAAGGAATACAGGGAGCATGTTTGTCAGCATGATAGATGGAATTTCAGTCCTGCAGCTGGTAGTTTGTAAGCATCACAGCAAAAAGGAGATTTAAAGGAGGAATTCAAGAAGAATAGCAAAGAAGCTTATCTGATTAATTTTGTCTTTTTCTTTCCTCTTTCACTTCAGTTTACATGAGGCACAATATCATTAAGATCTATGAAAGGGAGTTTTCAGAACCATTGCACATAATATATGCATATGGAAAAGCTGAAAATGAATACCTGTGAACAGTAACAAGACACAGGTTGTTAGTGCTCATCTTGCCCGTGCACATCCAACACCTGTACTGCAAAGCAACATTAATTAATTCAGAAACATTCAATGTATCTTCAACTGCTGTAAGTAACATGAATATTCTGGATTCTTGCTAGTGATGCTCTTGAAGGCAATGATGGGGGTTAATTATTGCTTCCTGATATATATCTGTCCAGAAATATCTTGGCTGTATAATGGGTAGAATGTAAAATTATTTTTTTGTCAGATGAGTTCTTTGGTGAGTCAGCACTCTCTGAAAAATACCAATGTTCTAACATAAACAAGTACAGGAGCATTTGGCAAGTATTCCCCATTTATTCTCATGTGCCTGTTCTTAGGTGTCTCTTTTTGTAATTTTGAAGCTTCAGGTTACTTTGTAGTTCAGGTTTATTGAGATATTGTTCTCTCTGCAAGCTACGGAGAAAACACTGAAGAGTCTATTCTCTCTTGTTTCTTATGTCTCGTCACGATTGTGGGTATGTATTAGAGAAATGCAATCTGAAATCATGGCTTTGGTTATTGTACAGCAGGAATGTTATACTTTCAAAATATAAGTATTGCAAAATTTTGCAGAACTATGCCAAGCTCAGATATATGAAATTAATTATAATAAAAAGGGAATGCAACATTAACCACTTTCAGAATTACTTCAAAATCTGTAGTCTATTCTTTTTTTTTAGAATATGTTATATTACTCTGTTGCATTACTCTGATAAGACACAAATCCATAGCTACGAGCAGAATTAAGATAATTACTCACCTGTTCCCTTTAAGGTTAAGCCATATATGTGGCCTGTATTTAGATGCCTATATGCTGGTATGTCTACATATTTGTGCATGTCTGTGTGCATACATACATATGTGTATATGCATACATGTATGTATACATATGGGTATATATTTATATCCTCAGGTTTACTCCTCTGATTTATGAGGAGATAGATATTCCCTGCAAGCTTTGGCCTCCTTATTTTTTGTACATAATATGCATATTAGAAAATAAGTGTTCCTCATTAAAAATAAGCAAAAAAAAAACCAACCAAAAAACTGGTGGAGGTAGCAAGTAGCTCTAAACACAACTTATCACATGTAAAGAAACTTCAAACTTGTTGCAAGTTAACAGGTCCTCTGGTCTGGCTCCTATGTACTAGGAAGAGATACAAAGCCAAGAGCATGTATGCCATCAGATGAAGTTCTCTCCTAAGACTCAAACAAGCGCAAAAACATTACCTTGAAAGTAAAAGTAGGTCATAATTTTATTCCTTTTATTGCTGAGTAGTCACCTTGTGATTTCTGGGGAAATTTCTGTTGTTTTCTCTTTGAAAGCCTCTCCTGTCCTTCTTAGAGGCCAGTCTTCTGAATGCAACTAATTTCACAAAAACTTCAGGTTTCATTTATAGTAAGTGTAAACTGCCAAAGCAAATGTCAGAGGGGAAATACTGAAAATGCTATCCTTGTGTGTTGCCCTATTACCTACATGCTTGAGCGCCAGTCATAGAATCACAGAATAATTTAGAGCTGGAAGGGACCTCTGGAGGGTATCTATCTGCAGAAGCACCAGCCTTCTGCTGAAAATAGGACCAACTTCAAAGTCAGATTAGGTTAAACCAAGTTTGGTCAAGAACACTTCACATTTAGGTGTACTAGCAGAGTTCCTAAGATTTTGTGGATATGAACCCAGGACTAAATCTATCTCATGAGGGAGTTCTGTGAAAGGTTTTGGAATCTTTTGGCATCCTGCAGGGCAGGCCTTTTGCAGATCAGAGAAGCTTTCCTCAGTGGCTAGCCCATGCTTTCATGATGATACTTTCAACTTGTTCATTTCAAACAGAAGAGCAACAGGAAAGAATCTTAGCTCAGACTAAGTAAGATATGGGAGAAACGTAGCAGTTTTCCTTATTATACACCAGAATATAATTTGTTCTAAGATTTTGAGCAGCAATGATCCAATCTCTATGTAAATAAATAAAAAAACCTGATGGCTTTAAATAAGAACCACTGCTGTTTAAAAAAAAGAGAAAAAAACTACAGCGAGCAAACAATGTGTATATTACAGCAATAAACTCATGCTGGAAAGTTCTATGCTAACAAAGGAGTTTAACTGAGAAGAAAAGATGTCAAAAATGTAAACAAAATTAATAGTGATGTAGAACATTGCATGCTGTCATTCATACTCCAATACAAAGCTGAACCACAGGATATTTCAGTTCTGCTGCAAGAAAAGAATCTTTCAAAACTCCTGAATAAAAACAACAAGAAGCAAAACAAACAAACAAACAAACAAAAAACCTGAAGAACTCAGCTCTCAAACCAATAGGGTTTTTTAAAAGAAACATTATAAATTTACAGGAAAAGGAAAGGAAATTCAGATGAGGATTGAACAAGGTAACTGATTAGATGTAACTGATGGAGGCGCTCTGTGGCCATGAGATGGAGACAGAGACATACTGAGAAGCATCATCTAAGAATGCCAAAAGCCCCAAAATTGTGAGAATGGTAAGAGTCAACAGAATAAAGCGGGGCAATACTGGAGCCCATCACAGCTGCTTTAAGAGAGCCTTTTGGTAATGCTGTCAGCTACCACTCAGAGCCTGAGGAGAGAAAGATTTGTTGATACCAATTGTCACGTCCCAGTTTCTCAGGACGATGACTCAAGTTTGATGATTCCCAAGTCAGGATTAAGGTGAAACAATTCCAGGGATCCTTTAACTCACAAAACTCAATTTTATTTGCTCACAACAAAAATTGGCATGAAACTACGTCAGTAAACTGTGTAACATGTGCTAACCATACGTCACCAAACATACAGTACAGGCCGTGCTTATTTGGGGATCAGTTCAGGGAAGACAATAAGGACATCCCTCCCGTTGGGTCAGGAGGTTTGGAGCGGACTCCTTTGCTTTCTAGACTCCTCAGAGAAGAGCCCAGGGGGGGCTGAATCCACTCCTAGTCCCAGACTTGGTCAACAGTTTGTGCCTAAAGGGATGAGGTGTAGGGATTATGGGGAAAAAGAGAAAAAGAAAGAGAAAAGAGGAAGATCTCACCAGTCCTGGGCCCAGCGCTGGTCCAGTCAGCCGAGGGGTCCAGTTCTGGTGGGCTTGTGCACCCAGGGCTTCAGTTTGTGCCCTTTTATCATCCTTGCTCCTCCTTTGGGCGGGTATTAGGCTAATTAGGTGTCATGGATGGTTTGTGCTTTCAGAACCTTTGGGAAATGGGTCGTTTGGGGAGAAACTTCCCCTTCCCTGGGCAGTGAGCTGCCCTGCTCAGCACCTCAGAGCAGGGAGCTGTGCACCCTCCGGCACGGCACGGCCTCCCCTCCTGTTGCTGATGGGTGCTGATGGGCTGCTTTTCACCTGGGGTTCCTTGCTAGGCAGAGTTCCTTCTTATGCAGAACTTGCCCCACGGCAAGGTTTGGGACATTAACTCTTGCGGTCTCTCACACCAGTGCATGAGAAACCGGTGGAGACAAGTATACTTGAGGTCTACTATCTTGTGCGCTTAAAACATATCTAAGACTTCATTTGCCAGCTGATCCGTAACTGCCATCTGAATATTTGTCAAAGGACTTTACAAGTCAAAATAATTGTTTAATTTGTAAGTCACCACTCCTACGCTGCCTGGCTGGAGATTGCCTAAAGCTCCAGATCATACACCAAATGCAAGAAAGAGGAGTGAAAGAGCCATGAGGTCTTCATTGCTGATGCTCCTGGGAAAAGAATCTTGTTCCACTTCTTGTATTAAAGGCAGCAGGAACTGCCAGAAGTCCGCACTGATTATTTTGTATGGACTCGGACTGAGAGTATGACTGCTCAGTGAAAACAAGGGAATTATCAAGTGGATTTAATTTTGGAATAGATATTAATGTTTACAGTTCAATACAGCTAAATATTGCAGCCACCATTTCATACATAATCTGACTTGCTTAAATCAAATTCTGTGACAGGGAGACAATTTGCTAATTAATTGTTTAAATCATAAAACTACTTCAGGATAATGGTTGTAAACAAAATATTTTAATCCCGTGGAAAGAAAGAAGGTGTAATTTACGTCTTTCTATAAGGAAAGCACATTTACAACTGGTGTTTCTGCGGCATAGTAATTGCATTTTTCTTTTGAGAATTGAGGGTACAGGTAAATTAACATTGATTGTAATAGATCTTATCAATTTTTTTGTAAAAACAAACCAAACCAGAACAAAAATAGAGATGCTTATGAAATCAAATACTACATTTTAATCTAAAATTAAAAACAGTGTGTTGATTCTCTGCTAAACTTATTTATAAATCCCCATATAGTGAATCAGGGAGGTGTTTATCATGGTATATAATTCAAGTTTTACAAGTATCTTGAAACCAAACTTTAATCATTGTTTTCTCTTGGAGTTCTCTTTTAATAGGTAGCATCATTGAAATAAATAGTAATTGATGCCTAGCTGGTAGAATACTACTAAACAGAGATAGCAGGTAAATAAATACTAACTTGGAGTAACTTATTTTTCCCAACATCAGTGTAACTACCATTAATAATCTTAGTATAGTTCTCATGATATTTGATTTTTTTTCATTTATTAAAGCTCCACCTCCTGGAATCACACAAAAATTCAGCTTTCAGATAATAAGAAAAGACATTTCTAATCTTTCTATTTGAGAAGAAGACACTGAAAACTCAAAAAACCCTAAAGGTCTGCAGGACAATTGATTTCCAAAATTATTCTTTAAACACTTTGTGATGATAAACATCTTTTAAGATGTCTTTGCATCCAATTCATGATTTTAAGAAAATTATGTTTGCTAGTGTTATTATTTCAATTATAAATTACCAGCTGCTGATATTAGCAACTAGCAGGCTGAAAATCAGAATATCTATGCCATTAAAAATTTCAAGGTTTCAGATAAAGAGCCAGATACTTTTGAGATTGTATATGAAAGCCAGTGTCTTCAAAAAGTTATTTTTGAAAAGTTTCAAGCAGCAGTTTGAAGCTTTTTTCAGAACAGAACAAAAGACACTTTGATCTCCAGATGATGCTTCTATCACTAGTAGCTACAAAAAAATGATTATACAAATAGCACATTTCATTATTGTGACATAGCAGTAGCAGAAGTATTTTAGATGTCTGTTGTAACTAAAGAAAAATTGTAAAATGAAAATGTAAAATGTAATTTTGAAACTTTCAGGAGAATTTTTATGGAATTTTAGAATAGTTATTTATTCTCAAGATTAATTTTCTCCATTGGTTTCACAGAATTTCTTCTCTGTGAAACACCTTTTCCTTCCACTGGAAAACTAGCTTGTGAAAAAGAACTTGACTATTTCATCCCACAACCAATTTACAAGTTGTAGGAGACTACAATAGGTAATACTGAAGGGCAGCTGAGAGACACTCTCAAGATCAATATAGAAGAGCCGAGACAGATTTAAGCTCAATATTAACTCTTTTTATAGGGGGAAAAAGAGGGGAAAAAAATTCAACCTAAATTGTTCTCATGCTGCCTCAAGAATTATGTGCAGTTCCTCTATTAGTAACAAGATTTGGGGATGTAACTCTCTGCATGCTGAGATGAAGATTTGCCACTAATGTCTAATTTGATTTCTCTATCAGACAATTAGTGTATTATTAAAAATTCACTGCAGGGTCAATCTCTTGTTGATTTACATAATTAAGTTACCTGCTTAATAAGTTAGGGTGCTTGGTAATCAGTAAAGTCTGTAGGCCCAATTCCAACTTCCCCTTTGTACTCAACTTTACAGCAAGGAGTTGTCCCACAGACTTCAGCAGAAATACTCACATAAATAACATTCCTCATGAGCATCAGTGGCTGTGCAATAAGAGCACCACACTGGAATGATTCTAGGAACACCTTAATTTCCATAAAGGCACTAAATGAAGTGTGTGAATGCAAAGGAGGAAGAGACTTGCCTTTCTCCAATTAGATTTAAATTAATATTTAATGGTATGCAATAATGTCAGTTTGTAATATTAAATTCCAGCTACTGTTCATGATATTTAATGTGAAAGTTAATTCCAAATCTTGGCCACAAATGAAACTTTCACAAGGGTAAACGCATAAAGGCATGATGGAGAAATGTCATAAAATGTGAATCATGCAGAATTCAATACAAGTAATTTAAGACATACAGAACTAATGGAGAAATACTTTTTATTTTGAGACCTCTGGAATCTCTGTTTAATCTTGAAATACTATTTTTGCTCTGTCCCACGTCAACTGAAATTATAATGGAAACTTCCTTAAAGTGCAACAAAACCTTAAGTGATCAGAATCGTCATCGTCATGGGATTTTCTGGAGCATACACCAGTTCCAGTAAATTCATTGTTCGGTAAGTTCCAGTGCTTTCAGTGGAAACAAAGTAGGGTAAATACTAAACACTTTAGAAAACTGCTACTCAGAATTATTATGTCAGCTCTTTGCTGGTGGATCTTACCTGCTAAAAATGAACAAAAAATATTGACATAGAGAAGTTGCAGGCATGCTCAAAAAATATCACACAAAAAGGCATAAGTTCACCAGAAGCTTATGTAATGTGGTGAAGACTTCTGAATTTTTTTTTTACTAAATGCAGACTTCTGGAAACCTTGCTGTTCAGTCCCTAGCTAATACAGTTGGCTCACTAATCACAAAATGTACTATAAATACTTATTTGAATGTGGTAGTGAATGAAAATAAGCATGTTTCTTTGCCTTTTGTGCTACTTGCAAATGAAATACTCAAAGAATTAAATTTTCCTGGAAAAACCTCTTTCAAAGACACAGATATTCAGGAAACAGTGCTAAGTTTCTGCAATGAAACATGTAATGCATGATATACTGGTTCCTTCATTATGCATTTCACACTTCAGACAGACAAGAATACCATCAGGAAAAATGGCACTTGAAAAGAAAAACATCATTTGACTATTTGAACTAGTCATAGATATTGCTGAAACAAAGTAGGAAACTGATTTTTCTTTCCAAGTTACTTTCTAAATATCATCTTAAATACTACCCATAAAGTTAGTTTCATCCTTCCTGTTGATTACATGTTTTCTGTAGGATGCTATTAAATTAATGTCTTGCCATGACCCTCCCTTATCCTGCAGCTTCTGTTAGTTCTTTAATGATGTTCTTCATTTTGAACTTGAAAGGCTAAGGTGACTCTCTGTTGAAAAATCAAGGAAATTCTGTTTATTTAAAAAGTAGAGAGGGGAAGAGAGTCAAATTGCACTATAAATTTAGGAGGTGGTGAGTAATAGTAATAAAAACAGTATAGCTGTTCAGGTCTTCCTTTCAAATATGTTGTTATTTCCCTCTTTTTGAGTTCCAGTAATTAAGACCCACTAGATGAGATAGGGAAAGAAGGAATTTCTGATGAAAAGTCAGGGGCATCCCTTAAAGGTATGCCTAGATGAC
Organism: Leptodon cayanensis; assembly: GCA_027564655.1. NCBI lineage: Eukaryota > Metazoa > Chordata > Aves > Accipitriformes > Accipitridae > Leptodon > Leptodon cayanensis. The sequence continues at coordinate 27,320,259 of JANXJC010000008.1, forward strand.
TATGCATTTGAACTGGCAAAGAGTAAATGATTGACACTTTGCATAAATACTTTGAAACCCAAGACTTTGACCTGTCATTTGTTAGGAATGCTATTATAATAAGTGACATCCACAGCTAGCTCATATACCATCCAGACAGGCCAATATTTCTACCCTCCAAATTCTAACTGTGGTGAATTTTAATATGCAATATCTGAAGAAAGAATCAGAAAATCATAAGAAACTGATAATTCTTGCTGCTGTTGCTGACAAGGATGGGACTATGAGTATTTTATTCAAAAACTTAAGAACAGCAAAATTGTCAGCAGTTGTAAGCAAAAAGATATCCATTTTTAAAGTGACACATGAAACTAGGCTAAGAAAACTTGAACAGTACAAAGCAATGAAAATCATGAACACTAACCTTTCTTTATGAATATAAACAACTGATACATAAGCATAGATAGAAACTGATAAGAGGCTTTGAAATGACTACTTCTTTTTTTATGTTAGCAAAAAATGGTGTGGGTTTTTTTCTCAGTCATTTAGAGATTCATCCAAAGGATACTGCTCAAGAATGCACATATTAACAGGTAGATATTTTCCTTGTCCAGAAAAACAATATGTGTTTTATAGCTAGAGTTATGCTACCACCCCTGCAATGTATGAATCCAGGGCACATTCTCATTTAGAACATCAGAGGATAACTTACTTAAAAGCAAAAGCAAAGAACTGTCCTTTTTTATTTATCTGATAGAGCTTAAAACTATTTAGCTGAACACTGCCGGTGACAGAATTATGCACCTATTGATGTATTTCTATTGCTATTTGTTTTCATAAGTGTTTTCTAGATAGTCCGGAAGAAATATTGTCACAAGAAATTTGTGGCCAAAGACCAAACAGATATGTAAAAAGTGAACAAGAAAGCCATCTTCCACACATCAGTTCACTTTACTGTGAGCAGCACAGCCGAGAACATAATGTTCTCAGTCGGATCCAAATTCCTTCTAGACAAGTATCTTGTCCTCAGTAATGGGCAATCTTGAAAGTTTAGGCAAAAGCATAAAAGAGGACAAACTACAGGGCAAGAATACACTGTCTCTCAGTGATCTATAACCTCAGTAATGCTGTGAGACAGAGATACCGTCGTGCTCAGGTAGCATTAAAAGTATCATCTGATGGATGAAGCACAAGAGAGACAATAGTGCAAGTGAGTGCTAGATTTGGCATTGCATCCAGTACTTTTGGGCTTAAGTCTTTTGCAAGTGCCCTCTGATTTTAAATGCTCACTTCAAAGGCTGCCAAGAATAGAAGCAGTCCACATTAGCCAACATTAAAAAAAAGTCCACTTGCTCACAGTTTTCTCATCTGAAGAAAGGGGGATAATAGTCTTAAATTCAGTGTTTTTTTCTGGGAAGTAGGAAGACATAATTAAACTTTGTGAAAATATAACATTAAATACATCTAAATAGCTATCAATATAATAAAATAGCTACAGTTCATTACGGTTTGAGTTAATTAAGTTAATTTAATTCAAATGTAGCCTGTTCTGATGAGAAATGCTTAGATGTGAAACTTTATGTGACTCTGTAGTGACTTAAAGCAATCGTTACAGCTATGGCCTAACCCCCCTGAAGGTAGTGGACTCCTGCAATAACTTAAATCTGCTTGGGGTCAGGCCCTGCTTGGATGCCCATGAAGTGTATTTTAGCTTCTGTAGCATATGAAGAGAGTTTTTCCGCACGTGTCTGTTTGTAACGGGCCTCTACAGTATGGCCACCAACATACAGACTTCTGGTAAAATTTGAACACCAGGTGTATGTTAAACTAGTGGTCCAGTATTTCTTTTAACTACCTATATGAAAGGATTTAATATATATAAAATGTTTAGACTTAAAATGTTCTTCACATCAAAATAACATTCACAGGAGCTCTCCAATCTTAGGATTTCATTATGTCTTCCATGTATCTTCAAGTTAGTCATCAGATTGCAATTAGTGGATTACTCTATTGTGTCCATAGTTGATGCTAATTTATGCTGCTTTAGAGGCCATAAAAATGTGTCACTAATGTTTAATTGGAAGGGAAGGGTAGATGGATGGAGATACTAAGGAATTACAGTGCCATTAACCAAACAGGCCTTTAGGAGTAATAAAGACCATCTGCCACGTCAGCAAGCGCACTCCAGAGGCAGCACTCCACTGTACCTTAAGAATCAATAACAAGTAAAACCCACCATATTTTTGATGGATGGAAGGTGGGTAAATTTTGCCCTTCCCAGCTATTAGCATCAGAAGACCAGGAGTGCAAGTATTCAAAAGGTACTTTGGTTCAGATGCTGACTACTCTTTTTAAAATCATTTTCCTAGTAGCAAAGTATTTTTACAGAACAAAGGTGGCATCTTATTATGCAGTTCAGTCTCAGGTATACATATTTTTACAGGTTTTTAATTAAACAGTTCAGAAATCTTTTCTGAATTTCTTTTCTGTATCAATGTCCCAGATTTGCTGTATTCCGGGGCTTAAACTAAAACTCCAGGTCTGTTGATTCCTGTAAGTTGCAGCAATGTTATTTCTAATCTTACATATTTACCGCTGAGGCTCTTCTTTTATAGCAGCATCAATTCCTCACACAGCAACTCCAAATAACTAACTAGATTTGCAAGCTAACCAATGTATTTATATAAATGGAGAGAGCCAACTGTCTGTAGCCTGACAAATCATAAAGGGAACTGTGGCATGCTCCTATATTACAATAAAAAAGTTATCTATCAAATAGTAAATTGTAATGGTTGCTGACATTTCCAGCTTAAAAGAAACAGCAGCATACCACCTTGATCTCACCAACTATTTGCTCACCATACCTACAAAGCAAAATTATATACCAATCTGAGAAGTTCAGAACAGTTTGTATATCAAAATACTGCAACCAAGTCTCCTATGCATACATATCATCTTTTAGAAAATACCCTCTTGGAAATTGCTTATTTTTAGCCAAACATAGATGTAATCTAAGGGACCAGAAGTTTGTTGCCAGCTGAGAGAAATCCTCCAACAAACATAACACAAATGCAAGTCAGATAAAAGAAATTATGGGAGAGAGGAGAGGAGAGGAGAGGTTTTGTCTGAGGGCAGCCCTTCAGTCTTTGTTTTTGGGGGGCTTTTTAATATCCAAAACCAACAATTTTTATTTTAGGTTAAAGCAATCAAGGTATTTCACTCTCCCCCTCCCCAAAATGATTTGATAAACTTGAAAAATGAAAATACAATTCTGTTGTCAGAAGCCAGACTAAATTTCAAGGAGTTTCTGTTAAAATAAGGTTGTTTGTACTTTCATTTAGATCAATCACAATGCTTTAAAATCTCTATATAGGTAAAATATTCTCAACTGAAATTGTGTCATTTGGGCATGTTTTGGAACAATCATTCTTTTCACAACAGATCATAAAAAGAGCAAAATAAGATATTTTTTCTGTGTAGAAGACATAAAAATGTTTGTGTACTTTGAACCTTGTCATTTTTTCTAAAAAATTGAATTATTCAGTAAAATTATACTAATCCTCCCTATCACCTTTTTCATTTAATGCTTATATATATAAAGGGCCAGTATTCAAACACAAGTCTTACTCATACTATCAAAAAAAATCTAAAAAAAATATTTGATTTGAATTATATTTTTATTTTCTTTTTATAGCTGAAGCGATTTGTTTGCTTTTTGGCATTTAATCCTGAACGCTGAAAGCATATTCTATTACTTTCCTGTTTTCAGATCTCACACTAGCAGTTTTACAAAGGCAGGTTTGAGGTTTCTGTCAAGCTAAGGTAGAGTATGCACAACTGTATTGCTTATTGGAGAGAACCCTAAATTTAACAAAAAACCTGTCAATGCTTTTTCTTCTGTAACGGGAGGATTCTTGATGACTGGTACAATTACAAATCTTTCACCTCTGTGTTTTTGTATATTCCATTCTGTCACTCTGAGGGTTTTTTCCTGGAACGACAGCACAGACCAATGGCACATCATATATGTAGTAAGACTAATGTCTTAGCCTTGTTGGATGTACACATTAGGTTTGATACACCAATCTATCATTTTTGAATTTGTCGTAGTTGTTACGTTTGGTTTAAGCAGACTTCTCATAGCATCCTATTTTCTGATTTAGGTCTAAGATTTCCTGAGTTTGCTGTTTTTCAGGACACAATGAGGAACAGGGGAGCTTAATATGCCATTGTAGAGTAAAATACTCTGGGGTGACTCGACTGTCTTAAAAGAACTGCTATGGCTGCAGAATTGATTAATTTTTTATCAACAGCATAGCAATGATCAGTGCATGGAGGCCATTTAAATGACAGTCTGGGATTAGATATGGCATACCTGGAGTCAGCTTTAACTTGAAATAATGACTAACAGTAGGATTTATCTCATCTAAATTTGTCTGCCTAAAAGTTGGGCATCAAGCCCAAGTTAATTTTCAAGATTTCTTCTCATGTTAATGGAGGAGACAAGTGCCTCCACGGCACAATTAGTCATGCCATCGTTTAGACGGGGTATGCAGCACTCCTGGAAATGTCAGTCTTCGTTGGTTGCCTACAGAATGATTCTGGATGGCTAGCTTACCAGTGGCTACCTAACTTAACATAAGCAGGGAATGGTTCTTTCCTTTCAAAATACATGAAACATAGCTAACGGGGGCATGCATTTTCTCTGCCTTGTTTCTAGGCAGAAAGTGTTAAAATGTTCAAGTGCCCTAGGGGAGTTTTTGGGGGTTTGCTTTTGGGTTTTGATCCTCGTTTAAAATCAGCAGGACACTACACCTAAATTCTACCTGTATGGGTATATGCGTGAGCTTTGTATGTGAGCGACTGCTTTGTTCTACTGCTTCTGCAGCCGTTTGAGGGACAAAGCAAACACTAACAAATTAAAGAAACATGAGGCTACATATTGGGCTGTATCAGGGCTGAGCTGGCACCAAAACACTCTAATAACTAAGTTACACCAAACGCTGAGGTAGTGCCTTCATACAGGAAGAATATCAGGACATTTACAGCTGTCATGAAGTCACTTTCATCATCCCCAGGCTCTACAAAACAGAAACGGAGAAGCTCTGAAACCGTCCGTAAGCACAGTGTTTACAATCATTGTAACTGCCTGTTGAAGCCATGTGAAGTCAAAATCTGTTCTCAGTTGCCACACATGTGCAGAGAGCTTGGATTCTGCAATCAGTTAAATTTGAAAGAAAACAACTATTGTATAGAGTCCTAAATTTTCAATAAGCATTTTATCTAATCTACTCTTACAAAATAAATTTGATTTTCATTCAACTAATGACACAAGTGTACTTAACTGAAAAGTATCCTAATCCAGTAAGTGTCATGCTATCTTCCATAAAAGTAAAATGAATACTTTTTCCTTGAAACGATGAAGTAATAAAAAGGCAGCACATTTTCCAGTCAAATAATTTCAGTCTTTTAGGTCTTTCCTTGTCTCCCATGAGTTCTCTGTAACTTTATCAAAAGAAAGAACATAGCAAAAATATAACTCAGAGGAAAAGAAGAAAAGAAGCATTGCTTACGAGCTTAGCAATTATAAAGCAAAGGCAGAAAAAAGAGAGTATCAGATAAATTTTCTTATTGCTAACAGTTGCAGAAATCCTTGAGGAAAGGATTTTAATGCCATCCCTCCAAAAGGAAAAAAGCCTGAGCCAGCAGGTTGGTATTACAATACTCTTTAGGGTTTCCCTGGGGCTGCTAAAGAATGGAAAATGGATATAATGGTGGTGGTGGTGGTGGTGAGGAATGCCTAGACTTTGATCCAATGCAAATTCCAGTCCAAGTTAACTAGTTAAACCCCCTCGGATACTTTCAGCCTGGAAAGTTCCTGAATCTGGGTGTGCAAGGTTAAAATGTAGAACAATATATGACACAGAAAACTGTTGCCCCATCAGGAGCTTTAGGAAGCCCTTGTGTTTCCAGAAGCTGAGCCTCTCCTGTGACTCCAGGTATTCAAGAAGGAAGGAGAGAGTTTGAGTCATTTTGTAGGAGAGCGCAACATGTTTTCTGGTGTATGCTGGCCAGCACTGCATGCTGCCTTTGAAAAAAAAAGTATGCAACTTTTAGGGCCAAAGGAGACATATGCAAACTGCTCCTTAATACACGGTACGTCTATTACAAAAATACTGCAGAACAATAATACAACATCTATTTCCTCCGTGCAAGCAAAAATGCTGAGATTATTGCCAGAGGGATTTTTATGGTAGACAAACAACTGTATTACCTCACAGCAGAACATCAAATTACTTAATCCTCTAAGACTGTTTCTCTTCCTTGGTTATAAAAAGACCACTATATTAAAGCAACATATTCTGGTTCATAATTATTGAAGTGCAACATTTTTCAAATGTGGGGGCCAGAGGTTAGGCATGTCTGGGAATTTGACTCCTCAACCTTAAATATTCAGCACACCAGATGTCAAGGACAACAATAATCCAGCAGTAAATGCATTAACAATGACAATTTTACAGCTCTGGCATACAGAGAGATTAAATCAAAAGACAGTTTCTCAGATATATGGGATGAGAAAAAGAAACAGCGGTCTGCAAGGAAGGAAGCAAACCTGTGTAGTTTAGCTATCCAGTTGAATTTTAGAGATGTAGAAAGAATTAAATAAACTGAAAGGCTTTATGGGATCTTAGAGGATTATTTAGGTGCTTGCTGCCTGATGATAACATTGGTTATGACACTGAATCATTATAGATATATTGATGCAATAATATCACAAGATTGCCTGATAAACACTGCAGAAATACTGTTTATGCTGTTGGATGCTGTGCAAGCAGCTTTTTGGTTAGCTTGAAATTAAAGCGAGCCCCACAGAATACAGGATCTTGAGGAAATTCAGGTGGAGATAAGCAACATTAAGATAAAGAAAATTAAAGAACCTGATTTAAGTTCAAAGTACAAACAAGCACATCCATACGCAAACACAAGTAGGCATGCGGTCACGCTCAAGAGACTTAATGGAAGAAAGGTGGAGGAGGGAAAATAGGAGGCCACAGTTCAATGAAGATCCTTAATTGATTAGAATGCCCACAGCGGTAAGAGACAACTGGAGGAATCAATTAAATATTACAGATGAGCTATGGCAAGCATAAAACTCTTAAATAATCTAGTGCAGGCAAAAAAAAACCCAAAAAAACCAAAATTAAGTAAAAAAGAACCAAGAAAATAAGATATGCTAAAGGTCTTCTTTTTGTGCCTTGCAAATTCAAATGTTTTCTTTCTCTACACGTTGTACTTCTTGGATTTAATATTTCACTTCTTTGTGGAAATTAAAAGAGCACACTGAAGTAACTGAATGTTCAATATGATCGTCACGTTCAAGTGTGTCAGGAAGGGGCGTACTGCTTTCTCTAGCTCAGTCTGCTGGTCATGGGAGGAGGAAAAAACTTTCAAGTGAAATATGGTTTAACACATTTACATAATAAGATTCTATATCACCCCCTCACACAGAAGCCATAAATTGCTTCAAGCTTGCTATAAGTTATCCTAACATAGTTATATACTAACCACTGACATTTTCACTAGAAGTTACTCGTAGCAAGCTTTAATAAACTCTCATGAATCTCAAAAGGGACTGGCAGGCATTTCTAACTGAGGTAGAGACTCGGTGGAGGTGGCAAGCAAGCTCTTTAGAGACACTATACACACAACATAATTTCATCATGTTGCAAAAGTCTTCTTAGGACTTCTGAAACCTATTTTAAAGAATATTGGTTTACATAAATTGATGTGGGTGGGTCTGGGTTTCATAAAGTCATAGAATGGTTTGGGTTGGAAGGGACTTCTGAAGTAAACCACAACAAACACAGGAACATATATACAGTTATACTGACTCACTCTATTATAATACAATAGTCAAATAGTTTAACCTGAAAAATACATCTGCAACACATGCAGCAAGTCTTAGCTTCACTGCATGCTTATCAGAGAGCATTTCAAATGCCACAGTGACACTACAAGACACTTCCTCTATCATGTCACAATAACTTACATTCAGGTATGTGTATTTTTTTTTTACCTTAGGGGATTGAAAAGTACCTCAGAAGCTGCCTTCAGCTTTCAGTGGGTATTTACTTGTCCAAAGAGAATATTTGAAAATGTTTTATTATCATCATATAACTTTAATCTTTAGCTGCAGTCAGTCTGTATGTCAGCTATTTAAAAAGAAGGACACCACCAAAGAAGACAACATGAATACTCACACTGATTCTCAACTTGTGTGAAGTTTCACCTCATTTCCACCAATTCTAAATGAACTCAGCTTGAGGAGAAAATAACTTACAAGTTTGTGAAAGAAACCCTTAAATTGCACACACATAGTTTCTCACAGTGAAGGTCAAATGCACCACCTGAATATCGACCCCCAGTCTTAATGTAGAAACAGCTTTTTATGGAACTTCAGTTGGCATTTTATAAAAGCAATTACCTTATGCAAGATAAGTATGAAACTTTACAGTTTTGCTTTGGTGGCTATCATTAAGCTGTTGTTTGAGAGTAGACAAAAGAAGAATTAAATATTCTTTATAATTTACTACTCCCCTGTGTACACAGGCACATGAACCACACAAACACACACACCAGTCTATACGTTTTGATCATTTGAAACTCAATGAGTAGATATAAGTGCGGAAAAAAAAAAATCACGGTAAGGGTGATCAAACACTGGAACAAGCTGCCCAGAGAGGCTGGTCATAGGAGCTCTATCCTTAGTCACAAACAAAACTCTACCAGAAAAGGCCCTGATCGACCAAGTCTAGTTGAACCTGATTTGAATCGGGGGTCAGTCTAGACAAACTCTGGAGGTCCTTTCCAATTTAAATTATTCTGTAATTCTATGATTCTGTAAATCATTGTCCTGGTTTCAACTGGGATAGAGTTAATTTTCTTTCTAGTAGCTGGTACAGTGCTGTGTTTTGGGTTCAGTATGAGAAGAATGTTGATAACACACTGATGTTTTCAGTTGTTGGTAAGTGGTGTTTAGACTAAGTAAGTCAGGGATTTTTCAGCTTCTCAAGCCCAGCCAGCGAGAAGGCTGGAGGGGCACAAGAAGTCGGGAGGGGACACAGCCAGGGCAACTGACCCAAACTGGCCAACGGGGTATTCATACCATGGGACGTCATGCCCAGTATACAAACTGGAGGGAGTTGGCCCGGGAGGGATCACTGCTCGGGAGCTAACTGAGCATCGGTCAGTGAGTAGTGAGCAATTGCATTGTGCATCACTTGTTTTGTATATTCCAATCCTTTTATTATTGTTGTCATTTTATTATTATCATTATTAGTTTCTTTCTTTCTGTTCTATTAAACTGTTCTTATCTCAACCAACCCATGAGTTTTACGTTTTTTTTCCCAATTCTCTCCCCCATCCCATTGGGGCGGGGAGGGGGGCGCGGGGAGTGAGTGAGTGGCTGCGTGGTGCTTAGTTACTAGCTGGAGTTAAACCGTGACAATCATAAATCCTACTTAGTTTGACAACCTTTTCTGGACAGGAAAAAAATTCCTATTAAAAAAATTAATTCCTCTGAAATCCTGCAAAAAGATTTAGCCCAAGGAAAAGGCAGATTTCCAGCTGATCTTTCAGGTGTGACTCCTCAGGTGTGACTTCCTCCAGGTCCTGAAATAATACTACATGGAGAAGTTGTGATCCTTTTATGAGTGACAGCCATGCATTAGGTATGTATACTGCCCTAAGCAAGGTCTTGTGAACACCTTCCTACTAATAAGAAATTCTGCAGTTGTCAATACCTTACATAAGTTTATTTTAGACAGGCATTAGGATCTTTTGTAACCTATGACAGAATTATTTATATGTCTCTGTATAACCAGTTGCTTTCACTTTCATGACCCCAATGACTTTCCTGCTTGTACAAGACTCAGTAAAAACCTTCAAAAAATAACTAAAAAACTGAATTTTCCTTACTTCTCCACTCACAGCAGCACTATTCACAACAAAACATAAGAAAGGATGACAGTACTTTCATAGACTTATCTCTCTATCTCATTGTAAATACTATTTCTTGATTAACCCAAGCTTTTCTGCCTACTGAAGTAACTGTTGATAGAACAGGTTTCTGAGGTTTTGTGGGAGATCCCAGATGTTAAGAAAAAGAAGGAAAACATAAGAGAAGCAGATGCTAGAACTACTGGAGGATAAAGAACAGGTTATGGTATCCTAGGCCGCAATAGGCATAGCATTGTGTCATGTCCTAATTTCGCAGGACGATGACTCAGGTTTGATGATTCCCAAGTCAGGATTAAGGTGAAACAATTCCAGGGACCCTTTAACTCACAAAACTCAATTTTATTTGCTCACAACAAAAATTGGCATGAAACTACGTCGGTAAACTGTGTAACATGTGCTAACCATACGTCACCAAACATACACTACAGGCCGTGCTTATTTGGGGATCAGTTCAGGGAAGACAATAAGGACATCCCTCCCGTTGGGTCAGGAGGTTTGGAGCGGACTCCTTTGCTTTCTAGACTCCTCAGAGAAGAGCCCAGGGGGGGCTGAATCCACTCCTAGTCCCAGACTTGGTCAACAGTTTGTGCCTAAAGGGATGAGGTGTAGGGATTATGGGGAAAAAGAGAAAAAGAAAGAGAAAAGAGGAAGATCTCACCAGTCCTGGGCCCAGCGCTGGTCCAGTCAGCCGAGGGGTCCAGTTCTGGTGGGCTTGTGCACCCAGGGCTTCAGTTTGTGCCCTTTTATCATCCTTGCTCCTCCTTTGGGCGGGTATTAGGCTAATTAGGTGTCATGGATGGTTTGTGCTTTCAGAACCTTTGGGAAATGGGTCGTTTGGGGAGAAACTTCCCCTTCCCTGGGCAGTGAGCTGCCCTGCTCAGCACCTCAGAGCAGGGAGCTGTGCACCCTCCGGCACGGCACGG
>JANXJC010000008.1:27332358-27346257 GCA_027564655.1 Leptodon cayanensis
ATACTGGGAACATGACCACTTCCTTGGTTGTACCCTGGTTGCCAAGGAAGTCCTAGAACCAAAACCACTACATTGTCATTTTTCTTTCCTTGAGGTCTACATCTACAAAAGAATGCATGACACCAAGGCAGCTTGGATTTGCAAGAGAAGTGAGCAAACAAGAGTAAGAAGATTAAGAAAAGTTCCTCAACAAATGTGTTGAAGCAACTTCTTCAGTGCAAAAAAAGCATTTTCTCTGTTGGTTTGGGGAGATGTCAAGACTTTAAGCCCTGAATCATAAAAAGCTTTAAGCAAGGTTTTACCAAATACAAGGTCATACTTCAGTACTAACAGCATGAATATCTGTTCTTTGTTCAGTGTTCTTAAACTAGAAGCAGGTGAGAAGAAACACCAGAGCATCCATCCTAGCCTGCAGAAGAACGGCAATGGCAAGGCCGTACTTAACAATGGACAAGTGTGAAGAAGTTGCCACTAACCAAATCTGTCTATGGTAGCAAATCTGCTTGCCTCTTCACAGCAAATATTGCATCACAGTAGAAATTTTCACATTGCTGCTATGGTGAGAGAAGGAACAAAGAACACACAACTGAATGAATTACTGCAAGGCTCTGCAGGACAAATATTACAAAGTACTTAAGAAGGTAAATAGGAAACATGCTTTCTACTGGAAACTAATGCTCATTGATCTAATTAATCCTACTATACCTACTAGCACCATGAAACACCTAAAATGTTTATGTAGATGTACATGTGCACACACACACACATATGTAGTAATTCCAGTCACAAATTTTGTAGAAATTGGGCTGGATTATGAACTTCAGAAAAAAAAAAAAAGTCAAAATTACTTCCCAGAATACAAACACACTCACATATGTAATTAATAGAAATACATGCACACATACATGCTTAGAGAAATATGATTTTCCTCCTTGATAAGCCAGGAATGGAGTGGGGTGCCTCCTTTCACCAGAGCAGCCTGAATAACAGAAGGCGCTTACAAATTGGATATACCAGTAAACTGGGAAAGGCTGGACTCTGACTGCAAACCCACAGGTTACAGACAGTTTGCAAGGGATTCCTCTCCCTTAACTAAGTGCATAGAAATAGAATAGATCTTCTGTAAAGACCTGCTTTTTCAGTCTGACACCATGGCTGTAGCTTTGGTTAATTTTCCTCTGATTCCAGCCACACAAAAGTACAAACTGTGTTTCCAACGTATTGCAACTGTTGCCAAAGACTACTTACGGGAAGGGGGAGCATAAGTATCTGCTTCTACCAAAACCCAGCTTTGTCCTCCTCAAATTATACTAATGAAAGCGTGATATTATCCACACTCTCTCATTCTTTTTTTTTTCTGTCTCTTTCTATCTACACCTGCAAACATACCAACAAGGATATAAAGAAAGAGACAGAGATACATATTTAGTTTCCACTTTCTTGTCTTCAAAGCTTTCCAGGAAAAAAAAAAATCTCTATTACATTTCATTTTATTTTCAATCTTTTCCTCAGCTGGGTAGCTGGGATTCCTGCTTGTGTAATGAACAGTAATATAAATCCCACTTCATACTCTTCCTATGGTAAAAGTTCCCTGTTTCCTGATTTACTGGTGTGCTCAAACATCCTACTGTTAGGGCTGTCTTATTATGTGTAAGAGGAAATGATGTCTCATTTGCTATTACTGCAAAATCATTCAGTGATGTCTGAACATGTTCACTTTTTGGTTTATTGGAACCATGGATAAATTAATTTTAATAGGCAAGGACTTACCTACTTTCCTATACTTGCATAAAAGATGGTCAAAAACTACTGCAGCCAGTAAAAATAAAAATAAACCTGTAATTTCCCAAAGAAATCTTAAGATATCATGGGCAATAGTGGTGAAGTCCCACTAATCCACACAATCTAGATTAGTCATATTTTATTATTTCTGCAGGCTGGTGAATGTGGTGAAAATGTGTATCTTCTCCATGCAATATTGTGGGGTTTTGGTGGTTTTTTTGTTTGTTTGTTTGTTTTTTTGTCTTTTTGGAGATGAAACAAAAGAAAACAAGTAATAAAACAAAACAGACAACCACTGAAATATATGTAATAAACAAATATTTATATGACAGTGACTGCAGAAGCATCAAAATCTAGTGTTGTTCAACTAGTGAATTCCTTCTGGTGTAAGCAAAGTGGTTTTCATTGATTTGGAAGACCCTGGAATCAATCCACATTAGTGCTGTAGGCACTGCCCTCCTAGTTTAGAAGTCCTAAATCATGAAGTCTAGGCTTTCCTTTGTAGTTTTAGCTTTATTCAATTGCTTTTCAGAAGTACTTAACACTCTGCATTTCTTGTAAAGGAACCCAGGAATCTAGGTAAAGAGGGTGTGCTTTAAACTAGAAAACACTCTTGGGATTTTTCCCTCCATAATGGCCAGCAGCCTACTCTCCATGGAATTTCCCTGCAGAGAACCCCAGCAACCAGCACATTTGCCTTCAAGCCCACGTTAGGTGTTGTTCATGTCAACAGTAGGCATACAGCTCTTCTGCTTTAGTTGTCCACAAGAAAAGAAAGGGAAGAATATTTATTTTCTTCGTAGGGGAATCTTGAAGACACAGATTTAAGATTGCGAGACAACTAGACTTGCATTAAGGGAGCTAAAATAGGCAGTGGCAACACACTACTGACTACAAATGTAATCCATTACAGTCCCTCTCCTCATCTTACCTATTCTATTTCTCTTGAGAAGTCACCCTTCTTTTACTTCCCACCCCTCATATGCCCTCTGAATGCTTCTGATGACTTTCTTCTCATGCTGAATTTGGGTAATAGTAATAGTAGTAATAACTTCTTAAATCTCTCACTGTGTTTTCCCTAAATCCATCCAAGGTGGCTGGTACACACTGTTGTTATTAAAAGGGGATTTAGATGGCAGAGCTTTGGAAACCAACCTAGAAAACTTGAACTGGATGACGTTTCCATGAGGAACTTGTTCAAGACAAGCAAAAACAGAGTTCATGGGTGAGATATTTCAGGCAATGTGTGTGGACTGAGCTGTGAGGCTGCCACAGTCATGATTCATTGTAGTTTTTAGGGTTTCATTCATATAAGTAATCACTGATCCCAGAGTTTACAGCTGTACCCTCCAGATAAGCTCAGCTGGTCATCAGGAGTTCAATGTGTGGTAATATTAAGAGGAAAGAAATATAAGTATGTCTTCTTCTGGGAGATTATTCCTTGTATATTCATTGAATGGGATTGTGTGTGTTTGTGTGCATCGCAGGCTAAAGAAAGTATGAAAAAACAATATTTTCTAAGTTTCACAAAAAGATATTATAAAAATATGTAGATATATAAGATATATAAAGACGAAGATATATAAATAGACAAGTCACACAGTGCACACCATAAATACACCATATATTTTCTCTTTTTTTTTTGCTTACAGTTTTTATACAATTGACTGAGAACACATTTTCTGACTAAAGGAGAAAAAACCCTCAAGCCCTGTAAGAGGTGACAACTTTCACAAAGCTTCACGTGTCACTTAGTGACTAGTTCCCTTTTTGTTTTCTAAATAACTTAATTACTACGCTTAGATCATAGCAGGAATACAATTTTTTTGCTTGTCTGAATTTACAATTCCTTCCCACATAGGCTCAAAGTTTAAGATAATGATTAGGTGATACGAAACTTTTCTCTTGTCTGTTGACAAATACTTTCCAAAATATTTCCCCCCAGCTACTACTGGTGACTGTACAGTTTCAACCTACCAGAAAAAGATGGTAAACATAGCAATTGACAGAAACTATAGAAAGTTTATTCTTCCCAGGGAGATATATGCATTGCATCAATCTGTTATCCCTCTACTGTTAAAAGGCCACTAAAAAGCCATTGCTTCAGGACAAGAGCCAACGAGCACAAACTGAAACACATTAAATTCTATTTGAACACAAGAAATTTTACTGTGAGGGTAACTGAGCGTTGGCACAGAGAGGTTGTGGAGTCTCCTTGGAGACATTCCAAACCCTACTGGAACTGGTCCCGAGCAGCCTGCTGTCGGTGACCCTGCCTGAGCTGGAGGATTGGAGTAGATGATTTCCGGAGGTGCCTTCCAACCTCAGCTGTTCTCTGGTTCTGTGAAAATCTTCAGAAATTCACTAACCGTGTCACTGTATCAATGTGTAGCTGGAAAAAGTACTTCTTCTGGAGAAATAAAAACCTGATGCTCTCTTCCAGTGCTCCTCAAGATATGTCTCTATACTTCCAGAAGTACCTTTTGGACAATCAAAGTCTCACTGTTTATGGCAAAGGCAATGCACAATAAGCTTGCTGGAATTACTTCAAGTAAAAGGAGTGACAGTACATGCATAGCCAAAAGCCACAGGTCTTCCAACAAAAGTTTACTTGCTGAAACACAGCAATTTGATTGCTTACTGTCATGTCAACCTAGCTTTACAGTTTGACATTGGCTGTTGCATCTCAGTGATTTAGAAATGTAAGATTTTTTTCTCTTCCCATTTCAAAGTAGTAAATCAAAATCTAAAAACTTCTAACAAACTGAATCCAACCACACCCAAAATTTCAGCTGAAGTTCTTGAAATATTTAATTTAGATAATTTCTATTTTCCTGTATTTTTTTAATCTTACATGAGGTTATATTTTGCAGAAGAAATTGAAAAAAAATCATTTTTCCTTCAAACTTAAAAAAAACCACATTGAAATATCACAGTAGGATCATTGTCAACATTCTTTTTTCCCAAAATTGCTTTGAAACAGAGAATGTATTGAAATGTTTCCATGACTACTTCTAATGATTCTGCAACTCCTGAAAAAAACTCAGCCTAAGACATAGCTGCAACAAAAATATTCCCAACAATGTCTCCAAACATTTTCTACCATCTTATGTCATCTTTTCATCTGTGGAGGGACTTTGTGCTATCAGGAGCATTTTGACTCTAGTAAGCAGAATCCCTATCACAGATTTTACTCTTAAGGGCAGACAATGGCCTTGTCCTCTGCTCCTGAGAAGCTCTTATGGATACCACTCCCTACAAAGTATCTCTATCCCTCATGGGATGTGATGTCATCAGGTTCTTAGGTGCCACTTCAAATATTTGTCAAGTTTGTAGTACAATCTCAGTAGCTCCCTCATCTGGACAACATGGATGAGGGTCCTCAACTGTCTGTTTAAAGTACTTCAAGAATTACAGATGAAAAGCACTTGAAAAAGGGAGATACCCTTCTTTCCAGAATTCAAACGACTAAGGCAAGCCTTTCATTCTTTATTTGCAAATTCAATTCTAAAACTTCCTGCATTTATATTACAGAAAACAAATCACACCTATCGGAAACTTCAAAGTTCCATACATTTGATTTTAGCCATTAGCCTGGTAAGCAATATTCTGCAGAGTTAGCTCTGATTCCATTCCAAACTGCAAACCTCGTTAGCTACAATGTTTTGATGTGATTTTATCCTTCATTTGTATTTTGTTTTTTTTTTTCTCTTCACTTTACCTTTTTATTGCAAAGCATCTCACTCTCTTCTAATTTATGTATAGTTGTGCCCAGCCTCAAAATGTCATTAAGTTGATAGGTCACACTTTAAATTAAGTTTGTCAAATAAAAGTGTAATTTAGATCCAATAAAACAGTTATTACCGCTTTTAATTAGGAAAAGTGGGAGTCAGGTCTGTCTGAGAGACATTCCTAGACATAACCACACAATGAGTCAGGCTACGTGTTTTTTCATTCAAGTAGAGTCACTGATTATTGCAGTAGTTCTATTCAAATTCAGCTGAGGGTGCATTCATCTGTCAGCAGAACAAACCCCAATTAAAGAAAAGAAAGATATTTGGAAATTATGGTTTCAAGTGTTCAGCAGATCTCGAGTTTTAGTTGATTGTAATGGTGCTGTCTCAGATTTAATAAATGTGTAGTGTCCCCTTTGAAAGTGGTTACAGATACATTCTTGCAGCATCCAAGATCATGCAATTGGGATGAAAACTGTATTGATCAGTCTAAAAGCAATGGATTTTTTTTTTCCTCTGCTGGGTTAGTCACACCTGTCAGTCCCTGAGCAACAACATATTATCTGTTCATACTTGTCATTTAAAAAAAGTAAAGGTAAACACAGGCACAATTTTCAGTCATTTTTTAAAAGGGAGATACAACTGGAAGAGCAAACTTAAATTCCATGTGGTATGGAACATATAGGATATAACTGGATATATAAGGATATAACTGGATATATAGGATATAACACAGGATATAACTGTGGAATTTGCAAAATGCCTGCACTTGCTAAGTCTGTTTCTGCTGAGCATTACTGCTTCTTTCCATGGTATCAGCAGTAAACACATTGGCTGTTTACCAAGGAAGCTAATAAAGATACCTTTGAAATTACAATAATTCATAAAGTGACGTAATTTTTGTTTGAGAGACTAGTTCTGATCACAAGTGCACAGATTTTAGGTTAGTGCAGCTGTGATGAGTTCGAGAGTGTTACACCAGTGGCAGAGGGGAATCAGGCCTGTGGCATGGACTAATCTACAGTTTCAATTGCTCACTAAGATGTTTTTGTTACACACAATATCTTTTTGACACAAAAATACGCATGTGCTCGTGGCGGCAAAACAAGGATAATTTCTTTCATCAGAAAACTAAATTGCTAAACAAAGAAGAGAACATCAGTATGAAAATAAACAGTCCTCAATCTGAAAGCAAATACACATCTAACATGAAAAAATGTAACATTTACCTAAAACACACAGAGGTTAACTGTTCTGTTTAAGAATGCTACCTGGAGTTGTCTTTGCAATTCCGAAGGATGCACAACATCCCATCCTTCCATCACACAATATTATATGACATCAAATGGCTTTTTTGCTTTTGGCTGCACATTTTATAGAGAGACAGATAGGTATCTATATACATACATATATACACATATATATACATGCACACACACACGTATGTGTGTGTATATAGACGGAGGGAGAGTGCACTTTCCAAAGTGGTTACATTTTCAAAGGACTGAGTGGTAAATGTCAGTATTTTGAAAATCTAGAGGGTTTTTTTTTATATCTTTAGTCACCAGCTATTCTTGTTATCTCATATTTTCCATACAGCTGCTTCTTAAAGCATTAGAGTGGCAGGGTTATGTGCTATAGCAGTTCATCTGTAATGGGAAGTGATCGGCTCACCTTTGTAATTGCTTTTCTAGAGCTCCAGGCGTAGATTTGCCATGAACCTTTAATCCCCTCTCATACACCACCACTACCTCTTGTCCCCTGCTCTGTTCCTATGGCATAGGTACAACTCATTTTCCCAGCATTGTGTGGCAACATCTGCCTGGCTCCACAAACTTATGTGCTTCATGCAATAAATCAGCAACAAGCAGAATTTCTTCCCAGGAGTCTAGGATAGATTGCTTTTTTTAAAGTTAAACTCCATGCTGTCTTCTTGCCTAAAATATGCCCTGATATTGGGGAAAGTCCCCTTTCATGGAATCGCTTTCAGTCCAACGACTTTTTGCATCTGCCCCTGCATTTGTTGAACATAAAACCAAAGATTTGCCTTTTTAGTGCACCCTAATATTCTGTTCTTGGCAATAGCCAAGAATAGAGCGCCAGGGACAAATGTAAGAATAAGGTAAGCATTTTGTGATACTCTTCCAGTCTTCAGCTGTTTGTGGCTTAAAAAGGCTTCCTTCTTGGTTTCATAGATAATATGTAGTCCTTACTTTGTATGTATCTTTGTATTTAATAGATCTTTTTTTTTACTATTTGTTGAATAATTTTTTTGAACTCTTTATGTTTTTAACATCTGTTGCCTATGTCAGTGGTATGAAATTAGAAAGAGCCAGGAAATATTCCCAAAACTGCAACTAGATCATCTGTTAAGCCGTTATAACAGTCCCTAGCACAGTTTTGGCTTGTACCAATTAGAGCTCTTTCAAATAATTCCCAGGCACAATTTGGGAGTTAGGCACAAGCTAGGACCATTCCCAATAGGTAGCTTGGATGCACTTATGCTGTCTTGGAAGCTACAAGACTTTAGTGCAAATACTAGCTGTTCCTTGCCAGTCAGCCTCAGTGCCAGAAAATCATGGTCTAAGTATATCTATATCTAACATATCTAGTATGAGCAGCCTAACATACCAAGGAGTTCTACAGTTTAGTCTTGACTTGTACTAAATGCAACTTTTTCAGACTGTTTCGAGTCTACTAACACATAATTTTTTCACTTCACATTCCCTAATTCTTGTTTACTTACCTTTTTCATGTAATTGCTAAGCTACATACCCAGAAGTATAAAATAGCTGCAGTATTAAGAAGTAATCTGATGACCAGATCTGAGGCTAATGCAGCAGAAAACTAAAGCCAGATGAGGTATCTTTACTTAAACAAGGTGATCTACTAACTTATTTTTGTTAGCAAAAATGTATTGAGAAAGTGTTCAGTTGTGTGCATATAAGTATATGTATAACATATCAGGATAAACAATGACATTTATTAAAGGACATTGTAATTGCCTGTAAAGCAGAGTGTATCTTTAAAAGCATGCTAGCACATTGTTAGATCTGGTAATTCAGTCAGGAAATATTTGGGACATTTTATTCAAAATATGCTTTCTGAAATTCAGCCTTCAGATATATTAATTTGGAGGACAGCCAGGCTCTCTGATCCTATTAACCACATTTGAAAACCCTCATATGGCTGGAAAAATATAAGATCCATACCACGTTTCAGAATAATAATAAGGGAACTCTGGGAGTAATTCACCATCAAAGAATTATAAAGTCTTCTATCACTGGACCAGCACGTGTCAGGGGATGGGTAGCCTCATAACTTTGCCCTGATCAACTCCAGGTATCCCACACTCTGCCACAACTGGGACTTTAATTCACTCAGAAGCTTTGAGCCAAGACCTCCCTGTTGATAGTTATGCTATGTACCCCTAGCATGGGAAATTTGCTCCAGCTGCTGAGGAGTCACCAGTTGCCCACCATGCTCAAAATTCACACCTCCACATTATACAAAATGACTACAAAAAGCCTGTCCATAGTTTAGATGAGAATGTTAACAAACCCACACTCTTATCACAGGGCTACACTCATCACAGGGCTTTTCTTCTGCTATTCTGCTCTGTATGAAAAGAAGGGATGGTATTTTTTATTCGACATGGATCATAGAATGAAATAACGAGGAATGTTTCTAAGTACAATCATCTTTACTTCCCGTCACCTCTCAGTTCCACTAGAGTAAGGTCAAAGTTTATACTAGCTTGTTCCAAGGCCAGAAAGGGCCAATAGATAATTATCTTCCTATACATTAAAAATAATCATATCACCTCTGTTGAGCCTAATAGCATGTATATGGCTGATATGTACCCTGATTTAAAACACTGAGATCCAAAAACCATCCAGCCTTTATATGGGGGCATACAGAGAGAGGAGGGATCCAGTAATTCTCGGAGGAATTTGTTACAGCAGCTCATCACCCTTATTGTTCAAACTTTTGATTTTTTTTAATCTCATTTCTAGTTTGAATACAGCTTACTCTACACTGGCTTCAAATTTCAGCCAAGCGCTTGTATGACTCTTTCCATTTGAGTGTGCTGACTTTGCCTCTTTGACTGTATTGGGTTTGCATGGCAAGGTTTTGGTAGCGGGGCTGCTACAGGGGTGGCTTCTGTGAGAAGCTGCTGGAAGCTTCCCCCATGTCCGACAGAGCCAATGCCAGCCGGCTCCGAGATGGACCCACCGCTGGCCAAGGCCGAGCCCATCAGCAACAGCGGTAGCACCTCCGGGGTAACAGATTTAAGAAGGGAGAAAAAAAGTTGCTGCAGCACAGAAACTGCAGCTGGAGAGAGGAGTGAGAACATGTGAGAGCACCAGCCCTGCAGCCCCCCAGGTGAGTGCAGAAGGAGGGGGAGGAGGTGCTGCAGGCGCCGGAGCAGAGATTCCCCTGCAGCCTGTGGGGAAGACCCTGGTGAGGCAGGCTGTGCCCCTGCAGCCCGGGGAGGTCCACGGGGGAGCAGATCTCCACCTGCGGTCCGTGGAAGACCCCACGCCGGAGCAGGGGGATGCCCGAAGGAGGCTGGGACCCCGTGGGAAGCCCGCGCTGGAGCAGGCTCCTGGCAGGACCTGTGGCCCCGTGGATAGAGGAGCCCACGCTGGAGCAGGTTTGCTGGCAGGACTTGTGACCCTGCGGGGGACCCACACTGGAGCAGGCTGTGCCTGAAGGACTGCAGCCCCTGGGAAGGACATGGAGAAGTTCATGAAGAACTCTCTCCCATGGGAGGGACCCCACTGCGGAGCAGGGGAGGAGTGCGGAGTCCTCCCTCTGAGGAGGAAGGAGCAGCAGAGACAAGATCTGAGGGACTGACCCCAACCCCCATTCCCTGTCCCCCTGTGCCGCCGGGGGGAGGAGGGAGAGAAAACCGGGAGTGGAGTTGAGCTGGGAAGAAGGGAATAGTGGGAGGAAGGTGTTTTTAAGATTTGGTTTTATTTCCCATTACCCTACTCTGGTTGATTGGCAATAAATTAAGTTAATTTTCCCAAGTTGAGTCTATTTTGCCCGTGATGGTAATTGGTGAGTGACCTCTCCCTGTCCTTATCTCGCCCCACAAACCTTTCCTTCTATTTTCTCTCCCCTGTCCAGCTGAGGAGGGGAGTGATAGAGTGGCTTTGGTGGGCACCTGGCGTCCAGCCAGTGTCAACCCATCACATCGACACTGGTAAACTGGAATATGAAAGAAAGACCCTGACCCTGTGATTTCAGCAGGATTGAGTGGAAGTAGAAACTGAGCTGTTTAAAATTAAAAAGAAAAAAAGGAGTTCACCCATTCAAGCACAAATATCTTCAATAATTAGCAATAACAGCAAGGGGAATACAATTACAGGCAGACCAAATTGCTTTTTATTTAAATGTTCTCTTTTTAAAATGTATCCCAGTGTGAAAGTCCCTCTTTAAATTAGTGAGAGCATGCATAATCTCAATGTCTCCACTGGGGGTTGTAGGAATATATGTTCTCTCCCTTGCTTAGTTGCGCATTTAGGGGATTAGAACAAAATTATACAGCCCTGGGTACTATATAATGACAGATATCAATAGTAATTTAGCTAATTGAGTGTATTCCAGCTTTATTTTAATTTACTGGTGTTTTTCACTTTATTCTTTGTTATTTAGTTCTGCCTGAGTATTCTATTACAACTATAAGCCTTGACCCTGCATACTCTTGCTCATAGAAATAGACTTGCCATATGAGGAAGGAGTTTTACAAGTAGATCTGTAACCATTAGAGAACACTTAAGAAACTAGGGCAAAGAAATGCCTATCTCAGTTTCTAAAACTTTTTTTAATCTACCAAGAAAATAAATCCAATAAATGTTTCCGTAAAAAAGAGTAAGTTTTTTAAAACATAGGCAGTTTCAGTTTTGTTCATCTCATTCAACTTTGTGCTCTGTTTTCCTGTATAATAGAAAATTAAACAACCTAAGTGAGAATATCATTGACCTTCCAAATTTGTCAGCATTTGGAGAAATGTACTGCTTATTGAAATTTACTGGTTTTGCCAAGCTCTGATAAAAACAAAGAAATCACCCTCCTTAGGGAAACTGTTTCATGGTTTACTGAATATTCTGAACATGCTACAAACTCACCTGAAGGTGATACGATAAAATCTAATCAAAGCTACCACAGGTTTGTAGGACAAGATGAAGGTTGAGAAAATGAATCATAATCTTTATAGAGTACTTTCTGGAAGGATTAGCTCCTGTAATTCTCATGACTATGAGAAAGACTTCATCTCTTACTATAACTACCATTACTGTAATGCCCCAGTACTTCACAACTGTTAATGTATTTAACATAATAATGTATTATTTCGGTTAAGATAGAGTTAATTTTCTTCGTAGAAGCTTATATCGTGCTATTTTTTGGATTTGTGTTGATAACAGTGTTGATAACATAGGGATGTTATTGTTGATGTATAACATAGGGATGTATATTGTTGAGCAGTGCTTACACAGCATCAAGGCCTTTTTGGTTTCTCAACCTTCCCTGACAGCGAGCAGGCTGGGGTGTACAAGAAGTTGGGAGGGGACACAGCCAGGACAGCTGACCCCAGCTGACCAAAGGGATGTCCCAGACCGTATGACGTCATGCTCGGCAATAAAATCTGCAGGGAAGAAGAAGGAAGGGGGAACATTGGGAGCGGTGGCGTTTGTCTTCCCGAGTCACCATTACGCGTGATGGAGCCCTGCTGTCCTGGAGATGACTGAACACCTGCCTGCCCATGGGAAGTACTGAATGAATTCTTATTTTGCTTTGCTTGCGCACACAGCTTTGCTTTACTTACTAATCTGTCCTTATCTCAACCCACAAGTATTCATGCATTTGCTCTTCTGATTCTCTCCCTCATCCCACTGGTGGGGAATGAGCAAGTGGCTGTGCGGGGCTGAGCTGCATGCGGGGGTTAAACTGCAACAGAACTCTGTGAATTGTCAGCTATATTTAATAGATGAGGAACTAGAGCAAGCAGAGCAAGCAGACCTGTTGAACATCACCAAGCAAGTCTATGAACCTGTAGGGAACTGAAGATTTCTCTTGCCATAGGCTAGAAAGCAACCATTCATCCATTCTTCCTGCAATTTCTAGTACTTTCATTTGCAAAGTACACCCAGAAAAATGGCCCATACAAAAATGAAAGAATTTTCCTTAAGAACTAAGAAGGGTGTAGGTCAGTCTCCCCACAGATAGTACTATACCAAAGAGCCAAATTGCACCTGGGGTTCTGGATGTCCCCCCTGCAATCAATAATTAGCTATTTCTTTTTCAGAGTGGAAGACATAACTCCTTATTGTGATTAAACTGCTTCCCAAAAGTATTTCAAAACTCGAATTGTAAATATGCTTTAGTAGTGCTTCAGTTTGCTTGCTTTGTTTGCCCTCTTGACAAGTCCTTCAAGGCCTGACCTCCCCATCACAGCAGCTGCCGTTCCCTGAGCCTACATAAAGTCACATCAGCTGCATCATCCTTTCAAGGCCTTTCCACCAGCCTGGGACTGCTGGCGTGGAAGGCACTGAACACGTCCTTGATGTGATCCCCACAGGTCATGTTAGTCTATAAAATGCAGGACCCTGTGGTAGGCCAACAAAGAGGAGAAGAACATGATTTTTAGTCCTGTTACTAGCACTGCAACATTTCTTTATTGGAACTGTATATTATAAAGTCAAATAGGTTGCACACATAGTTCTGCTAAAAGCCAGACTGGGACTGAGATTTTATGTGTGCTTACAGTTTAAGTTAGACCACTGAAGGCCAAACACAACATTGCTAATGGATAGAAAAATTAAAATAACTTTATTGGTATGTACTACCTATAAAAAACAATGACTGCAAACTACATCTTTTCTACATCTTTTTAGTGCGATGATAAAAACAAATACCTGTCCTGGTTTCAGCTGGGATAGTGTTAATTGTCTTCCTAGTAGCTGGTACAGTGCTGCGTTTTTGAGTTAGGTATGAGAAGAATTTTTATAACATACTTAAGTTTTCAGTCGTGCTAGGTAGCATTTAGTCTAAAGTCAAGGATTTTTCAGCTTCCTATGCCCAGCCAGCAAGAAGGCTGGAGGGGCACAAGTTGGCACAGGACACAGCCAGGGCACCTGACCCAAACTGGCCAATGGGCTATTCCATACCATGTGATGTCATGCCCAGTATATAAACTGGGGGCAGTGGGGGCGACGTTATCGCTGCTCGGGGACTAACAGGCTGTCGAACAGTGGGTGGTGAGCAATTGCACTGCACATCATTTGTACATTCCAATGCTTTTATCATTACTGTTGTCATTTTATTAGTGTTATCATTATCATTATTAGTTTCTTCTTTTCTGTTCTATTAAACT
>JANXJC010000008.1:27346357-27412020 GCA_027564655.1 Leptodon cayanensis
TTTCTGTTCTATTAAACTGTTCTTATCTCAACCCACAAGTTTTACTTCTTTTCCTGATTTTCTCCCCCATCCCACTGCGGGGCGGGGAGAAGTGAGTGAGCGGCTGCGTGGTGCTTAGCTGCTGGCTGGGGTTAAACCACAACAATACCACATGCTAACAACATGCAAAATGGAAATTTTCACAATGACCACATAGAGTTGGTAATATTAGAAATATAGTTAATTTTGCCCTGGGAGATCCAGGACACAGCTTGGGACTTTAATAAAGTTTTATAAAAATCTTTTAAATACAGCTTTTCCTGGATCTTACCGAACTCTGGAAGATAAGTAGTTCATAACTGACGTAGAACAGTTAACATATCAACAGTATGAATTGCCCGACAGCACACTAAATTTCACCCATCTAACATTGTAGATATCAAGGGAAAACATAAGAAGCAAATTTATCCAAAAAGGGTAACATTTCTCCTGCCATGGACTATACAGAAGGGGAAAACAGCAGGTGGATGCATGTTGAGAGTCTTTTGTTGCAGAGTGAAAAGTTGGTGTAGCTTTCTAGACCATAGTTCTGTCATACACTGAACAACAGACTGACCCTCAAATCCATGGGAACTCTGTGCAGTGTAGGCAGGTAGTTTATCCATCTATAAGCTGTAATAAGTCAGTACAGGATTGTTCCCTACAGTATATTCACAAGTGCTTTTTCCAGTCTAGTATTAAATTATTCAAGTGATGGACTCCCAATACTTCCTTGGGGAGATTACTGCAGACTAATAGACCTCACAGAAAGTTTTTCTGATGTAAAGTCTACATTTTTCTTAGCTCATTTTAATTTCGTTATTCCTAGTTATGCTCCCCTGGACCTCTCTATAAACAAATCCTATGCCTCCTAGGTGTTTACACAATCAAAATGCTTGTAGACAAATATTGCATCCTCTAGTAGCCATTGTCTGGCCAGTGGTATACACTCTGTTATTTTTTACTGTTTCTTCATAATTCATCTTTCCCATCTCTTTCTCAGTGCATTTTTCTGTTGGGTCCCTTGACATGATAATTAGTTGTAAATTGGTGGATTACCAGCAATCTTGAAATCACATTCTTAAATATGCAAAATATATGGACTAAGGACTAACATAAAAAACTTGGCCAATATGTCTTCTTATACTCATTTTATCACCCAATAAGAAGGATGATTTGAAAAATTGATGTCCTTTGTGAAAACAAACCAATGGTTGAAAACTAAAGTCCCAGTTTGTCCCAGGGAGTACATGATCTAACAAGTCTCTCTCGTAACATCAGTCTTATGTCATTAAATTTCTGAGATGGACCATATTGACAAGCATATCCACAAGTTATTTAGCCATGACCTGCCACTAGATTTCAGTCTTTCATACTGAATGGGAGCATACAATGTGACTAGAAGGCACCTGAAATATTCCTGAAGATTATTGTCTGAGGCAGGTGTTTGTACTTGACCAGCCTACATATTCCAGTCTTGTGCACTACTGAATTCCAGCAATTCCTTCCTACTTTTTAAGAGCTTTGTGAGATGAAAATTCAAGCCAAAATTCAAATTCATCATGACCAATGCAAAACAACAAAAATCTTACAGCTTTGTCTACAGACTTCACAGGTGTACTGTAATTAATAGGAATATTTGGGAATAATTACATGTGATTTTAATTTTCTTTCAGTGTAAGCTTCTATAAGCTACTTGATTAACAACTCCCCAACAGCACCTACCAGTTTAGTAACTTAGTTGAACATAAGAGGGAGAATTTTATTTATTTAAATAATTCAAAACATAAATTATTCCTTTTATTAGCAAGCAGTATAGATTTTTTAACGAAATACTGCAATGGGTTTTCACCTATCTTTTTCAAGTTTTCAACATTTTTACTAAATTTTAGTTTATACTATTTAGTTATATGCCTCAGTAATATATTGTCAGCACAATAAAGAAAGCACTGAAAATTAAGCATGTGGATAGTTAGGATCAGCCTAGATTTTCTGTATTTCTATTTTGGATGTAAATGTCAATGAAAAACATGTTTCCAGTGACAATGGAGGACATTTAAACTACTCAGTTTTAGACCTTCAGATCAGACACTTAAATTAGTTTTAAGTGTGCCGTTTGCCTCCATAGTTATTGGAGACTTTCAGTTATCTAAGACCTCAGCCATTCTTTGGTGCTATGTGTTGACATGCAATGAAGAAAACTGTTCTAATTTAGGTACTTCTGCTAAATCATTTACAAATAACTGTAATAAATCTGGGCTTCACATCTGGGATTAGTTTTTCAGTGTAGAAGGAGTGTACATGGACTGTACATGGTATATCCTGAAGTCAGTTTGAATCGAAGTATGCATTTAAGCACCTAATTGCTAAGGCCAGGGGAAGTCAGAAGTCAAGAAAGTTTAGGACTCTTACCTTTGTTGGGCCACTCCTGAAGCACACCCTAACTTTTCAACATTTAGTGGGTCAAGATCCATGGCAGTGTGTGCTACTTTTTTCATCTACTTCCTGCACTCCTTTGAAGGTAATGAGAGTAGAAAAGGTTGTGGGGCAGACTTAAGTGCTGAGCCACACAGAAAGAAGTATGAGACAAGAAACATCTGATGACTGTCTCTACTGTGGCAGTACTTTTTGGTAGAAGCATTTGTTGCTATCCATTATTTTAAATTTTTCTCCTTCTTCCTTGAAGCATTCACTTCTCTTTCTTCAAGGAAGTCTACACTCTAATTATAGGAATGTGCAAGCTAAACTTTTTTTTTTTCTGACAAATATGCTGGCCATGCTGCTAACTGCACATAGTCAAAATTAAAACACCAACTGCCACTTAAGTGTGCACAAGAAATAGATGATTTTTGTCTAACGCCAATAAAAAATATTATTTATGCTGTACTTTGGAAATTATGTGGCGGCAGCATCGTAAAGACCTGTGTGCCCCATCTTACTAAGTCTCATCATTTAGCATGTTTTACTTCCTTTTTATTTTTTTTCCAACTTTTTTTCCCTACTCAGGCATGATTGAAAGAGGGGAAAAATGCCAAGACGATGCAGCTTGTTATGAAATTTCAACAGTTTGCATTCCCTCCAATTAACTGAAAGGAGTATAAGCACTACACACTGCTTTGTGTACCCACATCCTTCTGCGAGCACCTGCTAGCTGATGGGGGCTTTTCCCACTCAGGTTTGACTGTCAAGGAGAAAGCTAGCAATGTTAAAAGGTTGTCTGGGAACTACAGTCTTGTTTTACTTTATTTGTCATTTTTGTCACAACAGTTGAAAACTAAATAAAGTAGATGTTCTTAAGTAGTTGTTCTTAAACACTTCCATGAAAGACTAGACTAACGGTTTATTTAAACTAGTAGATCATCTCCTATATTCTCTAGCAGCAGCTGCTTCGGAGGTAAGTGCCAAAATCCTTCTAGTAGTTTATGGGACAGTTTTTCATGGAATTATTTCTAACTCACAAAAATAGCAGTGTTTTATATGATTGAAATACAGGGCATGTATGGCACCCCACTTACATAACTTTTAAATAATCTGTACTTATATTCCTCTAAATGTCTTCTCTTTCTTTCTTTCTTTCTCTCTTTTTTCTTTCTTTTCTTTCTTTCTCTTTTTTCCCTTTCTTTTCTCGTTCTTTCTTTCCTCCTTCCTTCCATCCTTCATTCTTCTGCAACTCTTTCATAATTTGTGCTAGCATTTGAGGCACACAGGACTACTGTATGTAGTATCAAAAACTCAGCATATGGCAATAACTAGTGGTACTTAAGGACATTACTCTGTCAGGTGCTGATGACCACGTGTCACTCCACTTACCTCAGTCCCACTTTGGAAGCCATATGACCATGTTATAAGTCATGCTTTGGAGAGGCAAGATTTACTGTTTCAGCCACAAGACCACAGTTCAAGGTCTTCTTGAATTGCAGCTCAGAGCATGAACAAAGGTTCTTGCACTTACCTGCACCCAGAAATGTAGACGTACCCTAAATGACCCAATTTATTCCTGCATGCATGATGAAGGTTCATCTCTGATGACTTTTGTAGTAAATAGCAGCAAAATGTATAACTCTCTCTGCTCTTACCTGCTAGAGCACTAATATTGTCTCCCATCAGGATGATTTGTTTGAAAATTTTAACTCAAAGCCTGTACTCGTTTTAAAAAAGGGAAAAAAAAAAAAGCAGAATTGAAAGGAGAAGAGATAAAGGCATTTCTGTACACCTACTCAGGCCACCTGCACTTTGGAGTGCAGATTGTTTTCAGGGAATCTTAAAAAAAAAAGAAATATCTCCCAACCAATATAACTTACATATTTGACTCTGTTTGTTTTGGCTTTTTTTAATAAAAAAATGCCTTCCTGAACAGAAACCAATAAATAAAGCTTGCCAAGTAGAAAGCCCTGTGATAGCCAGAATTCTGCTTGTCTATGTTACAGATCTGATGTAGAAGGTGAACGTAGCTAATGTAGAATGGAGCTAGCTGTAGAAGATATGGAGAAGGCAAACCAACAAGAGGAAAGACGTGAGAGCTACAAACACCAAAGGTCTTGAGAAAGTGCTGTGAATGAGAATTTGAACTGCATCTTTTGTTTTTCTTGTTAATGCAAATTGACTGTACGAGATGAGGCAGTTTTGTACTAGGAATTGGGGAATATCATGAGAAGTTCTAAACAGCTGTGGGAGTGTGGTAGGTTGACGTGTTCATTCATGGCTAGCCACTGTCAGATTAGGATGCATTATCTCCATTAGGACAACATGGCCTGCTTCTCCTTGCAAGTCAACGTGGTTAGCCGAGGGACAATGGACAGCCGTTCCCAACATCTGTAACTACACAGCAGCTGGGATGTTACAAGGAGCTGAGGATGAGCTCTGCTGGCCTATTAGCTACACAGATCTTGTTGTGTCCATGTAAGGTTGAAGCAGGCTCTTCATCATCACCCTAATCTTGACTTCTATTATATAAAGAGAAGAGGCCATGCCAGAGGGTGATTTAGTACACCTAAAGTCTGGATTGACTTCTGAAAGTGCCTGCCTCTGTCTGTTGTCCACAGACAGAGCATAAGACAACACTCTTCTGATTTAGTTGCCTTGGTTACATACCTGAAGTACACAGGATGAATCTGGGCTTTGTACTGTCCTCAATCAAGTCCAAAAATGCAGCAACATGAAGTTTTTAAAATGCAATCAGGTATGAGGCTGCAGATGAGTGTTGAAGTGGGGATGTGACTTAATGGTACTGTTCTGGTCTGTTCATTTAGGAGGAAATTTTCTGCCAAACATTCACCTAAGTTCCTCTGGAATGATGCTTTAATGCTGTGAATGCTATCACATACACCAGTAAATGAAACATTCTCATTAGCCACAAGTTCTGTAGATTCTCACGCTCTCATTAATTAGCAAAGAGGTCAATTTGATGGATGAGAAGGAGAAATCCTATTAGGTCTCACCACCCACCATCAGAAAAAATGAGAGCTGAAGATTCAAAGGTACCTCTTTAGTTTAATTGCATTTCACATTTAAATAACATAAAACTGTTGATTAGCAACAGATCCTCTTAAATCACTTGACTCATAACTTTGTATGCTACAACCTCATTCTTGCACAGGTAAGGCCACTTCAGTCATGAATAAAGATTTATAGACTAGGCCAAAGGAAAAGCATAAAGGAGGAGAAAGATTATGAACCCGCTCCCAGACAGAATCTGAACTCTTCAGCTGCGCATCACAGGCCATATACATCTGATATTCTCATTTCTATTCATTTGCAGAATAACAGTACTCAGTAGCACCAAAGAGTGACATTGTCCAAGGACAGGGGACGAGTCAGTCAAGGAGTCAGGATCTAATTTGTAAAATGATGCAAGCAATCGGAGAGCAAAGAGAGGGAAGGTGAGGGTCATAGGGCCAGGAGCATTAAGTCATAGACTAGCAGTATGTATAGATCGGATGTCAGAGTGACCTTGTACTTAAGCATATATTTTCTTTGGTCATGATTAATCATAAACATCAAGCCTGTCGTGAGGGATTTGAATGAGTTTGCAAAAGCCTCTGTGGATTATTCCAGAAAGGCCAATCCTTGCTTCATTATTGTAGCTGTATCTGTATTACAAATAAAAGGGGGGGGGGGGGTTATAAAAAATTCAAGAGTATGATCAAAACTCAGTTCTTAGGTATGATTCTAGGAGTTTACATACCCATCAGCATGCCAGTAAAAACTCCTGTGCCACAGCTGAAGCAGATGTTTGTTAACAGTACCAATCATGCACTTGCATACGCTACGATGCCAACTTTTGTGTTCCAATCTTATATATAACAAGCAAACTCAGTAAAAAGTGCATTTCTGCTTTACTAGAATCAAAGCTGACAGTTTTGTCCAGACTATCGCCTATGCCTCGCCACAGTAACATGTTCTGAATAAGACATGCACACCTTAAAGAAATAGATCTATTTCCACATGACTAATAAAAGCTATAAACCCCATATGCCCATTTATCTTGTGACAGCAAAAAGATATGAGCCTCGATTCAAAATAGTATGTGGATCAATAACACCGTTAATATCTTAAGTATCAAAGAATTAAAATAATGAAAGTGTTCTAAGTGGCGTTGCACAAACCATCCTGTTATCTGTGAGGCTTGCTCTAACATCACCACTTCAGGCACTTTGTAATTATCTGAATTGTGACAAAAATCGAATGTCCAAAGAGCACCAGTATATGATAGCTTTATGGCCTATTCCGCCATGGCAACTGAGATATTACACTTATTACACTTAATGTTAATAAATCCTATTGTGATTTTGCAGAATGACAGGATGGTTGAGGTTGGCAGGGACCTCTGCAGATCATGTGGTCCAACCCTCACCACCTTCAAAGAAGGATCAGCTAGAGCAGGTTGCCCAGGACTGCATCTAACAAGGTTTTGAACACCTCCAAACAGACTATGCAACCTCTCTGGGCAACATGTGCCAGTGCTTGAGCACTGCCACAGTAAAAAAAAGTGTTTTCTTGTGTTCAGAAGGAATTTCATGTGTTTTGATTTATGCTCATTGCCTCTTGTCCTGTCACTGTGTACCCTGAGAAAAGTCTGGCTCTGTCTCCTTCATTCCCTCTCATCAGGTATTTACACACATGGATAAGATCCCCCCAAGCCGTCTCATCTCCAGGCTGCTCAGTCCCAGCTCTCTCAGCCTTTCGTCTTACAGCAGATGCTTCTGTCCCTTAACCATCTCAGTAGCCCCTCCCTGCACTCTCCATAGTATGTCCTTATCTCTCTTGTACCGGGGAGCCCCAAATTGGACCCATCACTCCAGATGAGTCTCACCAGGGCTGAGTAGAGGGGAAGACTCACCACCCTTGGTCTGCTGGCAACACTCCTCCTAATGCAGCAGTTGGCCTTCTGGCTATTGGCCACCTTTGCTGCAAGGGCACATCGTTGGCTCATGGTCAACTTGTTGTCCAGCAGGATGCCCAAGCCCTTTTCTGCAAAACTGCTCTCCAGTCTTTGGGCCCACAACATGTATAGGTGCATGGAGTTTTTCCTCCCAGTTGCAGGACTTTCCTTTGTTGAACTCCATAAGGTTCCCAGTTGTCCATTTCTCCAGCCTGCGGAGGTCCTTCTGAATAGCAGCACAACCATATTGTCTATCAACCACTCCTCCAGGCTTTTTGCCCTCTGCAAACTTGCTGGTGGCGTACTTGGTCCCATCATCCAGGTCATTAATGAAGATGCTAAACGGTATGAGAATCAGTATTGATCCCTGGGACACAATGCTGGTGACTGGCCTCCAGCTGGACTTCATGCCAGTGATCTTTGAACCAGGTAGTTCAGCCAGTTTTCAGTTCAGATCCCTGACCACGCCACTGTCCAGAACTGTCTATAATTTTAATAGGTTATGCTAATATTAATATGCATTATAACTTGCTCCAATTTATCAGTGCTAAACAGCAAAACAATTTGCCTGATGGCAACCATATAGAGTCTGCTCTGACAAACCATAGCTGCTCAGATGTCAAAGGTTCAGAGAAAGCCCAGGGGATGAAAGATACTATTGAGTGGCTGTGGCTTCCACCTACCTGAACACTGTCACCCACAGCCATGGCAACACATAATTCTGGCTCAATTACAATCAAGGAGCCAAAATCAGAGGGTGCATTGTAAAAAGAAATCTAACAGCAAGAAAGACTGTCGCATGGTTACAGAAAGGGGACTGTTGTACTGAGATGGGACAGTACCCATATTGCTAACCCAGCACAAATATATTTGCCATTACTTGTAGCAAGGCAATCTCTGACTTAGCATAGCAGCAGGCAAGGTTGGCCAGCAATTTATTGAGCAATAAATTCAACAGGACTAAGAGTCATATGCTCTAAATCTAGACATTTGAGATTTCCAAGACTGAACAGATCACCTAACACTCCTTGTAAGTATTTGGAGAGGAATAGATACTATCTGGGGTTAATTCATCTCAACCTAAACCAGAAGTTTAAGATAGATGAGGTGAATCAATTTCTGCATATGCCTTTTTCCTCTCAGTGACTATAAAAAGACCTTAGGGTGACTAGGTCGGGCTTAGACGCCCAACTCTTAAATTCCTAAAGGTCGAAATAATGGAGTCCACATTCTGGAAATGCTATGAATGAGGAAGACAGAGGACTTAGAAGTAGTGTGCCTGTAAAAATCCACAGAGAACGAAGGGTTAAGGGGAACGAATGGGTTATTTATGGAGCTGAGTGATCAGGTGTGATGATGGAGTTGACAGTCACAGAAGAAAAAGAGGAGGGGTGAAAGCAGTGACAGGGCAGGACAGTAGATCACACATGGCCATGTAAAGCTGAAATTGGCAGCAATCTAATGAGGAGATGTCAGAACTCCACGTCACCTTGCTCAACCGAGCAGAGGGAGGCAAACCCAGAGTAAGGAGTTAGGTCAAGATCTAGGAGTCACAGTCATTAAGCATGTGAGGGGGTAAAACCACTTTAAAAGGTACGTATAAAATGTGATAATGAAATATGCATTAACTTAATCAGGATCATCAGAGACAAATCATTCCCTTTTCATGTATTTAACTGATCCCTGTGAATAAAAAATGATTGAAAAGAAAAATTAAAAAGGTAGACTAAGAACAGCAAAAAGGCATTCATGTTCTAGATAGATTTAAAATTACCCAGTCAGCCTCTGATAACAGTGTTTAAGAAACCTAAAAATGTAACGGTATGGAGGTTACAATGGGTAACACAGGTAGGAAGTATTTGTTCCTGGCAAAAATGTCCCAAAGGCATTTAACAATGTTACAGAGACTTTCCAGGAATTACTATTTAGAAGTGAAAAGGTGAATCTGTTATTCAAGTTTTCTGTGATTCGTAAGAGATTTTGTTTACTCAACATAGGCAGCATTCACTCCTTCCTCCATTCCCAAATCAGCATCCCCATGATCCTGATATTCATGTCTTGTGGGCAGTGGGTTCTTTGTGAATTTGCTCAAACCTCCTTTCTCCTAAGGATTATGCCTATCCATGAAGGAATGTTCAACTCTGAATGGTCCCAGTCTGGCTGCTCTTGGATTTTTGACTGGTTTCTGTGTTATTTTAGTCTGCCTTTGGGTGTTAATTTTTCCCTTTCTATTTCTCTTCCACTCCAAATAAATCATGTGTCAGCTTGACTTTAGGCTTATTCTGGGGACGTTATCCTAGAGTCTTGAAAAGATTCTTGGTTTAGGCTGACTTCTTTTTTTTTTTTTTTTTTTACCATTTCTTTGGATTGGGATTCAGAGGAGCTGCTCTATCTGTGGGACCACTACTTTAAGGAGGGCAAGAAAATCAAATGTAAGGAAGTTATGTGTAAATTGCTTTGCATGTGGAAAAAGGCCAGAGGGGAAAGAGTACTGATATATTTTGCATCATATTATCCATCTAAAAAAGTCAGTAGTAGTCTAAAAAGACTACTCATGTTTAAGGTAATACAGTATTTATCACTGTTTTAATCAAGACATGTTTATTAAATCCAATATTCTGTATCCAACAATAGTCAATACTGTAGAGTCCAGAGGAAATGACCAGTGCACCGATTCGTGCCATACTGCACTTCAAGCAGAGATTTATGTTGTGGTTTTTGAGTGTAATTTTATTATAACTGAAAATTTAAAGCATTGCATGCACATCCTACTTATTTGCTGAATTCACTACAAACTGTTTATTATTATTTGAGGATGTTTTCATCATGGGAAGGAATATGCCCCGAAGGGTTGAAGAGAATGAGTATACATATGTAAAACCTAGAAACATTCGATCTCATTAAGCAATGAAAATTGTCAGTATAGTGCAGGAATGAAAGAATATGACATTGCTAGTCTTATTTACACAGATGATTAGAAAGAGATAAAGTAGCTGACTCAGACAGCTAATAAATACAGCATTAAAAACACAGCATTTTCTGCCTTATTTTTTTCTGACCTATTTTTCTTTCCCATAATTGTCTTACAGTTGTATCCTGAGTTCATATATTGGTTGCATCCATTATTCTGGCTTCAGTATCTCCTAGTTATTTGTTAAATTTAGTAAGAATTTGTTTGATTAGATTTGATTTAGTTCCTCTTGGGAGCCCTGAAGGACTGAGAATCATAAGCAAATCCTACAAGTAGGACTTACACATGTTCTCTATCTCATTAAGGAATGAAAAGTGCTGGGTTAAGGGAAGAAAGGAGAAAACGGGTTATTCATATTTACACTGATCTTTCAGAAGCCGGGGCATGATTCTCTACATTGTTAATTTGTTTTCATTCTGGTTTAACTCTTTAAATGTACCAAAACTCAACAAACTTGGGAGTTCATACAAACCAAGAGAATTGGATACTTCTCAGTATATGAGGTTTGCACCCTTAATGGAATTTAAAATAATGACTGTACAGGATATCCTCACTTTTTTTCTATAATTTTATTTTTTCACATTAATTAGCCATAATAAGAGAGCCTCACTAATGTGCGTTTCAGATCTGGATCTTCAAAATATTAAGATCCGGCCTTAGAAAAGCCTATATTTTAATTTAAGGAACAGAGAGCTGAGAGAGATGATTTAGACCATTAACAAAAAAGGTAGTATTTGGCCTTCTGTCCACTTACTATAGTTAGCCATGCTTCTTGCAAGCAGTAAAGCAGAAATAAATTAATCCAAAACTTTAAGTCTTTATTTTTTGCTACCATTTGCAAACTGGAGTGTCTGATTTATTAAAATTTCTATGCACTCTATGTGCAAAGTTGACCACTTCCACACTGTGTGTCATGCCACCCCCTCCAAAGCTGGCAAGGTCTCCTTCTGCCACCTTATTCATGTTTCTATTGCTTTTTTTAAATGGAACTTTAATTATATTTGCAAGTCTAGTATTTGCCCTTGAGAAAGACAAATTCAGATGCATTCTCTTCACCATTACAATTATTTCCTTCTTTTTTTTTTCCCCCTAACCTTTTTCTACCTACCCATACCCACATGATTAGCTAGATAAACACATTGAGATGTACAGCATGGACATACTCCCTTTAAGACTTTTTCCTCTTTAGAGTGCAAGTATTTTATCTTCCTTGGGGATTTACAAAAAAATTCCTATAATACATTCATTGAAATGTTTGTAAGTCACTTAGATACATATTCAGATATAGCATTAGTTTCTAATAGGCCTCTACCTCACTCAACATAGGTGAGGACTTTCCTTGAGCAAGGACTGTCAAAACTGCAACCCCAGTACGTTGGAGATCATAGGGACTTTTCCTTCCCTGCACAGGGAGGGAGGTACAGAAGACCAAAACTGCAACCCCAGTACGTTGGAGATCATAGGGACTTTTCCTTCCATGCACAGGGAGGGAGGTACAGAAGACCATGCTGCATCTTCTGAACAGCTGCTGCGCCTCTATGAAAACAGAAAGGCCAGAGATAACGCCTTTTAAAATTTATTTTTATTTCTGATGAAAACCAAGGTTCTCATGTAACCCCTTGATAAAAGCAGCTTTACCTATTGGGAAAGTAATCACCACTTGTTGTGAAAGTGGATATAAAAACCCAGAAGTTGGTAATGCTGGGTTTTATATCCTACCCCATCCTTCCCCATCGTGGGACTTACTGGTTATAATGTTATCAGGTTCTGAATGCATGACAGTCTAGTTTTATTCAATAATACACTGAAGGCTTACAGAAGCATAAAATGAAATTTTCTTTAAAGGAAACCCAGCCCCTGGAGCCAAGTCTAAATATCACAACCGAATGATGAGGATTTTTGCAGAGGACTGGGGGAAGATCACCACTTAATGCCACCACTTTAGAGATCGGTCAGAGGAGATCAGACCGAGGAAGGTGCTAAGGCAAGCCTCTAACCAAACAAAGAGTCTTAACGGTGGTCAATGGAATAATTAATGAACTTAAAATTAGACACCTGTCTCAGTTTGCAGTCAAAAAGATGACAGGACCTTGTCCTTTAGGAACAGCAAAGAGAATAGCTTCCACAATTTCAAAGTACTCCCTGCCGAGGTGTTGGAGAAGCCATAAAACCTCACCAGAGCCAACGTTTGGAATCCTCCCTGACTCCTTTCCCCCGTCTCAGCCCCTCCGAGCCCCCTTGCTGAGGGTCTGCGCTGTGAGCCCACGGCAAGCCAGGCGTTCCTCACAGCCTGGTGGCCAAGGGCAGGATTTGTCCCGTAGTTACAGGATGACACTTGTCCAGGTGATGTTGTTTTCTGCTGAGACATATTGAGATACGCTGACTCGTGCCTTTTACAGATACTACGAGGCAGCATGTTTGTTAAGAACAAAGAAACAAAAGATAAATAGGGGCACGCTATTAAAAAACTACCTGTGTGTCCGTGCTGTATGATTATTACAATGTTTGAGATCTAATTTAGTGAAGGTTATCTGTGCTTGGCTAAGAAAGGAGATCATTAAATTGGTTTTGTTTTGAAAAATGCGCTGCCTCGTTTATTTTTTGACTTGTGTCTATAGGAATTTGCATTCCATTGTCCTTACTACTGTCTGACATGTACCATAATATGATCCTATCCCTTTAGCTTTGTTCCATTTCCTTTCATACTACCTCTTAATTACCCCTTTTGTACCTCTAGTCTGTGGTCTCTGAGCCTCTAATACGTGGCTGTGCCAATTCCACCACCCCCAAGGCTTGTCAGGTTAAAGATTAATGAGCAGACTTTACCCAGAGGCTTTAAAAAGGTTAAACATAATTACAAATGGGTATTTTATGCAATGTTGAATATGTGAAAGCTACTCAAAAAAAAAAGAAAAAAGTAAGGGGAAAAAAAATAATGAAACTTATGGGATTTAAGTCAACCATTGAGATCTTCTGAAAAAAAAAGCAAAATTAGCATAAAAACAAACAAGTTAGGAAGTTCTACCCTTTGTTCCAAAGACGGTGATAAAAACAAAAACACCATATGGTGGAAATTAGACTGCATCTCAAGCTTATAACATCACTGCCTCCTAATTCTCCTTTCGAGTTAACTAAAATGTGTTGCACTAAGAAGATGGAAAGGCGAAAAAGTCTAACATTGTTGGTAAATCTTCAGTTTGCTAAATTCTCATATTTGACCCTTTGTTACGGAAAAATAACATTTTTCCTGTAGGCAAAACGTTGCCTCTGAGGACATTGTTACCTTAAAAGATTGTTTAACCTAGCTGCCTGATGAGAGAGCTATGTTGGTGAATTTTCTTAATTTTTTTTTTCTCAACTTACAGAAATACCTTAAAATGCAAACTTAATATCTGAGACAAGATTTTTGTAAGTGCAAGCCTAAAGATAGGTTCATAAAACCATGGTATCGTACTAAGGAAAGAGTCTAACTTTCAGAAGGGCTAAACTCCACCAAATCCCAATTGACTTTCAATTGAAGTTAATGGAAACTGCTTTAGAGTCTACCTTCAGGCACTTTACTTATTTGCTTCCTTGTTTCTAAATCTTTCAGTATAGCTGATAAATGGAGATTAAAATAAAAAAAAAAAAAAAAAAAAAAAAAAAACAAAAAAAAAAAAAGCAAAAAACCAAACCACAAAACAACAAAACCCCTCTTTCTTTTATATTGTACTATCAGCGTTCAAATATTGGGCTACAACTGTCAGAAATGTCCAAGAAATTTGAATACCTCATGATTTCCTTCCAACTTCAGATTGTAAGACCACATTTTCAGAGGTGCTTTGTTTCTTTGTTTTCAATTAAGCTCAATGATGACTGCAGTTCTATAGAAACACTGAAAATGCTAGTATTATTACTTTTTTCAAATCCTTACTGGGAAAAGGACAGATCCTGATTCCCCAAGAACACTTTTGTGCAAAAGGTGGTACCATTTACTAGTGATACCACCCTTCAAGAGTAAGAGAATAACAAAGTGAACATATGAAACTATAGGAGTCCTAGAATTGTCTCTGAAAATTACCTAAGCCCATATGTTTTGAAAGTTTGTTTGGATTTCTCAGTTAAACATTTGCAATATAGGTGCTCTATTTTCTGCTATTTTCCTTTTTGTCCGAAAACCTGAGAGCAATATCTGTCTAGTCTAGTTATACATTAATTCAACTCTTTCATCAAAAGTATTTGAACTAAAAAAATTTCAAATGTTGCATTTGACCATTAAGAAACTTTGGTTCATATTTGAAACACAAGCTAAATTGGTGGATTTGATTGCAACCTTGATTATTAAATGTGAAACACACTTTAGTGTTACATGGTCAGTGACCAGCCCCCTAAATGAGTATTAAATACACATTATAAAAACAGTAAACCAATCTTTGGATTAGTAAACATATAATTATAATTTATAAGAGTTAACTTGTGGCTTTTATGTGGTTTTACAGCTGTTTCTGGCAAATACATAGTTTATGAAATGGGAATATCAGAATTTGGCGTATAGCTCAGATGCTAATTTCTTCCATGAGTGAATTACTGTAATTCAAAACAAACATTACAGCTTACAGTTTAAAATTCTCATTTCAGGAATTGTTCTTTCTATTCAGTAATAATATACTTTTATAGCTAATCACAAAACAAATGTAATGTCATTGTATTTTTGAGAAGGAAGCAAACACTGAGAACCAAAAGGCAAGTAAAACCACCCAGGCACCTCCACAGGAGAACAGTGTTCTTCGCTACAAAATTTGCCCTAAAAGTGAAAGAGGTTTATTTACAATTTTGATTTGAGAGTATTGAAACCCTGCATGACATGTATGTCCAAGGCTATAGCATATTTTGCGTAAATAACTAGTTTCTAGCTCTCTTGTAGACAAAGTTGAGCTACTATGAAAGCAAGGAATCAATGCTCCAAAGGCAAAAGAAGAGAGATGTTAAGACTGACTCGAGTCTTATAGCCAGAGTGCTTAACTCTTACTTCTGAGGAGGATTAATTTTTAACTTTTTGATTTATTGTAGCCTTTTGACCAAATTATTGCTTAGTGTAAAAGAAACTGTACTTTTGGGAGCCACACACACTGCCCTATTAATAAGAGGGAGTCAAGTTCCCTTGCAGCCTAACCAGAATATCTTGATTTTTTTTATATTGGA
Organism: Leptodon cayanensis; assembly: GCA_027564655.1. Lineage (NCBI taxonomy): Eukaryota > Metazoa > Chordata > Aves > Accipitriformes > Accipitridae > Leptodon > Leptodon cayanensis. The sequence goes on from JANXJC010000008.1 coordinate 27,361,909, forward strand.
CTTAGAACTAACTTTTTTCGATAAAAACATTTCTTTCTTTTCATAACCATGAATAGGAACTCCTTACAGCATCTGTCTTGCTGCTAGCAGGCAAGGACTTCTATGTCCAGTTTATAAACGTTCTTTCTTTTAGTGCACCAAATTAAGATTACTCCTACTGTTTTGGAGATGAGGGAGAGATGGGCAGAAAAAAAAAAAAAGAAGGTAAAAAAGAAACATGGTGTTAGCTAGTGATCCATCCTGCTTTTCTTCCAAAGGCTATTTTGAGATTACAAAGATGTCTCTTGGTTCCCATCAATAAAAGATACAGCATAATTCTTTCTCCCTGGACCTGCAGAGCCGAACCTTAGCCACACAAGTAGATCCACGTTGGCTTCAGTGAAGCAGCTCATATGTTTGATACACACATAGACATATATTCATATACAATTACGTAATTATCGATGCGTATAACAATTTGCAGGACAGCCACCTCATGTTTATGCCTGACCTGCTTTAATTTCATTAAGCAGTGCTAAAAATTCTTGTCCTCCTGCCAGGCTGCCACACTCTTAACTCTGTATGAGGCTTCTAGGAGGGAAGATAAACCTATACGCAATCTTTCATATTCATAGGCTCCTTCTATTGTTTAATTTGCTTCCATCCAAGCTAGAAGTAGACTGGTAGATCAGTTAACAATATGAGAACAGAGACTTTTATATAGGTTACAGTTTGCATCAGAGCAAAGCATGGCACAGCCTGGGCACTGGTGCAAGGGAGCAGAGCAGAGACATAAATCATATCCTTATATTGTGGAGAAATCACTCTGCTGCTGCCTTCAGTGTGCATGACAGGCGGGTTTGAATGTCCAGCTGTGTTCTCCACTCCGGCTTTTGAATGCCAAGTGTAGAAAGTGGAAAAGTTTTGACTCTTAAGCAGCATGCTCACAAATATTTGGAGAAAATGTGGAAAGAACAAGTATAATGTATTCCTTTCTCTAAGGGGAGCAATCAAAATTACTGACAAAGCAATTTCAATTCTCAGCTTCTCTCTCTGTCTTAGGGCACCTCTTTGCGTCACAGTCTACACCTGGGTAGCTACAGATCCATTGCAACGTTACACTCTTACCTCAGTATGTCTGAGTACTAAAGGTATGATTGCAAGCCAGTAGTATGGACTGCAAAGGACTCATGAGATACTGGCTGCGCTATGTTTCCTTTGGAGTGTGCTCTTTTGATTTGGTGGTTTATACTGCTAAGCGTGTTTATATCTTGATGTTTTGGATATCTCCAATCAAGTGACATAGAAACCAGAAGATAGAATTTTTAAATTTTATTCAGTTATAGATCCATTTAACTGACTCTAAATTTGCTCCAGTTTTCAGCTGGCTATAGCAGAAGAACAGACAGGTCTACTACTGCTGCAAAAAAAAAGAAAACTGAAACCTTTCTTCATTTAAATCTTATCAAAGTCCGTTGTTTGGCGACTTGAATTTCATGAATATTGTCTCAATAGTCAACATGTAGAAGTGCCCTCCAGCCTTGGATCTAGGGGTATCACTGCACTTTATATGCATCCATCAGCAAGTAATTTGGGTTGGACAAATTCATAGACTGAAGGACAGTAAAAACAATATAATAAGCACTACTCCTTTTTAACTCCATAGCATGTGTTTTATTCAGGTTGCACTCTAACAAGCCCGATGGTTAATGATACCTTTCATTAATACAAATTAATATCATCTACCACTTGCTTCTAGCTTTTATGTTCTCTTTTCCCAAAAAAACTTTGCTGTTCACTGGAAATATACCTATGGAACAAATGATAACTATTCTCTGTGGCAGAAACATGAAGAGAATTTGAGTATATTTGAGGCTAGATTGATTTTCCAAACATAAAATATAAACGGAATACTCCTGTATTTAACGAACACTGCATTTGTAGCACCAGAAAAAAGGAAAGTCTGCATCATGCGACCATTTACTATAGTGATGCAACTGCTGTGTTTAGCCTGAATGATCAGGGTTTGAAAACCTAGACAGCAAAGCTGAAGAAAGTTAATATGCTGGTACCCCTAAAGAATATATATGAATTATCGGAGAAATGGAGACCACAAGAACAACAAACTGGATTAAACCAAATACCCAACAGTTCATTTCCAGCAATGGCCAGCAACAGATGCCAACAGAAAGGAGTAAAATAGGTCAAGCATACAATGACGCTTTCTCAGCCTCTAGCAATCTGTGGCTCTTGGATTTCCTCAGCCAGACATGTCATTTGGAGGTGGTATTTGGGGCCAGACTATAAAGAGTCAGGGGGAAGCCAAAAGTCTTTAAAACGGAATGATTGTACTGAGCCCACTGGAAAGCACCTATACTAGATTTCTAAGATACTACTGTAATTCAGTTTTCTTGTAGATTGTTTACTCAAAAAAAGCTATTGGAATCTGTAATATCCAGTGCAAATTGGGGTGCGGAGGTGTTAAAACAATGCAAAAGCATTGAATGTTTTCACTAAAGTCTGCATGGTAGCTATGAAACTGCTATGATATAGCTGAGAATAGCTCAAGAAAAAGCAAGAAAAAGATAATCCCTTAAAAGTTTGTTACTATTCACATGTACTGATGTACCTCCTCTCGTGGGCTATTAAGAAACAGAAAAAGCAATGAAAAAAATCCTTAAAAGTCATGAATGTCCCAGTTTTAGAACACTGAGAACAACAAAGCGTTAACAGGGAAAAAAAAAAACACAATCAAACCCACAACAAAAAAGAACACAAACCCAAAACTCGCCAAGTAGTAAAATGAACATTAAATCACAAGACAGAGAGCTAGCTACACTCTCATGTAACCCTTTTTCCCAGTTCCTACTTCCCCTCACACTCTATGTCCCCCCCGAAGTTGTATTTTGTGTTTTAACTCAATCATTACAAATTCACCCAAGGGGCGATGTGATCTCAACCTAGAATCAGCTTCTTGCAGCAGAGACATAATTCCCCACCAAGGGTACCTGGGAAGATTAATAGGGGAGTGGAGTTTCAGGTTCACTGTACACGCAGGACAAAAAAGAAATCACAACAACGTTAATGCTAATCAGTAGGGCTTAATGGGAAACAGATCTCATTGATAGGAACTATGTCCTATTGAGATTACAAATATGGCTGACAAAGTTATCTATAAGTACATACTTTGACCTGGTAGTTGATCACATTCTGATTAATAAATTGGCTCTATTAAAAAAAAAATAAATCAGTGTGGTATATATTCAATGGATTAAAACTGGCTGATAGCAAAGCAAATTGTTAACTGGTATTCATCATCTAATAGGAATGTTTTTAGTCAGATCCCACCATCATCTATTCTTGGCTCCATGCTAGTCAATATTGTTATCACTGATCTGGAAGAAAATATCATTGCTGGTAAGGTCTGTAGATTACACAAAATCAGTGAAGTGGTAAATTAGGATAAGGACAGGTCAGTTCTACAGAGTAATCAAGATCACTTAGCAAGATGAGACCATCTGAGCATCATGCCTTTTAAAACAACCAAATTTAAGGACAAGCATCTGTGAAAATGGAATCTAGGTCAGAGTTGCAAGAAGGGGGAATGGTATTTGAAAAAGTGCTGTTTCTGAAGTGATAAATAGATGATGTTCCAAACATGAGCTCCCAGTATGATGGAATATGTAAAACACAAAGCAGTAATCATATTCAGAAATAAAAAATAATACTGAGAGTAAGCACAAACTGTTTATTCCACTGTATATACCCATTAATAATGTTAAAAAATAGTAACAAAATCTGTGGTCTGCAAAAGAGGATGTTTACAAATTGGAAATGTTCAACGAAGACCCAAAAGACCTACCTGAGACCTGGGAAATCTAACTTTTTCTAGGAGCTTAGCCCTGTTTCTGTATGTGGGAACGGTTACAAGTTGGTTTGATCACTGTGTATGTCAGGGAAAGATTTCTGACTAGCAAACAATGACAAAACATCTTCTGCTGGCTAGAGAATTGAGACTAGACAAATTTAGGCTAGTAATAAGCGATTTTTACAATGAAAGCAAACAACTGGTAGAAGAATTTATTTTGTGACATGGTGGAGCCTCTGCTACTTGAAGACCTACATTTTGTAAGAGATATTCTTCAATCCACCAAAGCTTGTAGATGCAGGAATGAGCACTTACATTCTTTGTTATACGTCATGAAGGATGTCAGAATAGATGCTTACAAAAATCTGTACATGAGGGATCTAAATGTTGTTATAGATGAAAAAAGAGAAAAAAGATGCATCAAATGAACCAAGAAAGCAAGCAAAAAGGTAAAAAGGAAAGTAAGCTTTCCTGAAACAAGATAAAAATTGCCATGTTAACACTGACAAGGTACTTCCAGGATAACCATTTAAACACGTCTAAACTTTTTAAACCTTAGTATTCATCTCTACAGCGCTAAGCAAAGCGAACAGCAGAGGGATTGTTTTTAAGCGCATCCTGGCCACAGAAGGAGAGAAGGGGACATATTTGCTGGAAAATGCATTGCTGTAAAGCTTTGGACAAGCTTTGCTGCTATGGAAGGCAGAGAGAAAATGAATGTTCGACAATCACCAGTGGCTGATGACCCTCAGCCAGCAGTGCAAGTGAAAAGCAACAGTGGCACAGATCAGAGCACACGGGGAATGAATCACGTGCGAGACTGATTCTGCACAGCACACTACGGTGGGGTTGGGTAAACATTTTCCACAGTAAGTACAGTATTTACTCTTTCGCGCACTTTATCCAAAAACACGCTGACCTCAGCTGACCAAGAAGACATGTGCGTGGGTGCTGAAGTGGCTCCCCCAACAGGTGGAGAAATGCCCACCCTGTAAAAAAAAAAGACCAGTTGCTTCTGGTGTTTGGGTCTTCTCAACCGGTGGACAGTCGTCGAGCAAATGCAGCACCAACACAAAGAGGCAAGTGGGGCTCTTGTGTATCTGATGCTTTTCTCAACTTCTGTATTGTTGCCGTGTTTCTGATTCCAACTTGTGAAAACATGTAAATACTTTCAGAGGCCACAGACAGATTAAATCATTATTTTGCTCTGGGAATGTTATTTTGTTTCCTTTTGGTTTTTAAGTCAGACTATCATGCCCAGAAATAGGCAATCTAATGAGCCCTAGCGGGGTTTTTTTTTCCATTATTACCTTCAAGACAAGAAGACCATTTTCTGAAAGCTTACTAGTCTCAACTGAAAAAGTGGAATTCCACATAGCAGTCTACAAGATTATTCCAGTATGGATTATCTATGATGATATTTACTTAACGTACCCAATACAGGTCAAAACTCATAATGGGAAAGCGACCTGACTGCAAATCATATTCCCGGCAGCAGAACATTGCATACCTCAGGCTGCATTGTGGGTTTGCATAAACTTTCCCTGAAAGCCATGTATCGCCCAATCAATGTTTTCAGCAGCGGCTAATTAGCACTATTCCAGGCTGGACCGCATTATTAGTCAGTATTGGAGCACAATTCAGTACAGCTTATTTGTGCAAAAGAAGTGTGTTCTAAACAGGAGTGCAGATGCTGCCTGGTGAAAATTTTCAAAATATTTGAACATCAGCGTACCCGTGACAAATAAAGCCAGGTTAAGATCTCTCCTGTTTATAGCTGCAATATATAAAGGTCGAGGAGGACCATGAGTCTTAGAGAAACCAGTTTGCTCATAACTGGACAAATACTTCTCAAGGCAGGTGTTTTAGTCAGACAATAAAACTCTCCTAGCATGACCCCATCTCTTAATGCAATAACAAGTTTGAGAATACTGCCCCAACTTCTGCCTCAGTATATCCCAAGGTGACTGGTACATCTTACCTTGCTAGCATATGTAAAGCTTTTTAAACCTGCTAATGACTATTAGTGTCATAATCTGGAGGGCAAGGACTTTCTGCCAGACACTCAGATAAATCTGTCTCTATTTTCAGGACTGAGAAAAACCTCCTTCATTAACAGCATCCTCCTGGAGGTTTTCAGCCCAGTAGGATTACGCGCTCAGCACCCAGAAAGGGAGTGACTGTAATCCTGCAGCTCAACTCGCAGGTCTCCCAGCAGAGCAATTGCCAATCCGTGGTTGTCCCTTGGTGCCTGAGTAAATGCACATTAACCCTTTCAAATGGTGAATTTACTCCGTTCTGCTGTGTTCAACTTTTCTTTCAGAGATACATAAAGGTCACCACTGGCAAGAGTCTTTATAGATGAAGATAAAATATCCCTGTTCAGTCACATAATTTCTATATGTCACTACTGAGGCTTTCTATGTGTTCTCTCTTTTTAGCGAAAACCTGTCTTGAGTATCTCACTGGTATCTCTGGTAACACAACGTGAAAAACAGTGTTTGCCTCTATAACACAATAAAATTGACCTATAGCCCAGTCTGTTTCTGCTAGCTGAATGTTATTGCGCTTTGACATATCCTTGCAGTGTCCTCCTCTTTAATTAATAATGTTGCTGCCATGTATTACGAAAGTCACTCTTTTGCACATACTATTATCTTTCCAAATTAGACATTTTATAAGGCTCTAAAGTTTCAGCCTTAGGAAATACGTAGAGTGTTTTCAATCAAAAGTCCAATCTATTTACATGCACAAGAGCTGAAAGATTCTTCACGCAAGTGGTCGTACTCTTAGGCTTTTATTATTTCTGCTTGAGCAGAAAGCAATAAATATGTCTTGAGACAAGGGAGAAAGTTAATAAAAAACTGTCCTTTCCTCTTTGTGCTAGACCCTGTTTTAAAACCAACTTGTCTTTCATGAACAAATTAATTGGATTAACTCTGCTTCAGCCACAAAGGACAACAGTTTGTGTCACAAGAATATTTGTATAATGAACCATCACTGCACTTGTATACTAGGGGACCGATCCTGAAATCTTATTCAAGCAAGTATTATTAATAGCATTAACATTACAGTTCAGTGTGTGGGACACAAATAAGAAGAGAGACACATGTTGTAACTTTACCTACACAAATTTTAAGAAGTCCCTGCACCAGTGAACTAATGATTGAAATAAAAAAGACCTGTATGGTGAATGACGGTATAGAAGGCAGACTTACCCTCGACAGCCCAGCTAGTCAGAGGGCAGGTCCTCACTGTCAAAAGATATTAAAATGGTGTCCCTGGAGATATTGTCAATGAAAATTTCACTGTCATTTGAGAAGATGTCAACAAAAGGAATAAAGCTTTTTAAAAAGAAATATGACTACTTTTCCTAGGTAGGAAGCAGACTGCATTTTTGAAAAATAAATACAAAATTGTATTCAAATAGCCATCTATTTATCCTCCTCCCCTTCACCATGTTAATAACAACGTTTTAAGCTGAGACTACTGCCCAGTCATTTCTTACCCAACGTGTTCTTTTGTTGTATACGTAAATGGTTTTACACGTCTCATAATCGTATTTATTCCAAGCTCTATCTTTTTCAGCTTTCATTGATCCTCATTCATGTTTTGTAAAAATAATTTTTGTGTTTTTCTGAGTGTTTGTACAATACCTCAATTCAGAACAGGTCTCTGGCTGCTACTACAACAAACAAATGAATAAGAACATGAACAGTCATATAGCAGTCTAACCTATGGAATCGAAATGGCTGTAGTTTCTAAAAAAAAAAGTTGTCTATTTTGAAAATTACAGTGCTCTTTCGCTTCACTGTTGCTGGATATACTAGGGCAAGTATTGATATTGAAAGGCCCATTAATGCTGACTTTCCAGGGTATTATTATGTTATGTCCTATATGGACCATTTGCCACAGAACCTTATTCGATGTTTGCTTAAATGTTCAATAACCAGAATGCTTAATTAGAAACAATTGGAATTTTTCTTAATTGAAGTCCCAGTAAAAAGGTTAAAAAGGGAATTACTTGTCCCTTAGTGGTCAATGAAAAATGACCTGTGAATTAGACCATAAGGAGAAATGTCATCTCCTAAAAGTAGCCCTCTAGCCACGGCAATCTTTCTGTTGTCTGGGCGGTTGATTTCACAGTTGTTATTACTATCCATTACTGCTATTTTACCTTCTTCCTTTACAGCAAGGGCTGAAGCTCTTACTTAAAATAAAACCGTAACTTCTCATTCTGGGCGTTGTGCAAACACCCACCAAGAGGTAATGAGGGTCCCAAGGAGCTTCCAGCTGCAGACTAAGGCGGAGTGTTTATCACTTCTCGCCGCATCCTGCAGTTACAGATTTGCAGCTGCCGTTGGATGGAAGGGAGGCTGTTACATTTACACCTGGCATGAATAACTATTCACTGAGGGCACCATGCAATTGTAGACTTTTGCATCCAAAGAAACAGCGCCAGAGACGTTTGGGGTTGGGCCTGGAATTTGGGGCATCCTTAAAGAATCTTTCCATGTGGTAATAAACTGTGGTTTCACATACACTTGCTTGCACAGACTCTTTCGTCCTCCTTCTTTCTTCCTGTACTGTTTGTGAACAAAGTAATGGGCGATGAATTACTAGTATCTGTAATATAAGCCTTCCCACTTGCCGAAACTAGATACACCTTTCAGTTATGAGAGGCATAAATCCTTATTAACTATTAACTACTGTTATAGGTAGCATAGTATTATTCAAGCAATAAAAGAGTTTATTTTTTCCCTCGGTTAGTTGTAAATGAGTCTAGAGGGAACCCAGGAGTTCTCAGTTAAGCTCATTTCATACCTGTAGCAATAGCTTTAAAACCTAATCCTGGATATGTTTATACATTTTTAATAGAACCCCAATTTTACATACAATATCCTCCAGTGGCTTCAGCTGCTGCAGCATCCTCCTGAACAGTTTTTCACATAATAGGCTCAGCAGGTTCAACACTTGATTATCTTTCCTCCAGTTCAATATCTTCTCTTTTCCCTTCGTTATACACCAACAAGGGGACTATACGCAGGTTCTCTGTGGAGGATGCCTTGTACATGAACGTGCAAGCAATGTGGAATCAATGTTCTGGCTGAATCCAGTATTCAAGGAATTTAATTGAATTATTGAAATTCAGGGTTGAACCCCGGGGACATTGATCCTGTATTGTCAGCTTCAAATCCGAGGTGCACTGGCTGCTTGATAATGTGTTCATAGGATTTGCAGTAGAAGGGGTGGTGAATCAAAGCCTGTGACAGTATAGCTAACTGACAGAAAACAGAGGAACTGATGCTGAATACATTTAAAAATAAATCAATATAGACTGGCCTGATTGAACAATTCTGGCAAAGCATTGTGCTGGCATGGCTGCTGACTTACCAATTTAAGAATAGGCTCAGGATTCATGGTAGCTGGAAAGCTGGAGAGGCCTGTCGCTGGGGCGATGCATTTAACTTCCAAGACAGAGAATATTTGCTCATCTGTTTTCCTTGCCAGAGGCTAGAAACTATTGTTGTGGCTGCCAAATGAAACAAAGGGGGATTAAAAGAGAAATGAAACGATAAAATAATACTTGCAAAAAGATAAAAAAAAAATAAATTCCAAAGAAATGGCTTTCATTTAGATTGACATGAGTGCAAATGCTTTCCTTATTTTCCTCATATATTAAAAAATTATTGAGAATTTGAGGCTGGGCTCAATAAAAAATATTTTTTTAAAAAAGAGAGAAAGGAGTTTAAAAACATTTCTGCAAAATAATGCTCAGCCTTTACCATCTCTCCTGAGAGCTAAGTCATGTCCTTCCTCACCTGGGACCGCTGGAAAAAGAAGACAAAGCAGAGACAGCTGCAGGACCGCTCTGCCCTGTTGCGTGTTGTTTCTTCTATTGTTGTCTCTCACCAGCCCACCTGCTTTGTTCAATTTATCATTGTCTGCTTCCCTTGAAATGGGACCTGAGAACACTTGGCTGTGCTGGATTGCACGGCTGTCACTTTAACTTCTGCAAGAGGAGGGCAGCTTTATAGCCTTTTTGCGGCGTTATTCCCTTTGCTGGGAATAGACGATAGACAGTTCTTTCTTCTAGCGCCATGACGTGCTGATGTGCCTTAGCCCTCCTTCCTTCCCCAGCACGGCCGGTGTAAGTCAGCGTGAATATCAACAAGTCAAAGCCTCCAGGGTCAAGTCCTCCAAGGGACCTGGCACTCTCTGCCCCTGTGGAGTCAAGAGGCTCAATCCAGCTAAACCAGTAGCGCATGTACTTCTCTGTAATCAGACGACTCGTGGTTCTTAGTGCCTTGCTGCATGCACAGGACCCTTGACTCCAGTGGGAGCCAAGGTCATCCAGCAGTGCAGTGGATCCTACCTTTACAAAACTGCAGACCATATATATCTACCTAAGGCCAAGGCTTTGAGGAATAGGGATGAAGCCAATGAGACCAAAGTAGGTGCTTGGCACCTCTCACCTTCTTACGAGCTCTGTTGAACAGGAGCAGACTGCTGAAATGTGGACTTGCTGAGCATCATTCAGAAGTCCTACAAAATTTGCTACCCATTTGGCTATGATACTACTGTACCGAACTCTTACAGCTTAATTCAAACATACAGAATGTACAACAGAGCAATGGGACACTGGAATTAGTCCCATTACCTCTGGGAGACCCTGGAAAATCTAGACTTTTTCTTCAGCAACCTTAAGATAGAAGCAAGAATATTCATTATTTCTGCATTTGATAAAGTAATCAGGTATCGCCTATCTGGTAGCCCACCCACCTTTCTTTTTTTTACATTCTTGCTCCACCTACAAACATATTGCCTTGGCATCTGCAATCTAAATTAGGGGTAATGGCCAACATCAGATCAGTGTGTACCCACACTCTCAGCATAGAACAGCTGCTGCAGTTAAGGGTTGCAAAAGCTCTTGCATGCTGAATTTCAACTTAACTCCCAAAGCTGTGTGATAATGGGTGCTTTTTTCTGCCCTCCACTTGACGTCCACTTCTCACTTAATCAAAGGTGTGTGTGGACATTGTTTAGTAAGACAGAGGGAAAATTACTGGAAAGCCAAAAGGAATCCTTAGGCTCTGAGGTCTTCATGTTGTGAGTCTCAAGCCAAAAGTGAATTAGTTACCCTCTCTACGTTAGGATGTATCATCATGAGAGGGGTCTCAGATCAGCGTCCCTCTCTCCACACTCCTGAAACTCCACATCATGCAGATGCCCCTCTTCACCCATGGATCTAGAAGATATCAAAAGTCCAGTTATTTTATAGCATGCATTGCCCTGTATCTGTTAGGGTTGTCAGGGTTGTCTCAGTCTGAGAGGCTAAGGTTGTCACTGACTTTCAAGTAATATTACAAGCAAGAGGATATTTTAAAACTCATTGACTTCAGTATGTATTCCCAAGCAGTTTTCTACATTTTTCATCCTTCTTTGTTTGTTTGTTTGTCTGCTTCATTCTACCCATTCATATTTTACTTCTGTAAATTCCAAATAACAAATTAATTTATTAGAAAAATGACATTCTGTAAGTGCTGACATAACAGAAGACAGAAGAAGCGATGTTGAAAATGTTTCAAAATAAATAATCGGTGCTATGTCAGGGGAGACTACTCTGAGCAGTCCTGGCAAAGCATTTGCTGTGTTGGCATCATTAGTGTTATGCCAATTTAAAAACAGGCAGGAGTTTTGATAGTAAGAATGCAGAAAAGTCATCACAGGGGTAAAGGATTTAGTTTTTGGGACTCGCAAGGCATGTCTATACTAGTGTGTTTGACTCAAAGCGTCCGTTCTCTGGGCATAAAGAGAAGCAGCAAGGCAAAGCTGGCGTCCCCGCCGCTAACCTCTCTTCCTCCGAACGCAACGCCTCATCTGTGCAGCGCATTTGGGTCCACTCCAGATCATGCCTGGGCCCATGTTCTCAACCAAGCAACGTGTCAGGGGACATCCTAACTATGAAATCAGGTGCTTGAGGCAGAGAAAGGACTTTGTGTCCTTCCCTCAGTTCATGGGGGGTCTCTCTTACTCTGACCCAGGCAAAGAAACTAAGAAACCCTCTCCAACACAAGCATTCCTGCAATTCCAAGGAAAAAGAGCTTTGGTTTTAAAGTTATTTGTGTTTAAAAAAAGAAAAAAAAAATGAAACAAAAAAACCCAAACTTCAAATAATTCCTCTTTTCTCTTTAGAAGGTGGGAATTACACTTTTTCTGGTAATAATATTCATTTAATAACATCTGTTAATGAACCTCACTCTCTTTTTTTCACTAAGGACAAAAACTATAACTCAGTGAAATCACTGAAAACACTCCTGACGACCTTAGCAGCAAATGGATGCAACCCTCCTGGTCTTTTGCTCCCCCTGCAGCATTTTTCTTTTCATGTTGGTTCCTCTTTCCCTCTTTGGTTATCATCCAATTACTGTCTTCATTAACATAAATCAAATACTAACATATGATCAGTGCATTCAAGTAAAAACAGCAAAATACACACAGATGCTAACAACTGTGAATTCAGAAAAATGAAATGTGTTGAGCTGTAAAAGTTACTTTGCTGAGAACCCAGCCACTTTCGATTTAGAAGAAACTTTGGTTTTGGAGAATGCATTAAAATATTTCCTGCATACTTAGAATATTCTATGGTCTACATGGAACTCATTAATGTAGTCCACATACAGGAATCCTGGGGGGGTGTCTAATACACCAGAACACTGCTGTAGATCTTCAGGGGGAAAAAAGGCAGTCTGAGAAAATGCTTGCGACTGGGGAAGTGTTACAGCAACATGCTGTTTATTTTCAAAAATACAATTTCTTTTTTACACTCCAGGAGGGAAAAGAGAGAAAGAGAAGAAGAAAAAAAAATATCTTTGTTTTAAGTTTGTTGGTCTCAAGCATTGGTAACTGCAAAGGAAAATGAACTCCCTTTCCTTCCTCCGTGCAGCAGCGCAGAGGGAAATTACCTAGGAACGCGAATCATTTCTGTACTGCTTTTGCTGAAATGAGAGTGCTACTGTAGGGGAGTCCATACCAAATAGAGTGATGCAGAATATCCAAAACAAAATTTAAAACACCCAGGGCACGTGCCATTGCAGCTCCTGGGCCTGTGGAGGAATCGCAGGGTTCTCTGCTCACCCTGTTGTATCCACCAGCACCTCAGCAGCTCCAGGACCAGGGCTTCAGCGCTGCTGGGCGTCAGGCAGAGCTTTAGTGTTTTGTGCTGTGAAGTGCTTGTGTCGTCAGCATTCCTAACTGCTTCAGCTCCATGCTCAGAAGAAAGCGTCTGGATTTCATTTGCTTAGCTATTTTCCAGGTTGGTATTGACAGAAGAAATCAAGTATTGGGCTTGCAGGCAGCTGCCAAAGAAAGAACTCCAGAGCGCTTCCCAGCTGCCAGGCTTCTGGGCGCATCCCACCCAGATCCAGACTCCTTGCTCAACCACCCTCCTGCTGCTCCTCTACACCGTGAGCAAACCTGGACCTACAGGTTAGAAAGGAACAACGCCAAACTCTTCCCAAATCCCCAGAGGAGAAAAAAGTCTTTCCTCTTGAAGAAGTCATACCAGACCGTGAGAGTAGCTTAGTCTCAGGGTTGCTAAAGTCAGGGCTACTCCCCGGGGGAAGGGGACCCAGGCCGTTGGGGGATGGCAGTGTCCTCCCCGGCAAGGGCACAGTCCCCCAGTGCCCCAGCCTGGCCAGCAAAACAGGGACAGGGCTAGAGAGTCACTCTGCCAGCTGGCCCTCGGCCCAGGCAGCCAGCCCCCCGCATGGGGAGCGATGCCCGTGGGGCCCCGATAGTTAACGTCGGTAGATGGATCAATATAGATAGATATCTCTGTATAGGTATACGTTCATACGTCTCACTGATACGCACATGGCAAACTAGAGTGGCTATTTTCCATCGAATCATTTCTTTAGCGTTTTTTTCCTTTCTATTGCTTAGTCTTTTGCTAGTTTCAGTTTCGTTGTTGCACATTGTTTGCCGGTTTGTTCAGTTGAACGTTACTTTGATTTCAACAGATTAGGTCTATACGCGTAAGGACAATGTCGGTCTTTTTAAAATCGGGGTCTTGGTCTTTTTTGGCTTCATTTTCCCAGCTCCAACACAAGGTGCCTTGCTTTGGGACACTGCTGCATCACTGACTCCAGCTCTCCTTCACCATAATCAATCACGTTACCAAATCCCTTGCACTGAAAACCTTATGCATTGAAACCAGTTCAGTTTCTTGCCACCAGTACTCTAAGATTTTTCTAGAACATCTTTTTTCCAATTTCTATGCCACATTTATCACGTCCTATTCATATAAAAATTGTCCCTTAGCTTTGATGGGCCTTCTTTTTCTTTTCTGTCTACTTTTATCATATCTTTATACAAATAGACCAAAAATACTCTTGGTTGTTTTTTCTTTTTTTGTTATGTTAAACAAATTGATAAGCTTTGGCCACAAAACAGGCTTTTTGTTCTATAGCAGTACTATTAACTCTTCCTCTCTCCACCTTCCCCATTAGGAGTTTAACTTGTTGAGCTTTTATGACTGGAATTCTAAACTCTGTACCAGATAATGTCTCACCAGTGCAACTTATAATTAATACTTAATGCTTTCGTTTTGTAAAAGCCTCGCTGGATACATCTGAGAATTGTATTTCCATTTTTTACTGCTACATGCACCTAGGTGGTGCATAATAATTCTTTGACTGACTAATACCCCTAAGTCTTCCTGTTTCAACCAGTGGGCCTTAGGATGATTGCAGAAGTTCTGATTGAAGAAATTCTCATTGCTCCCTATGTTCATTACCTCGCATTTCAAACTAATTAAATCACATACGTTATCCCAGTTCTCAGGCCTATCCATTTCTTCCCATGTGATATTCTGATCATCTTCCATACTGTTAATATCTGTTACATTTGTATTTCTCGAAAAAATTTATTAACACGTTCCTATTTTTTGTACTCAAGATATCACTGATATTTTCCACAGCATTGGGTCTGATACTGATTCTTGAGGAATTACAACCAACAATTCATTTTTATTTTAGCACAAATTTTTGTGGTTCCCACACTGTGATCTTGTGCTAATCCACCTTTTATTTGAAGTATGTAATAATTTTCCATGTGCATTGAATCCAAGTAGATTAAGCGCTAAATTAATCTCTTCAGACAAGCTCAGTTACCAAAGTTCAGTCAGACACAATCCACTTGCTAATTCACAGGCCGTTGTAGCCCCTTTTTTATTCATCTCCATATATTCAAATATCATTCAAAAGTTGTGCTTAAGCTTCATATACAACTAATGTAAGATTACTGGGTTTTACTGGGCCATTTCTAATCCTTTTCTTAGACGCACCAAGCACAGTTTTGCTCTAGCAGTGCACTGTAGCTCTACCAAAAGCTCGAGTCATGGATTCCAGATGCTCCCAGACTTTGTGTGCCTTCCTCCCTTCTGAGTGGTCCTCTGGTCCAAGCGGTCCTCTGGTCCAAGCCCATGAAGCTCAGTTGTCTCAGCAGGCCATGCTGAGCAGCAAAATTTCCCCCAAAAGCAAGCCCAGCAGCTTTATTTCAAAGGGCGAGCTGCATGTGAGCAGGTCTTGCTGGTTCAGCCAGGGACCAGGATTTGCAAACAGGCTCAGCCACCCTTATTGCTCTCGACGGAATCTCCTAGGAAACAGCAAATGGAAGCTGCATTATCTTTTCCCTGGAGCCTCTCCTACCTCCAGTCCTGCAAGCAGGCACGAAGAGGAAGCCACAATAATATAGACCCTTGAGTGCACCGTGCTGCCCGAAGAGATGTTGGGAGCATCTCGTCGGGTGACCCCAGCTAGAGGTTCATCCTATAGATGTGAGATGTGCCCCTGGAGGGGGTGATGTAGCCCCGCGCTGGCAGTACAGACAGGGGAGATAACTGCAGAGCGGAGAATAACTGATGAAAGGCAGGTCCCGAGAGTGAAGCTCTGTGGGAGGTAACACAGTTGTGTGGGAATAGCGTGCGCCGAGTGGAGACTGCAAACTCCGAAGGTTTCCTTCCCGTTTGCAGAGAAATGAAACTCTGCTGAAGCTTTTGCTTCGCTGTTTGGATAAAACTCATCTTTTCCTAAGCAGTTATTGAAAATGTGGGACTATTTATTAATGAATAAGGCTTTTCAATTCAGGGATGTCATCTTATCATGGGTGATAGAATGAAATAAACAGAAAAAAGCATTTTAATCATATTTTGGTAGATTCCATCAAATCCAAAACATAATTTACATATAGCATAAAAAACTAGATAGAATTGATATGATATTATGAACAGGCAATGCCATTTTTTAATCTTCATTTTAAAAACACTTGCCTTGCTAATAAACATCAATGCAATCGTCACAGGCACAGATCTTTACTCTCTGCCCGTGAATAACAACAGGGCCAAAAGGGAATTCTCCAACTCTTTCACTGTCCGTGTGTTCACCCACAATTTCTGAATTTGTTCTAATTGCACCTCTGCTCATTAGGTGGTCCGTAATCCAAACACTCCTGATGCCAAACTCACTGGGCTGCTGAGAGAGGCATATCCAGCCCTGTGCCAGGTGAACCTTTATGGACTGGGGCAAGAAGGGTGTTCAGTAAAATGGAGGACATGTGCTAGGAGCTGTAAAAAACATCCAGAATACATAGTCCCTGCCAGAAAACCTTAAAGGCTAAAGCCTCCTTGCTGCAAACAGCTGGACACTTATGTAGCCTAACTGTCAGAGTGTGTCTCTACCCATTCAAGGGTCTAGCCCAGTCCATAAAATTATCCATGTGCACAACTGCTGATGGGTTTAGAGCAGCAGAAGCAAACGACTTATAAATGGATCTCACAGATGGCAAAACTGTTCGAAGAAGATTCCTTTTCTCCACTGGTGTGAAGTTGACTCTGAGGTAGATAACTGCTGAGGCCTGAGAGAGGGCCAGAGGGCAGTTAAAAAATAAAAAGAAAAAGGTGGTGGGCATTTGAGCCTCACAGCCTGAGCGTGGAGGAGTTGAGCATCGTGACACTTTGGCCAGCCAGAGTTTGTGCAGTAGGTATAGACTCCCAAACTGAAAACACAGAGGATTTGGAGGTGTTCGGAGTAAGAGTAGTGGCTTTTCTAGGATTGTGCTCCATCTTTTGTATTTAATTTTAGGAGCTGAATTTGAGTTCCAGAGGGAGCTCTGCTTAAGAAAGGCCGTTATGGCATCTTCCAAACCAAGCAATGAATATTGTTAAGAAATTGAGAACAGTATGTGTATATAGAGAGAGTATATATACATATATAGTATTCCCTATTAGAGAATAAGGAATGACTGCTCTTAGTTTTGCAACAGCGTACCACAACCATTTTCCTGAAAATATAGTTACCACAAAGAAAAATAACATGAGGATGCACAGAGATTTACAAATGCTTTTGTATCTGATTAGATTTACTATGAATTCTCCAAGGCTTCTCTTTGCTTTCTGGTCTCTTTAGTTTCAAAGATAAACCAATTGAATTGATAATTTAGCAATCCACATGATTTTCTTTTCAGAAGAAGTAACGTCACATGCAGCAAACTGAGGCTTCGTGACATTTTAAAATTATTAATAAATAAAATAAGATTTGGAAAACAGAGAAAGCAATGTCCATGAACTCCTCTTCATTACCATAAAACTTTATGTTAAAAAATAAAAAATAAATTGCAGTGTGTAGTGCTGAAAATATTTCTGCACTTTCAGTTCAAGTCACAAAATATATATTTCCTCATTTATCCTCACTATCTTAACAAACAAAATCTCAGTAATATGGGGAGAGCATTCATGCATGAGCTGTGCAAACATAGCACAAAACAGAAAGATTTGCAATGTTCCAGGCAAGTATTTTGTCAGCTTCTTCAGTTTGCATGTTGTTTAGAGTGTTAGGTGTTTAGATTCTGTGATAATAGGCTCTACATTGAAAAAAAAACGCTAAGGCACTAGCTAGCTAGCTTGCTGGGAGATAGGTAGATAAGGTTTCTGTTTATTTAGGTTTTCAAATACTTTTTTTACTTTTCAGACCTTTGCTGACTGTTCAGCTAAGAGCAGAATGTATCAGCCTTCCCTATTTCCAGTATGTGTTGTGTTAGAGATTTCTTATTTTGATAACTAGTAGATATTTTAAAGAGAGGTCATATCCTTAGACCCTGGGACAAGGGTCAAGAGTTAAAGGACTGACTATGACTTCTGGAATATTTTTGGCTTGCTATTGTAAGGAGAGAAACTGCATATTTTTAGTCTGGAAATGCTTTTTCTACGGATGTTGGCAATAGCCAAGTATCCGTAGGAGAAAGATTAAAAGTAACCAGAGAGCTCAATGGTATGGTTACTCATACATGTCTAAATACGCCTAAATATGATTTTGTTCCTGGACATTGATTATTAAGCAGTAACCTAACCTATAGTAAATATGCTATAAATACAAGACTTCTTCCTCTTGTAGAGATTATAGCGATGCAACAGGCTGTTATGAATAGGTGTTGCTTCACATCAGCACTTTTGGACTGTATCCTCATTGAAAAATGGTGGGTGTTTCTCTCAGTAGGATATCTGCCAACCTGAGTAGCCACCCTACTCTCAAATCTAACAGGCAAGATGAGTCTCTTGTGTCTTTGCAGTATTCTTACTGTGAGATAGCTAAATGAGGCCACCCCCTGGCCGTGGTTCACCTGATAAAAACTTCAGTGATTTTTGTGCTCAACTTGCATTTTACAGGAATATAACTAAGACATGGCAAGTTATGCCTTCGGTCGGTTTGCTTAAGGCAGCTATTAGGTTGGCATACACAGTAACCATGATGTCCTAAGGGCACAAGAAAAGCAGTTTTTGTTTGGAGGCAATATCTTTTATTACACACTGTTACACTGCAAAAAAACCCAAACAACAGATAGACTCAAGAGCCTGAAGTGACCTGAAGAAAGACTATTGTGCCTGGAAAACTGTCTGTTTTGTTGGTCTGATAAAAGATACTCTGTCTTCTGAAAAGCTTTGCATTAGCTACAAATAGTCCTGTTGGTTCAGGAGTCTTTCTAATACAGGCATACAGAGTGGTGCTGGGTTTCACTTGTACCAAAGGTGCTGCCTTGTCTTTTGTCTAATGCTACACAGTGCATCTTGCTGCTAGTCTAGGCAAAATGTTTTTGTATCTCTTCTGGAAATTATTCATATCCAAAACCACAGATCTAACATCCTTCTTCTGATATGAGCTTATGCTAAGCAATGTCTCCACACTTCCCAAAATTGCGTGTGCCTGTATCTTCATGTACTCTTTGATCATGTTGAAAGGATGAATCCATTGTGCTTGTTTATTAGACCCAACAACTGCGTTCAGTACATGGGTGGAAACATCCCCTTCAGCATGTTAATTACAAATTCACACTAGGGGTTCCTTTGTGTTCTGAGAGAATACAGTTCTTTGATTACACAAGACCTAAGTGGCATTTCAGAATATCAGCATTAATAACTCATTCCTACAGATCCACCAGGTAGAATTAAAATTAGGAAGAAGGGTTATAACTTGTCAAACTAGGTTTCTAATTAATGGAGTTACTCGTGTTGCAACAACTACTTGCTCCTTCATAGACTGCACCGTTTTCCTAAATACTGTGGTTCTGATGTCACATGATGAAGAGCTGTGGTTTTGAAAATCTACCATTATGAATTTACAGGTGAACATAAGACAATCTATTAAAAATGTTCAAAACCTGTTAGAATAAGCACAAAATGCTGGGTTTACTACACAAATAGTTTAAATATTTTTCTGCACAATGTTTATAACCATGCATGATTTCAGGTTCTTCTGTAAGTATAATGCAGTAGAAATGGTACTCTTCTTGTACAGAATGAATAATCATTTCCATAAAAGCTTTTTTTTTTTTTCCTTTGTAATTCCATCTTATGGGGACAGAAGAGCAAGCTGAAACTTTCAAAGCTCAAGTAGTATGATTGTGTTTTGCTTGGAAACTATTCAAAACAGCAATTCCTTTCATTGTCATTTACCCTATTTTATGAGTGAAGGTGGGTAATATAATCCCTCCGTGGGTGGGATTGATCTTGCCTAAATTAGGCATCTAAGATTTAGTTGTCTAAGTACAGTCTAACTCTCTTGTGCTTCCCTGAGAGTTAATGGAGAGCAGTAGATGCCTCCCGGCTGGTACTGAACCTCAGACAGAAATCTAGCAAAGACCAGATGAATTCCTCTTTGCAGATGTTTGTGTCTCTCTATTAACTATAAAAAGACCTTAGGGTGATGAGCTCAGGCTTTAACTCGCCACCTTCAATATGCATAGCAAACATTCTTTCACAAATCCACGTAATTACTGTCAAATCACTGTTTACAACGTGCCTCCCCTGTGAAACCTACAGGGCTTACAGACAATGGACAAGCTGTTAGCGAGCTCAGACTTTTTGTGCGATAATTTGTTTATTTTGTTGTTATCTTATCCCCTCCTTTCTCCCTGGTGGATGCTTTATACACATATGTGTATCTTGCCAATCCAAAGGCAAAATCCTGGCTCTGCTGAAGATGGCAGGGCCAGGATTTCTTGTCCTCCCTCAAATATCATAAAATGTACAGAACAGTTCCCAGTCTTTAATATAATGCATTAACATCTACATATCATCTCTCATGTCATAGTCCTCTGTGAGAAGTTCAAAAACCAAAACCTGTGAAGGACATATAAATAGACTGTTCAAATAAAATATCTGTGACAGTAAGATCAGCTTGTTCTGCTCCTGGGGGGAAAAAAAAAAAAAAAAAAAAAAAAAAAAAAACCACAAACCAATGCAAAAACCATACAATGTAAAATGATCCTTTCAATGAAAATTGAGTTTTTATGGTTCCTTATTAGAGACTCCTCTTACAACTAATTATATTAAACTTCTATGTTCCCTGCTTCTTCTCATCAGTAATCTCACAATCTCCAAATCTGTGAAAGTAAATGCTTAGTCAGTGTGTAAATTGAGGACAATTATCATTATGACCACACAGTAATACGAAAATAATTAGACCATTGCTAGCAGCAAAAATATAAATCAAATCAGTTTGTAATAGGAACATTAATAATTTGTTAAAGATACAATCTATTGCACGTGAAGACTGGAAAGCAGCTGAGCTGAGCTGCTTTGCTGAAGACAGTGCTTGTTTTGAAATAAAGAGCCCAAAGTTCAGTGTATGTGCATCAGTGATAATTTATGGGTGATTGTGTTCAAGAGAATTTACAACCTATTCCAAATGCGTGAACTCAATGGAACTGGGAAATCGAATGGCTGAGTGGTATTTATTATGCTACCCTTATCTTTGCCAACATGGAGGGAAAGACTGGGACAGTTCACTTTGCCTCCAGGCATCCAGTAATGAGCCAACCAGTGGTGCATTAGGAAGTAGTGGGCAAGTGGCATTATCATCAGGTGCATTTTTAGTAGCAGAGTCAAGTAGCACTGGGAGCATTATAAGTAGTGCAGTCGAGTGCTAGAGCGTTGGTTATTATAGCACAGAATGTACAATGGCAGGAAAGCTTTGGGAAATATAACAAGCAGAGTTAGGACTGAAACATCCACTTTAAATACTGCCAAACTTTGAAGAGCAGCAGCTCTAAACTCAGACTTTCCCTTTGGCACCTAGGGATAACTCTAACGGTCGAAACCTGATTCTCAAATTCGAACTCTCTCAAATCCTAGAAAATCCTGGATACATTTCTGATGACAAGTAACGCAGTCCAGATTGTTTCAGACCACAATAGGTAGTGCAGCTGAATGCCACAGTGAACTTGTCAAAAAGGAGCCATTTGACATAAGCACAGTAGCCAGGGGGGCAAAGTAACACCAAATATGCCGTCTAGTAATTATGAAAGAATTGTAAGTGATGGGCAATATTACTGAAGTCTTTCCAGATAACGATAGTCTGAAAAGACTCTTGACAGTGTCAGGAATCACGGTAAGCCTTTAGGCAAAGGGGTCTGTAGCGTGTTGGAAGGCTCTGAACGGGGTGAGGGTCTACTGCCCCACAGTAAATCTCTATGGATCGGGCAGTCAAGACCTGTCTTGAAGGAAATGTATACTAGTGTGAAAGTTAGAGCACAAGGACTGCCTCCCAGTCCATGCTTTTCTCTTACACTTGCCCAGATTCTTCCCTTCTCCACGCGCTCTCCTCCTGGGACCAACTGATCTAACATACACAGCAGGTCTGCTCCAGCATTTCACTGGGATGGGGTAAATTTGGAGAAGCAGGGGGTGGGGGAAGAGCTGTGTCCAATGCTAATCTATCTCCTTCTTTAGAGGGGTGACAAAATGTACTGGGGAGAGGGGACGAACACAGGGTGAGGTGGAACAGAGCAGAGGTGGTCTGGCCTGGTACCCACATGATGGAGCAAAGCAGGGAATAAATCTGATTATCATGGACTTTGTGACAATTTTGACACATTCAGAGCTCGTAGCTACCTCGCATGTTTGGACTCAGGATATTTCTGCACTCTCAGTGTATCATCAAGAGAAGCAGGTGATTGATATGAAATCTGGTCTCTGGTCTTCTTCCAGCTCTAGACCAGCAGTGAGATCACAGTAATGCTGGAAACCATTGACGTGTCTTGAATGGGAGGCATGGCAAAGTCTCAATATCTTTTGCAGTCCTCATTTCTAAGTCCACACAAAACTGTAAACCTCCAGAATGTTTTTGGTTCTGCAGCCCTAACCTATCCAGATCAGATGGCAGTTTAAGGTCAGAGTGAAGGATAGATGAAACATCTGTATAAAGCTTAAGTCCTGCATAGGAAAGACTGTGAAGACTGTGAAGAGTGCAGTGTCCTCTCTCTGAGGTGGTTACAGCAGGGAGCAGAAGGAAGACTAAAGGAGAGTTAGGAAATACTACTAAATCACATGTGGGAAGTGGTTTTCTCCACGTCTTCTGACAATAGCAGGTGTCTTGGATGGAGTGTAGTTTATACCTGCATTAAGACCCCGCAAACAGGAAAGAAGACTGAGTGTGCATGCAGATAGATCCAGAGCGAGTAATTGAGACCTTTGACTCCATTATTTATTAAGACTTTCCCTGTGGTTGGTGATAATAAAAGGCTTTGGTGCTGGCGTTAGTTATGATAGGCAATGAAAACGTGGCTGGCATCTTCACTTAACCGCATAGGGAGATTTCTTTCATCTGATATACAAAAGCATATGCTAGCCACACTATCTATGCTCATGGAGCATGGGAATATTTCTCTGCAGATAGCCAAGAGGTGACTCCCATATAAGAAAATTAAAGATGATGAGCAGCTTGGTACTGAAATCTTAGCCATTTAGGTGGGAATTAGAGACTGAAATGTGAAAATGCTACCAAATTGGTGCAATTACATTGAATCAAATTGGAAAAGCAGCTCATAACACATTAATAGAATTTACTATAGTTGCTGAAGGAATACAAGGAATACAAAGGATCCTTTTTCCTAGTACAATAATAGTTGAAATCCTTGGAAAATAATTTATCTTTTAAAGAAAAAGAAAACCCTCACTGGTTTGCATCTACTGCATTTCCCACTTTTCTTAATGTTCAATTACTTTCAGCTTAAAAAAAAAGTGGAGGAAAACAAGTATGTCATTGGAGGTTGTTTTGGTATTAATGAAAATTCATGTATTTGTATTCCATTTTAAGCAAACATCTCTGGAGGTATTCAAAAAGCACATAGACGAGGTACTCTGTAACATGGTTTAGTGGGCATGGATGATGGTTGGACTCGATCATCTTGAAGGTCTTTTCCAACCTGAATAATTCTATGATTCTATGATCTCTTTTATTCTCTGTACTCTCTTTTAAAGAAAACTCATAAGAAGGGAATTCATAAGAAACTTGTAGTTGAGTATGCTGCCCTTCTTCTGTTTCACTTTTGTGTTGGCTTACATAAACACATTTGCTCTGGAAAGAGGATTTCTGCAAGACTGTTTTAGGGAGGGACCAGCGCTTTTGCAGTGCTTAGACTGATACTAAAATCCAGGCTGTCTGGATCTGTAACCAGTAACAAATTGAGCTGGTCCGGCAACAAACGTAGAAATAAATGCCAAGTTAACTTATGTTCTTCTCATATGGAACTATCATTTACGAGGTACGTGTTATTTCTTCTTCAGGTATAGGTCAGAAGTGAAAACGTACTGCAGCTCTTGTAAAAGTGGTACACAGCAGCAGTGTCTGTGTAGATTCATGTCTGAGCTCGGTGAGTGCATCTCCTCATACATCTTACATCAATTTTTATGACATATTGTCTCTCCTGGAATTCTGGACGTTGTTCCTATTATTCAGTTTTCCACATTCGTGCTGCCTGTCTACCTGTTTCTGCTGACACCAAACAATTATGACTAGTCCTTTGCTATGCAAAGTGGAGATCTTCCTCCTCTGAACTTTAAAGGATGTCGCTCAGAACATCAAGTGGTTGCCATTAGAAACTCAGCATTTTCTAAGAAACGCATGTTCAGAATGAAGTATATAGAGAACCATTACCTTGGACACAGAAATAACTGGAGTTTATTGAGAGTTTTCTAAATGCCTGACAGAGAGTTTCTAGAGTGCTGAAGCTTTCCAATTTTCTATTAGGAAAATGGATGTCTGAGACATGAATCACTCCTTAGAAGGGTCTACAGCTTCCACTGATTAAAAAGGGAGCGCAGAGGGACGAGCCTGATAGTGAATTCTGCACGGTAGGTGTTTATACTTGGTCAGACGAGACTCATCTATAGTGACGTGTTTCAGTTTGGGTCAATAAAAACATGTTTGGGGTTAATCTGATCCAAAACAACAAATACATACGTACCTAGATTCAAATACACTGCTTTGGATATGACAAACAAGCACAATATTCAATGAGAAGTGACTGAACAGACTACTGAAATATATTTCCTTACATTTCTTACATTCCCAGTCATCTTCATATCATATCCACATGTTCTTTTGACATACCTAACTGCATCCCATACCCTCAGTGTTTTCCCATAGTAACCCTATATTTCTCTTTGAGTTTGTACTGGTTATGACTAGCATAGAGTTAATTTTCTTCATAGTAGCTGGTATGGGACTATGTTTTGGATTTGTGCTGGAAACAGTGCTGATAACCCAGGGATGTTTTCGTTCCTGCTGAGCAGTGCTTACCCAGAGCCAAGGGTTTTGCTGCTTCTCCCCCCACCCCACCAGCGAGCAGGCTGGGGGGGCACAAGGAGTTGGGAGGGGACACGGCCGGGACAGCTGACCCCCACTGACCCAAGGGATATCCCAGACCATAGGACGTCGTGCTCAGCATGTAAAGCTGGGGGAAGAAGAAGGAAGGGGGGACGCTGGGAGTGATGGCGTTTGTCTTCCCAAATAACCATTATACGTGATGCAGCCCTGCTGCCCTGGAGATGGCTGAACGTCTGCCTGCCCGTGGGAAGTGGGGAATGGATTCCTTGTTTTGCTTTGCTTGTGTGCGCGGCTTTTGCTTTCCCTATTAAACTGTCTTTATGTCAGCCCATGAGTTGTTTTCTCACTTTTACCCTTCCAATTCTCTCCCCCATCCCACCGAGGGGGGGAGTGAGAGTGCAGTTGCGTGGTGCTTGGTTGCTGGCTGGGGTTAACCCACAACAGAGTTTCACCCACCTTCTCCTTTTCTCTTACCTTTAACTGTCTGCAGAGTTTTGTCCCTGTTTATGGTATGCTCTGACTGATGAGTTTGGTGATGGGCATCCTCACAGTGAAAAAGAGCAGATAACTCTTTGCCTTGCAGTAACATACTCCTTCTGTGGGTCACTGACATAGGCTCCCTTTCTCTACGTAGCTGCCTATGTTCAAGACACATGTAGGGACTTAATTATTTTTTTGTTTTGCTTTCATGCAAAGATCAACATTGCCAAAAAAGTTCAAAAGCTGTTGCTCTGGGGGAAATGACTGAAAGATGAATGGGTAGCCAGACAATGAGCACAATCACAAAAGATGTGTTGTCTTGAGAAAGAAGCCTGAAAATATTTCAACTTATCCCTAAATGAGGTATTTATCTCTGAGTGATACATACAAAGCTGCATTTCTCTGGGCTCCTGCTGTCCCTCATGAGAGTTTTGGTGTCAACGTCTTATTTCTTTTATTATCCGGGTTCCTCTACTAAGCTCTATCCTCCCAGGAGCAGAGGGAGTGGAGAAGACACCACTCAAAGCACCAGCCAGAGGCCTGTCAATGCGTTGGGAAGTCTAGCCCAGGGGAGGGAATTACACTCTGAATATTAGGCATGCAAATTAACCCTTCTCAGGGGGAAGTCCAGGGATGCTAGCTTATAGTACTCTACCAAGTGTTTTCTGGTACTCCCATCACTAAAAATAATGTTGAGTTTTCAACTTTGCAATGCACAATTGCAGTGAAAGAGCTTCCCGTGAGAGGAAAGCTCCATGTTTTGACCAGGGCTAGATAATGTGAGAACTTTATGCATGCCTCAATGTGTTAGTGTAAGCAATCGTCTCCTCTAATAGGACATATGTCTTCAGTGAAGATATGCACACTTAGTTTGAGATTGTTCACACATTTTTAATATGTTTACCCAGTTTTTACTTTCTGTTTAGCAATGTTTTTGAGATTTGTGTCTTTTAATTCCAGAAGACCATCATCAAATTTTATTTTATTTCTTGCTATTACCTGTGTAGTAAAGAAAGATGCTGAAGAATGAATCTGGAGAAGGAGAGGAAAGAGCAAGACATCTTCTGTACTTATTGATGGTAATGTGCAAGTAGTAGAGAATGTCTAAGTGTCTGTGTGTATGGCTTTTGTGTACATGGACCACAGATAGGTGGTAAAAAATCACAGACAGCCAAAACAAAAACGCCTCTACGTTCTCAGAACATAAAACGATTCATAAACTTCAATCATACCCTTAAATTTCAACATCTTGAGGACTTGGTAGGTGTAATTGCTTAGAGAGAAATTTTACATTAGCGAAATAATAGAAATATTTACACTTATTTTAATAATTGTCTATCAAAACCCCATTATAATCCAAGTCAGAGCCTCTTCATTAACTTTAGCGAGATTTGGATCAGTCCATTTGAGCACAAGGGTGAATAAACAGACTTTGTCATTTCTCTCACCGTGCTGGGTTTATGCGTTTTTGCTGGGTCTTCCACTGTAAATGCCCTTTTGTGAAACTCTGAGATGTAAATTCAGGGACTAGCACCTTCAGTGCTTTGTTTGATCTCCAATGCCATGACATGATTTAAGAAGAGGCAGTTTCTAAAGTGCACTTGCAGCTGACTCAGACAGGCCTTTATAGTATTGATTGCAGGGAATGTTTGCTTTATGTACTGTTCAGTACGGTAATCCTAGATATATTGAAAGTGGGATCAGGGATCAGCATAAAATGATGTGACATTGTTTAGAAAAAGGATATACCCCTACCAGATCTTTGTAATTACAATGCAAGGAAGTTTGATGATGCCATTACTGCATTAATTCACTCTCTATAAAAGTTAAAGTTAAAAGCAGCAACAGGATCATCGTTTGTAACAGGAAAAAAACCTTACATTCAGATCGTAAGAGGTTTCTTTAGTAAAGATCACCAAGACTTTTCATTGATTTGTTTAGACAGATGTCTCGAATAGTTTAGAACTATTCCACAGTTCATGCATAATGAGGTCCATAGCATTAATTATGTATGTAATTTCATTAGAAGAAATGCTCTCTTACAGCCATATGCAGCATGTTGCATTTACTCGCACTATGAACGATGCCACTTTTTAATCTATCAACACTTGTCACCACCATAGCTGAATACTGCACCATGAGAGCCTCAACTTCCAGCATAAATCTCCCCTCTTTCCATCAAAGTCAGGACTCTTTCATGCCGGCAATACTTCTGACGCACCTATTTGCGCTCAAGTTGTTGCAGACAGTATAAATTAACAGCTGCCAATATATGGTGGCTTTCTTTGGTTTTCCTCCAAAATTATGTTTAGGGCAAGGACTCTGGGTTAAAAATGAAAGAGCTCAGACAGTCAGAACAAGTGAATTGTCAGGAGGCAGGGGATTAACAATATGTTTATATAAAACTGATGCCTGCTCTCCCCATTAGAGGTGGAACGGGAACCTCCCAGCGCCTTTATCCAGCGTGCACAGCCGGGTGCTCCGTAAGCGAGTGGTACCCAGGCCGGGAGTGGGGTGGGATGGCTGCAGCTTCCCAAATTGCACGTCCCGAATTGTGAGCCTGCCAGCGGAGACAGCAGTAATAGATAGCATTTCTCTGTTAGAGCTATTAAATAAGCTAATATGGTTGAAGGAGGTACAGTGGATGTGTATAACATTTACAGAGTTGGTTTTAGTATAAGATTATTCAGCTCTTCTAGGATTTATAGCTGTTGAACTACAAATATTCCCCACTGTGGACAGACTTCTGTCAATATACCAATTCATTTGGGAGATTTTAAAATCATTAGGGAAGGTTTGCAATTGATATACCCTCAGGAATCACTGTGTTTTACCACTGTGATTTACAGTTTGAGGTGCTTTTGCATGGGATAATCCAAATGCTGTTTAAAGCTCAATCACTTGAGATTAACTAACCTGTTAATTCCTGACTGATCTATGCCTAACTCCTTCACTCTGCCCAGGGTGGTTTGTCTTCAGGATCAAGAAATACAGGCTGAAATCCTGTACTCATAGGAATAAAATACTAGTGTGGCTGTTAAAAAACCCGAACAAAACAAAACAAAGCAACAACAACAAAAAAGCCCCCCCCCAAAAGCCTTAATTGCAATGCAGTAAGTTGTGCTGTGAAACCATGGAGCTCTACACAGTAAAATGCAACTACTTTTTGGTGAATGTGATATCCTTACAAACAAAATTCCAAAGTACAAGTGAAAGAATGTGCATTTTCTGAGTTCAGTTATACCGAAATGATTGATTGTGATACAGTCTGATGTTTGGTTTTCTTTCTGCTTTGTCTCAGTCATTTTTTAACCCCCAGTCTTCCTGTTAAAAAAAAAAAATCTTTATTTTGATTTTACTGTGCAAATTCCAAAAGTTCTTTAAAATCCAGGTTATGATTGCATGCATTTTGATTAAGTAGGTCTTACAGTTTAAAGTTTCAGCATTTGGGAGAGAGTGCAAACCAAGCACAACAGGCTACAAATGGTATTTTAAGATGGGGGTATTTGTTCTGCCAGGAGCTCTGGGCTACAGTACTCCTTCCCATGGAAAGTTTGGGGTGGTTGTCAGCTTCTGATGTCATTCGTTCCCTGTCTGAACATTGCTGTGCTACTCCTGCCAGGGATGGCCTGATGAGCTCCTGGCATGTTGCCGTAAGTGTCCATGATACAGTATGAAAAATTTAACACATACTCTACATGAAACAGCCATTGCATAAAAAAAAAAAAAAAAAAAGCCACCAAAAACCTGAAGAAGGTCTGCAACCCAAAAACAACCTCTCCCATGTGTGTGCACTAATGCCTGGGCTGCAGCGCTGTGATCTTTTTTGTGTTTGCTGGCCCATGGAATCTCTCCATCTTTGGCTTCCCAGTAACACAGCTTGGAGAGTGAAGACTCAATTCACTTCAGAGTACCTCATACGCTGGAAATGGGAGGTTTGTGTAGGGTGTAGATGCACGTGTGCCAGGCTCAGTCCTTGTGCTCCAGTCACCCCAGTATTTGATAGCTGTGGGGATGTTGGGATTGTGCCAGCAGCTGCACTTTAGATGCACACAAGCTCTGAGCTCATCTTTTCCCCCGAGTCTCTGAGGAAGAAGAGGAAAAGGCTTTGTCTCAGGATCCTGTCTTGCTGTCTGTACCTGAATGACCTAACTCACCTGCAATACACCCTTCAGAGCAGAAAATACAGGATGAAATCCTACACTGACAGGAACTAAGCAACAGCGCAAGTGTGATACCCTATTACTTGTTTTGGGAAAGACAGATATGCGTACCGCAGGCTGTTCAATCTGGCAGTAAGCCCCAAACCCCCGGGGAAGACAACCAGCTTATCGATGCCTCAATCACCCTCTCAATTTGCTATGCAGAAACTCTCTCAGAGCTGCTGCCCAACAGCCCCTTCACGGTGCTTCTGTTGCGAGCTCCCACCAGGGATGCGGCAACTGTTACAGGAGACCAGAGGTTTGCCCGGATCATTCCCTTCTCCCAGACTACCCTATGTACTGCCATGCAGTACAGAGATGCAGAGGTGTCTAGAAGTCCCCTGTATCCCAGGAGATAGAGGAGATTCCTTGCACCCAAACGATGCTCCCCAGGGGACCTGTAGCCCCACTCACAAGGCAGCAATCACCTTACACATGGGGGAATCTGGCCTTTCCCATCAGCTTGCTTGCCCAGTTCCTTTCCATGCTTTGAAAGTACATTTTTTTGTTTAAATGAATAAACAAACAAGTGTATTTGCCATCCCCTCTTCTCTTCAAATGCATGTTGCTTTGGAAAATGCATTTTATTACAAGCTACAGGGTATAATTTTGTGGGATCCCCAGTGTTAATCTATTGGCAGCGTGTCACTGAAGCGTACTTAAAATTAAGCTATGCTATGAAATGCCACGTGCTGTTTAAGCACTGCCAGCACACTTACCGCTTGCCCCGAACATAAAGCCAATCTCTGCCCCGAAGTGATTACAGCAAGGGCATTCAAGAATCAATCGCTACATGACCGGTATCACTTCGCTGCAATGCTGTAGCATGCCAAAAGCGGCGTGCGTTACGCGCAACAGCTCGGGGTTGGGGGGGGGGGGTGGGTCCCGCTTTTCTTACTCACCCCTGTAATATATCTAAGCCAACTGCAAAGGGAGCTGCAGCTTGAAAGCAAGTCGGTGGCTGAGTACCGCATCGCCGCTCACACGCACGCAGAAGGTGTAATGCCTTAGGAGAGCGGTGCAGGATCACCCAGACACCTTCTCCCTCCATCCCTTCACCCAACCCCGCCGCCTACAACACCCATTTATTGCTCTTCTATACCCAGCTCTCCGCCTCGGTTTGCCAGCGGGAGTCAAGAACCCAGCTCAAACCCTGAAGGCTCTTCTTGCCTCCATCATTAGTTTTTTTCACGCTGGTAGTTTCTCCTGCTTGTTTCCCCCCCCCCCCCCCACCATCGTATCTCCCGCCCGGCCAGGAGCGAACCGTGAGCGGGCTGTGCCATCTAGTGGCTTCGGGGCCAAACCGACGGCCGCTGGCGTTTTTTTGGGGGGTGGTGGTTCGTGCGATAAATTACAATCATCTCCTCCCTCATAAATATCAACTGGTTAAACTTTGACTTCCGTTTTAACATGCGGAAAATTAAAATGTATACCCCTGTCTTGAAAACGCGGTAATTAAACATAACCCACAGGTGCCGTTTTAATGATGCCGGTTCTTCAGGCTCACGGGCTAAGCAAATACGGTTTGTTGTTAACTAATTACGTTGTCTTAATTTGCGGATTTGAAAAACTTCAATGTCCTGAACAAATAAAATCGTTATCTTGGATTCCTTCGCCGTACCTCCTGCCTCGCACCATCTGATGCCCAGCACTGCGGGTTTTTGTTGCAGGGAGCAGCAGTCAGGGAGTTCAGCGAGACTCCGGCAGCCCTCCCGCACCAGACCGCGATCTGGTTTGCGAATCCCCTCCCCGGCAAACCAGGAAAGCTCACACGATTCTCACCAACGATGTCTAACGGTGACTTTAAAAAGGCTTGAACTCGTCTCCCTGTGTTACCTTTTCGACACGTATCTTAATTAACCAGGGAGAAAGCATCGCTCAGACGGTGTCTGTTATTGAACGTAGCTGAGCCGATTTCCCCCCTCCCTCTAAGCAAGCAGGCAAGCAAGGCATCTTCTCTTTCAAGGAAAACACTTCACATCCATCAGTGACACTGTGGCCCGTGCGAAACTTTCGTCTAACTTTCTCCTCTCAAAAATGTAAAGTAAGAAAACAAAGTCTATGCATCATTTAAAGATGCCCCAGGACAGCTTTGAATTATGCAATCCACAGTTATGTGAGCTGCTGCTCTGAGGGATTCTTTGGCTCTTTCGTGACACCGATCAATCCCCTCTTGGTTTTATTTAAAAGACCCAGTCACTGAAGCATTCAAACCACATTATTCACATCATTCATTCACATGCCTGGAAAACAATGCAAATAAACACGTAAGGAAGAATGAAATATATGCTAACTAGCTACACTTTTCACAGGTTGGCCCCTCTGATTAGAAATCGTTCTGGGAGGAAATAATGGGAGGATTAAAACCAGCTTTCAGCCTATTTTAAGCCAGGTTGGGGTCATTGCCCTTGTCATTCAAAGGGTCGGTTCCTCAGGTGCAATCAAATTGCATAGGTTGAGGCTGTTGTGCAAAAGGTCTGTCGCTCCGTGAAAGGCATTCCCTTGGCCTGTGTTTGAGCAGTCCACGGGCTGTTTTAAATCACACCAGCCTTTCATATCACAAGGTGCCCAAAAAAAGAGACCAAGCACCCGTTTAACAGGGCACATCGGCCACCGCACCGTTTTCCTGGGTCGTATCCCTGTTTACCAGGGAGGCCAGCAGCAGGGCTCGGGAGCGATGTGGAGTGCCTGTATCATTTCTGTGTGATAAAGGCACACCCAGCCCTCCGGGGGCTAATTATCCGGGTGTGATTTCAAGCGATCGCCAGAGAATCTGCTCCCAACAATGCTGCGTGTCAAGGCCTGACAGGTCGGGCAATTTTCAAACGATCACAGCCGGGATATTTGTACAGGAAGATTTCAGAGCCATATGAAATTGCCTGCCCTGAAAATCCCGGTGCTGAATACAGACGTACATTATTGATCTTGGAGGGCTCCAGACTCAAACTCTACAGCCCGCCCTCACTTAGCCTCCTCCCGCGGGAGCAGGCATGGAAAACGATGCTGTCAACCTGCTGCCCACCCCTCCCAGAAGCAGCTTTAGCCCTTCGCCTCCCTCCTCTCCCGGCTGCAATCTGACTTTTCCCTAGCGCATCCTGCAAGGTTATTTACTGCTGTTGGAAGGAGAGCAGGGAGCAAATCCCACGAGGGGGGACTGTGGCCTAAAATCCAGATCCTCAGCCAGCAAATTTTGACCATGCTGAAAAGACAAACGCCCTCTCACAAATATAACCGAGGGACATATATGGCAACGTAGCCTAGAGGATGCTGTCCTGGACTGGTCCTCCGTAGACCTGGATTGCAGCCTTGTTCTGCCTCTGGCTTACTTTGTATGCATTTTCTCCACTCTGCACTCAATTTTACAGTAGCTTCTAGCTCAGGCACTTAGGCATCTGAACCGCCAAATGAGGTTTTGAAAGGTGTGTTCGCATTTGCATATATTTTCCAAGAACATGTCTTTATTTATGCCTCTCTCTAGTAGTAAATTTTAATCCTGCTAACAGCAGGAATAAATGTAGTGGGCAGAATAAAGCAGACTCTTGGAGCTTAACTTATTTTTCTTATTCTCTTCAAACAATGTATAGCTTTTCAAGCTTGCCTTTAAAGGACAAAAAAAATCTCTACTTTGAAAAAAAGGCTTTCTTTGCTAAGCCATAGACAAACTTATGTGCCTCTGTAGAAAGGCAAAAGGAGATTGAAACAGCCTTAAGACAACCAAAGTATCTTTTATTTCCTATACTATTTAACGATGGTTGCTATTACTTTCAGAATCTAGTATTTTGCAGGTAATAAAAAGAGTGAAAATCAATCAAAACAACAGAGCACACCTCCCAGAGGACAAAAAAATCCTCAATATATAACTGCCTGCCAGAAAGCAAGTGTTAAAATAACCTGCATCAGGTAGAAGTGCTGCAATAAGAAATGAAGACAAAAACGCAGAACTATAAAAGAGACAGCTCACATTTTAATTGAAGAATTGAGCAGCGGCTGACAAGTCGCTGTGCTCTGTTTCCATAGGCGCTTCCGAAAGGCCGAGCTGCAATGCATAACACCCAGCTCAGGCAGCAACGTTCCTGGGAGGGTTCAGGGACACAAACTGCTTTTATTATTGTTAGTTAGGCATCAGCAAGCCACCAAAAGTGAAAATCAGGCTTCCCCCACTGGGCATGCTTGGGAAGCTGACGCAGAAATCTTACTGGAAAAGGTGTAGAAAGGAAAAATAAGCAGGAGGTTTTACAGAGTCTTAGTGAGAAATTACTGTCGTCGCTCCTCAAAGAGAACAAGGCTGTAGTTAAGGCCTCAATACTAATGCCATTAAAGTCGGTGGAAGTTTTAGAAATACTTGAATAGCGGAGGGTTTTTTCCCCTTCAGTTTTCCTCCCAGATCCAATTAATACAAAAAGGAATTGACTGATTCACCTATTGTTCGAGTCTCGCTTGCCTTGTCATATCTAAAGCTTGCTCCTAAGGTCTGCAGAGCCACAGAGCATCTATCACACTTCTGAGCACTCCATAAATAAATAGTACGAAGTGTAATGAGAATACTAATGAAACGTGTAGCTTTGTGATTGAAAACTCTCCCTCCTCAAGCTGTATTTTTTAAGGAAAATTAAAAGGATGAATTGTAGCACCTGATGTCAGAAAGCCTCCCCAGTTAATGTATTGGTTGCCATGCCACAATATTACAGAAACACTGATATTTTATATGTGGTACAGTCTTGTAATTTGAGAGGTATTCCACTGCCAATTAGAGATCCAACAGCTGCCACTGGCCAGGCAAAATTGCACTCAGGAAAAAAAATAAAGAAAAGATGTGAAAAGGAAAAATGTAGTAGACAGGCAGAGATGTTTTCAACATGTTTCACGAGGGCACGGAGGGGATCCAGCAGGGCACACGCTGCTGGCAGAGGAGGCAAGGCAAAGGGCTAAAAGACCTGCCGAGCCCAAAGGCTACCTTCAAACTGAAAAACACGAATTGCCATGTGGCGTACCCAGTAAATGAGGCTCAGAGGATTAAAAAATCACATCTAAGGCTCTGCAAAGAATTGTGATGGGTGGAAATAACACCCGTGCTTCTGATTCCCCTTGGTGCCCGGCCGCACAGCTGCCCGGTAGCACAGAAAAGGGTTAAAGGAAAACCATAGAAGCGAGCGACTTCAGCAGATGTCTGACCTACTGCAGAGATTGCTGTGGAAATCTGCCATGGGAAACTGTACCAGGGCTCAGCTGAGGCTAATTGCTCCACGAGGGACAGAAACTAGGAAATACACACGCATTAAAAAAAAAAAAAAAAAAAAAAAAGAATTTTATGGCTTTCTTATATTCTAAATTTGGACAGACCCAAGGGCCAGAGCTTCCCTGGGAAGAAGGAAAGGGAGTCTGCAGAAAGCCCTTTTGCCTTGCATTTGTTTGAACTCTGATTTCAAGAAGCTTTTTGCCTCTCTTTGAATTCAGGCTGCATTAATAAGCACTTTGACTAACATTTAGGCAGGTAGCTAGTAGGGATACTGACATATTTAGTGTCCCTTGTTTCTTATGTATTTTTCACTTTTTAAACATAAGCCTATGAAACTAGTCATGTCAAGTATTTCATGTGGTTACACCTGTAAGGTCTTGCATTATCCCTGCCTCTCCATTTCGTGATGATGCTGTGGGTTTGGGTTATATCATAGTGGAAAAAAAAAAAAAATTGGGAAGGCAGGGACATCCTTGTTATACATTGCCAGGCTTCTCAGCACAGCGGATCTCTAATCCCACTGTTACCACTGTATTTTTGGGACAGCTTTCGGCATATACATATTGACAGGTGCTGCTCTTGCCTTTCACCCTGTTGAGTCATAACCACAAAATAGTTACTCAGCTCTAAAGCAGCTGGATGCTGATGGTAACCCGTGTTTTCGCAAACCCTTTTTGGAAGACAGGTTTAAATTATGAGTTTAATAACGTATTATGGCACAGAACTTCTGTTAGTTAAACAACACAGTAGAGGAATTAAATGTATCCTTTTCAATCAGCCCTACACTGGCAAAAAGCATTTTATATTCAGGTTTTAAACAACCTACAGAAATTATCAGGGGATTCTATTAGACTTGGTCAGGAAAAGCTTTCACGCTTGATAAAAAGGTCAGCAAAACCAAACTAAATGGATTTTATTATTATTATTACAGTTCTTCTTCCAAAACGTATGGTGTTAAACCCCTCTTGATGCCAAAATTGAAAACAAAACCCCTTTCATTTTCATGAAAACATGAAAAATTTCATTGCCACGCTTTTCTGTGGAAATTTTCACTTCGATAGAAGGGCAGCTTTTGGTTCAATAAATGTGAATGCCTCAACACATTAGTTTTCTGATAAATTAATCTCTATAACTGAATAACCCTTCTGTAAGGCTGTTGATATATTAATTAAAATGTCTTTCCCTTAAATATTGTTACGTTTCTCCTGTTATGAACTGTTCCCACATGGACATTCCTTTCTGTAGTGCAATCTATGTATTGTTTTAAAAGATTTAACAGTAAAGAGGGTGGCTGAGATAAAGCAGCTTTTTCTGTCATTGTTTTCCACTATTTCCCTTCAAGATTGAATAAGCGTGTTCCTTCCATGCCAGTGCAAAGATTTCCTGTCACCAGGCTCTTGATAGTCTCCATGGAGATCCATACTGTCAGTTTAGTGGTTTCAACCCTAATTTCATGGTTGCTTCATTGCTGAGAATCCCTCCATTCAGTAAAGCTTCTAGGACTGTGACTGCAAGAAGGGAAGAAATGGCAATAAAGTTATCAGTAAAATAATGAGAACTAAACCTCTACTTAATACAATTAGGATATTATCCTGTAAATACATCTGTAAACCATGGTTAAGAAAAGGACATTTCTCATAAACATAATGCAAAGGAAAGTAAGTAAGAAACTATTTAAATGTCCAAGTGCTTTACTTAAACTATATCTGTGTGAGATTGTATCGCTGTAAAATTACTCACAGGTGTAAATTGTATTCAGGTTGAAGCTTTATATTATTCTTGATCATGTCTCATTCTTTCTTCCATTTAGAAATCTCTTTTTGAGACTCATTTCGATGATGAATCTTTTTATTATAAAAATTAAAGTATTTGCTGCAACATTAATTAATTTTTCCCTGCTGTAATTATTAGAACTGAGCAAATAATTCACAATGAATAATTCATCTGCTGAATGCAACCTCATTTTCTGCTTGCTGAATATCTGCTAGCAAATCTACTTTCTAGTTTATTTGTTAATCAAAATCATCTGACCACTTTTGGCAAGTATTTTTAACTATGGATTGAGCCTGAACAGTTTCCTGTGAGCCTTTAATATACAGTGCTTGCTACATGAGCTGCATTGGTACATTGTAATTGGTCTGGTAAAGCACGTGACTTTATTTAATTTTCCCAGTTTATATACTCTGGGCATGAGTACATCTGTATGTGAATTTCAGTATTGTTTTTACAACTTCAGAATTTGTTTTCCTGCCAGAACTCAATTATTCAAATGTCTTTGAGGGAAAAACCCACTAAAGGAAATGTGAATATTTCAATTTATCAAAGGCTGAACCAGTGTTTTCAACATTTTACTTACAGCTTGCACTCAGCTTTAAGCAACTATTACGTTACTGAAGGAGGAAATCATGAGTAACAACCTCTGCAGCCGTATTTTATGACCTCTCTAGTTAAAATGCAGAGTGATTTCATGTCATGGTGGGTATTAGAGAACACTGACATTGGGTGTCTGAGAAGTCCTTTGTTGTCACAATAAAAGAAATTTTGCAGACGATGGATAGTACATCTGTGAAGATTTTCTGCATAAATTGGAGGAACTGGATACAATTTTGCCAGAAATAAGACCATAGGAAAAATTTTAAGAGGTGACTTCTACATAGAGCAACCTATACCTGACTGAAAGCCAGTGAGACAGGTAGCCCTATATCTTTCGGTACTTTAAAATCTTCATTCTTATTTTTCAGTTACTGTTTCAAGGTGAAAATCTTTATCTGGATGATGAGGAGTCTCCACAGTAGTGGAAGCCCACCTCTCACATACCTGTAGGCTATACAAAAAATATCACCCCTCCAACAAATGCACCATCCTCAGCCATACCTTGCTGGCCAGAATAGCTGGCTGATATTTAAGGAGACAGAATAATTGTTTCTCCCCTCTGCATCCTTTGCTCCTTTGACACATTTTGGGTTTTTTTTTTTTCTCTTTTTGAAAGATACATTGAAGGAATACTATCTGTGCCCACGGAATGCAGAGACATCATGTGAAATACCCCATAGGCCCTTTTCATCACTGTTGCGCAGTGGGACAGGATCAGATCCTTATGAAATTAAGTCAAGAAAATATTATACCAAGCAGAGCTATAAGCTCTGCACAAGAAAAGGCGGAAGACATTGGGCTAATGGACAATGTGCAGCAGAGTTCTGCCTACTTGATTCCACAAGAAAAACTGTTGTTATGCTTGTTAACTGGATTAATGAGTTTTCCTTGATTGGCATAGGGTTCTGGGAAGGCAAGAATTAAAAAGGAAGCTGAAATGAACATTACAGTTGTTTTAATGCAATTGAAACTATTGCCTTCCCGTTCTCCAAATAACCTCTGAATATTAGCTTTAATGAAGTAAGGTTCCAAAATTTTAAATAGTGTTGTGTTAGATTCTCAGTTTAATAATATAGCCTGGCATATAACTCTACAGAAACAAGGGAGAGAATATAACACCAGCAGGGCTTCTTGTTCATTAAAGAATTGACTTTTTAAACTCTAGAGCAGATAAATTTGGGGTTTCTCAGCAATAAAGCAAAATGGTACATTTTGTGCTTCAAGATTATTATTTCTCTATAATCTTAAATCACATAATAGGACATTTTACACAGCTGACTGTTTATTGCCCTTTCTATTTTCTTCTCTTTCTCTTAGTTTTTTCTTTTTGCATTACCTTAGTGTTTCTCAGAATCAATGCCCTATAAAACAAACCCTTCCATTGCCTTGCTAGCCTGCTACGTCCTGACCTGGCAAAAATAAAGGAGGCAAAATTAATGAAGAAAGGACACGTACGATACAAAGAAACTTTACGAATGATGGCTCAGTTTTGCCAGAGAAAGATCTTAGGTGGGTGTCCTGCCATTCTTATGTAATAAACTAGGCTTAATTAAAATGGGTGGAGTAAATCAGTCCAAACGTGGACACCTGTGGTACTGATGCCTACATTTGAGCTGAGAGCAAATGTTTCCTTTACAGTGACTTTCCCCGCACAATCCGTGTCAACCTGTGTTAGATATTAAAACACAAGAAGTCTTCCAAAAATGCTTATTTTTGTACATTTTCTGTTAAGGTAGTCTCTATGACTAGATCAAATGTAGGCTTCTACATGGTGGATGTCTAAAGTAAGGTGTGATAAAGCAAGGTCCAGGTAGGTAAGTGGTTTGTAGTGCTTTCTAGATCTGTAGTCCCATTCACATTCTCAGGCATAAATTAACCATCACATTTCAGAGGGTTTTTTCTCCTCAGGTTAAGTTGATAGGAACCACAGGTGTTTCTGCCTTCCTCTGAAGCATGGGCCATAATGCCAAGATATAGCTGTCTTGATGTCCCTAAAAAGCAAAACACTGAGAAAGGCCTGTTCTACCTATAACCTGGGTCTTTTAATTAATATAAGGGTGCTGGGAGGCACTTTTGGATAACAGGTATAAGGGTGTATGAAGTAGGTGTTCTCTGGACCTGGCCTCAATAGCATAATTTCATTATTCGATATGACTGCTAGTGAATGGATTCAGTGACCCATATAGTCTTTCTCAGTCCTCTGGGTGTTGAACATGTGTTCCCTTAAAAATATTTTTAATTCGGTTATTTACTGGAAAATAATTGTTCAGGAGGTTGTTGTCTGTCATCTTTAAAATCCTTTCCTTATTTTAGATAAATTCACTGGTGTACATACTCAGCATGTTCTTGGTGTGCCTTTAAAAGAAAGTCTGGGATATCACTTGCAGGAGCACCCAGAATGGAAAATGCCTGTCAAACTGTCAAAATTTTGGAGACTTTTCCT
Organism: Leptodon cayanensis; assembly: GCA_027564655.1. Lineage (NCBI taxonomy): Eukaryota > Metazoa > Chordata > Aves > Accipitriformes > Accipitridae > Leptodon > Leptodon cayanensis. The sequence continues at coordinate 27,401,651 of JANXJC010000008.1, forward strand.
TTGACATGAACTTAGAACTTCTATTTTTTCTTTGTTTTTTAGCACTTTACATCTTCAAAGTTCTTATAAGCATTTTCTGATCACATTTATTATTTCTATTTATAAAATATGACTGCCTCGAAGACTAACAAGACTGCAAGTGGAATATTTTTAATTCACACAGAGTTATTCATTTATACAGAAAACCTCCTCAAGCTGCACACACTGACAATTTCCTTATATAGCCTCTCCTTCACTCCACTGGTACCTCAAAACCAATCCTAACTCTCGAGTTAAATCTGGGAAGAGCTCTGAATTAGCACTGGTCGACATTGCTTTGATGTCTCCTCTCACCAAGAGATGAATTCTGGAGCAGCTGAAACTAACTGTGGGTTCAGCTCAGCTTAGACAAAAACTGTTGGTCAGACAAAGCAACATAACAGTTCATAAACTTTACAAAACCAGTCCAGCAGCCCCAGAAGAACTACGTAGTACAGAGTGGTACTGCCCCTCATGAAGGCACTTGTAGCTGGAGGGCAGGAGGCTCTTTCCTACTTCTCCTCTACCCTGTGTGCATCAGAACCTGAACTCCGAGTCTGCTTTATTAGCAGAAAGTACTCTTACCATTAGGCACTCCAATATTTCTAGGAAGGAGCTCGCTTTTCAAAGCTCCTGTAGCCAGCAGAAGCGGTTAAACTATCGCTGAAGCAAGGACTTCAACTGACTTTCATACCTCTAAGCTAAAATGTCATAACCAGAAAGCTAAAGCACCAGGCTTTCACATTTATTTCCCTGTCTGTCAAAATGAATACTCAATTATTTACAAAAAATGGAACAGCTTCAGCAAGTGAGACTGAAATGCACGAATAGGCATGCTACAGAGATAGAAAATCTATATTTAAAATCAGAGAGAGGGGGGATTTCAACCTGCATCTCCCACTTCCCCAAAAGCTGTTGCAAACGTGGGGATTCAAGGGGCCAGAAAAAGGAGGTAAACAGAAGAACATAGCATGATACATTCACTTTTTTTGAATTAATTTCCCTTGTGAATTCAGTACTTTGCTCCCAAATTTCCTCTGCATTACTAAAGCGGCATAAAATTTATCCAATGTTATTTGGGGTCAAACAAGGTATTTCCTTCAATCCAAAACGATTTTCAGGTTTGATTCTCAGGAGCTGGGAGAGAAGCAACCAAACAAATTTTCATTTCAGGTTGACCCAAAATGACTTTTTTTTGTTGTTTGAACCACTGAACCGAAAAAAAATCAGTGATACATACAGCTCTGTTCTGAAGGTCAACAAATGTATGGGTTGCTAGAAAATAAAAAAGAGTGCTTCTAGAAATAAAGGATCTTTTTATAGATATTGTGTGCTTCAATCCCAGGAAAATATGTGTGGGAATTACAAACCTAAGCAAATCATTTATTCTCGAACTGCCAAGTGAAAGAAATGTAAAAAAGCTGACTTGTAGGATACTTTTAGTCTAAATGATTAAAGATATCACAGAGAAACACTAGCACCATGAACTTCTTCCACAACTAAACTCAAAGACAGTGCACAATCTGGAGTTCTCATTAAATAATCTTCGTTAGGAAAAGCTACATGATGCTCAAGTTCCTAACCGGTCTCACCGTTAGCGCTAAAGTAAGTTCATCTCAGGGATCCTACCTGGAAGGGGAAGAAGCAAGGCAAGAATGGTAAGTGTATGAAGAATAGATCGCAGCTTCATAGCCAAAGATGAGGGGGGGAAATAAAGTCCCAGCCTCCAGTCTTCACTGCCAGAACATTTGCAACCCATTAAGCTGATTCCAGAAATAAGTGGCTGAGATCCGACAGGGCATTCAACTTGTTAACTTTAGAAATTTTGCTGACAAAAGTGTCTGGTCTGGGATGATAAATATCCCCTTGCACTCCATTCCTGCAAGTTTTTTGCCCTGGCCCACTGATATTGCTTCCTACAGAAGCTGAATTTCCCTCATATACTTCTCATTCAAGTCTTAATTTTTGCTGTACGCAGCCAGGAGATGCAGCTGTCTCAGGAGGAGATGACTGTGAAGTCAATGGAGCAACAGTATTTACACCATATGGAAATCCAACATGCAGACTGGAGTATCACACGGAAAGACAAGCTATCCTGCCCTCTCCCTAGCAAAATTTACAGGCGTAATCGAGCCCTGAAGTACCCAAAGGGAAAATATTTAACATATGTCTCAGGAGACTCATATAATTCCAAATTACTAAAGTTGCTGCTAAAGGCCCATATAGATAAGGAGGCCTGGCTGTCTCTCTTGCAGCCCCTGGCTTCATTAAAATTGTCCAGAAAATGGCAACGCTAATACGTTATCACACTTGGGAGGCAAGGAGCAGATTAGGAGGACGGGCTGCGGTGGGAGCTCAGTGTGAGTAACCCCATGGTGGCCTCATACAACATCCCTTATCCTTTTGTGTTGGGGGAGCCCCATTCAGAGAAATGAAACTGGGAGGTCCCTGGAGGGAGCAGAGACTCTGCTCTTCCGTGAGCCATCTGCCTTTCAGGGCGAGGCGGTGGTTTCACAAAGCTTAGCAGCCAGGCCGTTATTGAACTCGACGTCTTTCACATGCTCGGTAATCGGTTATACCTGAGGCTCTCTGAAGCCAACTACAAGTCTGGCCCCTCCAGGTCGTTCTGGCTGTCAGATCAATCACGCTAGTATGCCTGCATCGGCAAAGAGACCTTAGGGACCGTGTCCTAGGGCTAGAGGGACACCACGCAGAGCAGTGTCCGAGTGTTACGTGCCATGGATGGAGCCACTTTGGAAAAGCTCTGATATACCCAAACTTGAACAAACTCGGGTTATCTAGAGAGAACCACACTGGGAAGCAACTATAGGTCTGCAGGGCGTGCGTCCTTCAAACGGACCAGGGGAGCAACAGCAACACCGGTCAGTGATGAGCAGCTGCAGTTTGGTTGGAAGGACTGACTTCCCTCTGCCCTCATCCACAAGCTCATAAAAATAGCCATTCCAGAATTAGGGAAGATAGGCTTGGAACGGGCCTGGGAGATAATCTTCCCACTCTTTGGTTTCATTGCTACACTATATCTGTTTTTTCCGACAGGTATTTGGCCTATTTTATTTTTTTTTAATTCCTGCGATGGGGATTCCAAAGCTGCCCTAGACAGTCTGGTCCAATGTATCTCTACCCTTAGTCTAAAGATAAAGAGTCTCTCCTCTTGTGGAATTCACCTGTGTCACCAGGAAAGTGTGGTCCTGGACATGGATGCTGGATTATTCCTTTCCTCTTTATAGCAACTTTGTGCAATTTCAGTTAAGATATCTTTCCAAGATCGCCTATGCAGAACACACACCTTAATCTCACTGACCCTTTTTGCATAACATTCCCAGGTTATGGCTGCTCTGCAGATTACACAGTAACATAGAAATACCAAACCCATGACCTGCTGGAAACCCTTCTTTAAAATGCTCCTTTTCCTGGCAGAAAACGATTGATGGTGATTAAGCTACACGTAAGCCAACCCTGCTGCTAATAAGGTGAAGTTTTGTCCTCATGTTCCCCATCTGATTGAAAGGTCTCAGGGGCACAGGCTGTACTTGCACTGTGCTCGTGCCACGCACAGCACACAATTACCTGCCTGCAGCTGGAGCAGCACAGACAAGAGTGAGTAGTTTGAGGGGACGGTAGCTTAGGAGGCAAGACCAAAAAAAAAAAAAAAAATCACAGTTAAGCAGTGATGAGAAGAATTCTCTGTTAGCAACTGGTGGTATCCTATAGTGGTATGGCAAGGACATTTATGCCAGAGTGAGGATTACATTAATTATTTTGGATCCATCTGTCCCTACCAGTTCAGTGCTCTACTTTTTCCAGGCAATGAAAAAGATAAGAAGTTATACAGCAAAGCCATACATTTCCTAAAAAGATAAATTTGAAATATTCAGAATATACCTAGGTGAATGAGCGACTTGTGGCTTGTATTTTGTTAGAATGACTTGAAGTACAACGTTTCTAAAATTTACTACACCAACTTATAATGAATCAAAGTAATCACATTATTTTTCCTCTTTATAATCTCTTCTCCCTTTTGTGATATATTGCAGAGGCAGAATGGGTGATTTTTATTTATTTATTTATTTATAATGAACTGACTGGTCTTAGCTAATTTCTTGACAGGTATTTTTTTCTCCTCCTTCTATTAACTGAGTTAATTATAATAAAAACTAAAATCAAGCCATGTTTCAAAAGATAAAACTTTCCCCCGGTGGGAGTGAGAGCAATTCTCAGCATCCTTCAACAGAACAGTTAATTTTCTGTTGCCTTAGTTTTGAAAAGCTTGCAGATCTGCAAATAAGAAAACGTAAACTGCATGCCAATATAGTGCTCCGTCCTGGTTTTTTATTCCTTGATTAGTTTCACTTTAGCCATAAAACAGGAAAGTAAACAAATGAAATCATGAATCTAAAGATCAATGCGTTATAAAGGAAGCACAGTAATTCAATTCAGTAGACATTACCTGTTCACCAAATGTCTCATGGATAAACTCATTACCAGAGCTGCTCAGGGACACTCCCAAAGAGCCATTTTCCATTAGAATGCGCAGTACCATCAAAACCCTTGTAGAATCAGGTCAGTTTTCCTGGAATTTCATTTTGAAAGTAAAAAAAAGAAGGAAATTGTCAAGAAGGTTGAATTTCCTTTGACAGTGTATGCAGATCAAAGTTGGGTTTTTTTAATCTACTTTTTAAAAGTCTATCATAATTTGCATCTTTTAATTGTGTATTACTATATTTTGTAGTGAAAAAAGTCAACATCAAAATTAAATGCCTCCATCTTTCTGAAACAAATTTTTTCTAACAACCTGATACAAATTCCAATAAAATTTCCTTCAGAGAATTTTTAAAAATTTCACTTCAATTCTCATACAGAATGTAGCCAAATTTTTAAATTTCAGAATCCATCACGTAGTGGAACTTCCATTCAACTTCCATTCATGGCCCTTAGGGACATGGTTTAGAGGTGGACTTGGCAGTGGTAGGCTTACGGTTGGACCCGATGACCTTAAGGGTCTTTTTGAACCTAAAAGTTTCTGTGATTCTATGATTCTAACTCTTCTACTCACCGCAGGTTATGAACCAAAATCCTCCTTGCACCACTTAACATTTATTTTAGTTCAGGGGAATGGTTCCTGACAGTGTGGGAGTTGTCACATCCACTTCAAGATAGTGCAGGTCCAGCGAGCAGCTTCAGGAACTGATTTTTGAGGTGCTAAAACAGGCCTGAAAGTCCCAGATTCTGCCACTGTTCTACCATAATTTCCTGTCTTGCTTTATGTAAAATTAGGATAACTTCTCATAAGGAATACAGCCAGGCTAGGTAAAAACAGAAACACAACCCTGCGCTTTTAAATTATCTTTTGCAGGGTTTAGGTTGCTCTCAGAGTTGTTGATCTCCTAGGAGCCAACACTGTATGCCAAGTTTAGTAGCGCGATTCAGATTTGAGATTCAAAATGATCCAGTGGCCAGAATCAAACCATACGGTACTAGTTCCATAGGGTGTATTAAATAAGCGCACGTGGCATTTCTTTGTCCCGTCTTTGCTACTGCCACTCCATTTTGAGGATAACCTAGCCTTTTATGGGTTCTCTCAACAGAGCCCAAGCTACTTTAAGTCTCAGCCTTTATTACTTCTGTCTTCGCAACAGATTTTTCACAACAAGGTCCCCACATTTCACATCTAATTCTTTGGGGAAAATCCACGTTGAAAACTTTAAACAAGATTCATGTCTTTTAAAGGCTGTCATGGCACACCAAGCAACTATTATCTGATGTCATATGAAGAATAGAATATAGAACAAACATACAAGATGCTGGTTTCTGGAGAGAGCTGTTAGTAACCCCTGTAGACTGAGCGATGCAAAGATACTTAATGTTGAGATAAGGAAAGGAAAAATATTTCAAGGAAAGAGAGAATTTACTTGAGAATACTTTGAAGACTGCTCAGTCAGACGAAGCAATCTAAGTCCTGGAGTGAGGAAACACTTTGCTAATGCAAATGAATGAAGAAGGCATGAACAGGAAAAGATTGTTCTTATAACACAATAATACAGGAACTTTTTTTTTTTGCCTTGAAAACATATGAAAGTCCCCTGCCATGAAGAGAAAGTTTGGGGTTGGGTTTTTTCCCCCCACATACACAAAAAGGGTGATTCTGTTTTAAAAATAAATATTTGTTCCTCAGCTGTTCTTTTACATTTTAAAATATGGCAATGCGATTCTTCATCTATATTCATACTTAACAGGAGTGGCTCTCTTCCTTGTTGATGTATAGGGTTGATTATATTCTCCAGCAGATGGGACAGCTGAGCACATACCACACAAACTTTGCCAAAGTCTGTAAAACTAATCACTTTAAATCATAGACAGTTTAGGAAATATGTGCATATATTTTTATTTCCAGACAAAGCAGTAAAACTTATTCCTCATTCCATACATCAGCTTCCTGACAAATCCTGAGTAAATTTCAGATTTGCATCAATATATTTTCAAGTTCAAAAGTTTCCTTTCCTGGATCTTTTTCGTCATAACTTCTCTGGCGTACAAATTGGTTCACATGCATTTCCCACCCTAGTCACCTTCCTATTATATTTAATCTGACCTTCTCCCTATATGATCAGATCTGACTCCAAGCGCGAAGCCCTGCAACAAAGTTTGGATGTAACTGCTGAGAAAAAAAAAAAGTCTCAGATTTTATTTTATTATAAATCATTGATACCATCCAGGTGGGTTTTCTTCCCTTGAATAAATCATACAGCAGTGAGCTGCATCACGTGTGTTGTAGGATATCCTCTGCAAGGTATCTGAGAGTCTCTGTGCATTGAGTTGGAAGTGGGCTACCAAAAATCCTGTGATTTTTTTTCCCTTTATCCTTTTAAACCTGCTTTTACACCTTTGATTTTTGTTCTTGTGTAGACATTCAACATATATTTCCCCATTCCCATTTCCTCAGGTAGCATTGTCAAACCAGATTTTTCTAGCTCTTTTCCTTAGCACGTGCATTGTTTTACTATTTCTCAGTCCTTAATGCTAACAAACTTCCTGTGGAAGATCTGTGATATCTTTCAGACAGGACAGGCAATATGTGTCAGGAATCTTGCCAGCTCTAGGTGACTCATCACATATGGAGGCACCAAATGAAACAGTTTTTTATAAAATTAATCAGAATTTGTAAGCAGTACACAGCAGATTCCCCAAGTCACATTTCACATGCTCTAAACTCTAATTACAATCTGCCATTTAAACCTGAAATGCAAAGAAGGTCTGTATTGCAACATTTATTTTATTTGAAGAAGAGAGATCCTCAAAGGCACAAGGGCTGTGATATGATTGTCTCACTAACATGCAGGAGGTATTAGGTGCTGCCTGGCTGAAAATTGCCTCTGTAAGTGAGGAGTTTTACTGTGTTTCATATTACACCACAAATTTTTCATGATGTCATTGCAAAGCCATAATTCTGTTCAAGTTCATTCAAAAGGCCCATGAACCTTAGCAAACCTTTTGATAAATATCTGAGTTTTAAGGCAAGTTTTATGTTTCACCATCAACATTACCAACCGTTTTAATACACCTCAGTATGTTGAGTCTATATGTGGCAGTATATGTAATCCAGGCAACTGCACAAATCATTGCAGCCATTCATTCAGGTCTGTGAGCCATTGTTATTAATGCAATAATTTTGTACTCTTTATTGCAATAATTTGGTACTCTCATCACAAAAGTGTAAGTTTCTTCTGTTTTTCTCTCTCATGCATTCATCAACTCTGTTCACACAAAAATTATATTTTTTCTTCCCTTTCCTCTTCTTCTCACACTTTCCCTCCCCTGAAAAACATTGGAGATCTTTCTTCCAGCAAAAAGTGACTGGCTCACCTCCATCTCTGGTCCTGACATGTTTATTAAAAACTCTATTCAGATATTGGTTTTACGTCTAGTTTTGGATGCACTACACTGCACACAACCCTGATCTCTCTTGTCAGAATTGAAGTCATTCTTCCAACCTCTACTGCCCTTCATACCTACATACAGGACATCACTTGTTGCAAGTGTACCTAAGTCTTTAAATTCTCTGATTATTCCTGAGTGATATATATATATGGGATATATACGAATATAACTTATATACATATATATTTGTCAAAATATATAAACTAAAAGAGAAAGCAAAGAGGAAAACCCTGTTAACAGGTTTTAACACTGTTCCTTGCTGTTACGTATGATAAGTTACATGCCAGCTGTGTGAACAGGACTGATCAAGAGAGGAAGGCAGGGCTCCCAGTTCCAGCAGATTCCAATTCAAGCCATCAGTGGGTTTCTAACATGCATCATGCCCCACAGCATTAGGCTGTCTGAGCAAAAGCAGCAAAATGCTGCTCCCCCGCACAGAAGGAACAACCACATGTAAACAACAAAGTCAGTTTACCTTCAAAGCAGAGTTCATAGCCACTTCTGTTGTCACAAACAGTGCTGAAATCCAATGAAAACCAACACCTATGGTTGAGAAGTTCATATGCTTCCTAAAGAGTACTCTCAATCTCACTAATACGTCCATAAAACTCCTAAGACTGATCGTCTTCTACCGGCAGAGCTGGTAGTGGCTAAATAAAGACGATAATTTTAAGTTTAAGAAAATTAATTTTTCTACTGACAGTATTTTATTTTTAGGAATACTTTCTGTACCACCTTAGACTTACCATGGTTACCAGGTTGCCTGTATCTTTGAAACCTTTTTCTGAATTTCTCAAGCACACCTCTACTGAGGATAAAGAATCTTACCCAGGAGATTATACTAACACGGCTGTACAAAAGAGAACCGGGGAATAAGATCAAGGACTACACCCGTAATCACCCACATTGCTTCGCCGGTAGCTTCCTCACCCGCTCCGCTTTGGGCTGTTCCAACTAGCTGTCTCCAAGATAAGGGAAGACTTGGGGTATCCCTCACACCAGGGTCGCACCCTATTCCGTGTTATAAAACATCGCTCCGGTGGGTTACAGCACAGCCCTTAGATTATCTGAGTTCCTTTGAACTGAAAAAACGAAACCAAAAAACTCACACAACACAGCTTTTATTTCCTAAGGGCACCACGTGGGCTACAGAGGAGACTAAACCCAAGTGCTACACCATGTGGACAGTCTACTTAGAGGAGATTGAACCTCACCAACAAGGCGATGAGCCAGGCCCTGCCTCACTACCTCTGATCCTCTTTTATTTAGCAGTAAGAAGGCAGCTAGGGGATTTCACTGCCCGCTACCACAGCCAATCACAGCAGATAATCTGATTTGTAAATTCATCATCTTCTGCTTTTAAACCTTTGGACAAGAACAGGGGGGAGGAGGGAGTTTTGATGTCACTAGTCCACTTGGTAGCCACTTGGAAGGATATTCTGAAAATCATTACTCTGATCAAAAAACATCTACCTAGTTTAGAGCTCAGTTATTCCTGGCCAACTTACATACACCTGCACTTACCCCAAAACTGTTCCTTAGGTTAAGTAGCTCTTCTTTTTTTCCCTGCTGCTTACTCCTCTCCGATGCATTTGTCTGAGCTAAACAAGCTAAATTTTTAAACTTCCTCTTACAAGAGACAGGCTCTTTGTTTCTTTGGTCATCTTAGTAGCCCTTCTCCAAGCCTATACTACTTTCTACTTATGATCATTTAAAAAAATGGTTGTTTAACACAAAATGTGCTCTAAAGCCTTCCATCTGCTGCAATTGCATTAATGGCACAGCAGAACTGTGATTTCAGAATCTTACAGTGAGTATGCTTACTTTATTGGTTCATATAGTAAGAATTCAGGTGTGACAGATGCCTTAAAAATCTGCATTTCTAGGCTTGCGATTTTCTATATTAAAAATATTGTTTATTTTTAGAGATGGGAAGCCATATTCAGTACCATTCCTTTCATTTTACTTTGGGGATGCAATTTAGCAGCCTCAGCATAGGTGTCATTGCGGAGTAGTATATGCAGTTGTCATCACAGCCTCCCATAATTCCTGTGCCGTATATGTCATTGCTTTGCTGTTTTATTGGGTTTGCGTGGCAAGGTTTTGGTGCAGGGGGCTACAGCAGTAGCTTCTGTGAGCTATTTGAAGCTCGCTTCTGTGAGAAGCTACTACGTCCGACAGGCGACATTGGTAGTGCCTCTGGGATAATGTATTTAAGAAGGGGAAAAGTTGCTGAAGAACAGAAACTGCAGCCAGGAGAGAGGAGTGAGAATATGTGAGACCAAAAACCCTGCAGCCCCCCAGGTGAGTACAGAAGGAGGGGAGGAGGTGCTGCAGGCGCCGGAGCAGAGATTCCCCTGCAGCCCGTGGGGAAGACCCTGGTGAGGCAGGCTGTC
>JANXJC010000008.1:27412120-27431964 GCA_027564655.1 Leptodon cayanensis
TGAGGCAGGCTGTCCCCCTGCAGCCCAGGGAGGTCCACGGGGGAGCAGATCTCCACCTGCAGCCCGGGCAGAGAGGACCCCACGCCGGAGCAGGTGGGTGCCCAAAGGAGGCTGGGACCCCGTGGGAAGCCCGCGCTGGAGCAGGCTCCTGGCAGGACCTGTGGCCCCGTGGAGAGAGGACCCCACACTGGAGCAGGTTTGCTGGCAGGACTGGTGACCCCACGGGGGACCCACGCTGGAGCAGGCTGTGCCTGAAGGACTGCAGCCTGGGGAAGGGACCCACGCTGGAGCAGTTCGTGAAGAGCTGTAACCCGTGGGAAGGACTCACACTGGAGAAGTTCATGGAGGACTGTCCCCCATGGGAGGGACCCCACGCCGGAGCAGGGGAGGAGTGCGGAGTCCTCCCCCTGAGGAGGAAGGAGTGGCAGAGACAAGATCTGAGGGACTGACCCCATCCCCCATTCCCCTGAACTGCTGAGGGGAGGAGGGAGAGAAAATCAAGAGTAAAGTTAAACCCAGGCAAGAGGGAGGGGTGGGGGGAAGGTGTTTATAAAATTTAGTTTTATTTCTCATTACCCTACTCTGATTTGACTGGCAATAAATTAAACTAATCTCCCCAAGCTGAGTCTGTTTTGCCCGTGACAGTAACTGGTGAGTGATCTCTCCCTGTCCTTATTTCATCCCACGAGCCTTTCATTACATTTTCTCTTCCCTGTCCAGGTGAGGAAGGGAGTGATAGAGCAGCTTTGGTGGGCACCTGGCCTCCAGCCAGGGTCAACCCGCCCCGGCTGTTATCACAGGTACCCCACAGCACGTCACATGGCACTAGAAGTTTATGTTTAGGCAGCTGAATCCCATCCCAGATACCTCTGCTGCAGACATCCTCATCTGAACGTGTCACCCTAGGTCATATGCAAACATCTACCTTTGGTGAGATGAATTCCATAATCCAGTATCCAAAGAGATGTGTCAAAAGTGCGGTTTTGACTTCTGGTTAACTTTTCTACAGATATTTCTTTAAAATATTTTTCTAAGTTTATTTTGAAATAAAATTTAATTTAATGGCAATTCAGGGTTTTTTTAATTTATTCATATATTTTATGATACAAACAGCAATATGAAATGCAGGACATATTTCCAGTCATATTAGTTATGACGTGGCAATCTACATTGCTGCTAATGTGTCTTAACATGAATAATATGATAATTAAAATTTTCTAATTTTAGAAATGTTATTATGAACCAATATTACCCAGTGCTGCTGGAAACATCTTATTTTTCTAGATCAATCTGTGTTGTAATCAAACAATTTCATACTTCTGATCTAGAAAGTTAGATGACTTTATAAATCTGAAGAACAGCTTTTTGCAGTATTCTAGAAAAATGATTCTTGGGCAACACCAAAATTTTGGAAGGACCTTCTGCACTGGAGAGTATATGAGCCCAGATTCATCCTGCTCCACCTTAGGCATCAACCCAAAAGTTCTAACTTAGCCTCTGTGGGGAATTTAGTTTGTAAATTCTTTCACAGACCTTTTAGCTGCCTAGGCTGATAGGCAGGAAGGATTGCAGGGGAAAAATAGCTTTCTTTAAAGCTGTATTCTCTATAAAGACAACAACAAAAAAAATACCTTTGAAGACCTGCAGAGAAAGATCCCCTAATTACGGCAGGTCTTTCTTCCTACAAATCTGGAGTCTCCACCAGATCAGCTTATGAGATTTGTCAACACCTTTACTATAAATGTAAGAAAGCAATAGAAAATTTAAATTAATTGCATTCTCTCGTCCAATCTGCCTGTACATCTTTTACCTCAGTGCACTAGCAGATCGGAGCAAGAGTCTCTCCTTGCTGCTCACTTTCTCTCACTCTTGCTTTATTGGCAGTACAGGGACTCTGTTTCAAATGATGTGCATTTATATACTTGTGAAGACTACTTCCTAGGTGGTTATACACCTTCCTACAACATGAATGATGTGGATTCGGTCTCCTGGCTAAGGAGATCCTACTTTCCAACTCTTATCTCCGTGATGAATGGTCTAACTGCTCAGCAGTTAGGCGAAAATTGGTGGTAACCACATCTGACACTCCAGATTTCTCTAGTAAGTTACTCTTGTGAGGTAGGTAGAGCTTAGATGCCTGAATATGACTTGAAGAAGAGCTTTGGTGGGAAATAAGTGCTTAACTCCCGAGTACGAACATGCATAGGTCCCTAGAGCTAGGTGCCCAGGGAGGTTCAAGCTAAGTACAGAGCTAACTAATAAATTTTGATGGCCTTAAGCTTAGACAGTCCTGAAAATTTGGATGATTAAATTGATGCCTGGGACTTCAATGAGTTTCAGGAAACTAGGTCCCAAAATGCAGGGATTTCAGCTGATATTCCCTGTTATTCTGTTCTACCTTAAAGTCACTAGAAAAAGAGGTACCTCCAGAGGATTATTCAGCCAACTTAAGATGTGACTCTGGAGATGGCTGCCACCATTAATTACAGAGGCAATTAAGCTTTTAAGTTAATTATTAAGTTAAACTAGTTAGATGCTTTAAGTTAGATGAGAAGAACATAAACCTGACTGCTTTTATTATTTTCGTCCTCCAAGTGTCTGAAGAGGATGCTTGAAATAAGAAATTATGCTTGATACATACCATGTATATCAAGTACCACCATATATATAAAGCAGCAACTACATTTCACGTTTATACTGAAATACTTTGGTCGTAATGTGATGTCATAGTAGAACATGTAAGGGGCAATTTATCTCACCTCACTCTGATACCTACAAAAGTTACAGTACTTACATTTTATCTAGATTCCCTTTAGAGTCAATGGAGTGAAGTAGGTGTTTCATGACACATCTGACTTACTGAAGTTCTTTAGCTTCAGTTGAGAGATGCTGCACCCTAGAAGTGCCAATCTCCTCTGCCAGTCCCAAAGGGATTCTAAATGGCTAGCTCTGATTTGCATGTCTGTAACTCAAATGTAGGAGAAATTAATCTCTCCCCAATCCCGTCTTGTATACTATAGCATAATATCGTGGATTTCTGTGTGTTGTGAAATAATAAAAGATACAAAAAGAAAAGCATGCTTCTGAAGACAATTTTCATTTTAAACTGAAATTTTGTAAAATATTGCAATTTGATTTATAAATGGCTTTACAGAAAACTTTGATTTTAAACAAATCGAACTCAGGGAAATTTTGAAAATCTCAACATGTCATGTGAAGTAGAAATGTTCTGTTTTGAACAACTGTTTTCAGTTAACGTACAAGTATTTGCATAGCTTGTACTAGGGAATGATAGAACTACTTGTTCCAGTTTCTTAAAATTAATCAGTTGATGATGTCTAGGTACAAAACACAGTCTTTATGTGTGTTTTGGAATAAAATAGCCCATGTAATTTTATATTTTACACTTAAGGACACTCAGCTGAGAATGCCATGCACACATTACCATCCATAATTTAATTTCACATGTAATTTCATGCACACTATGAATCCATCTCAAGTCTACTGTGTGTCTACAGAAATCTCACATTTTCGTAAGCAAATCTCACTTGGGCTACACACCTCAAGTCACTGTTATACTAACGAATTGAAAGAATGCAGCCCAACAATACAAGTATTAAATTGATAAATGAATTCCACAGATCTATTTATCCCTTGACTAACAAAGACTTTAAACGCCTCAATAAGCGAAAGAAGGAGTAATGTTCCCAGAAGCCTTTTCCTAAAGCAATTTGAGGTTATTCAGCAACCAGCACAATGCACGAAGTCACAGTAAATCCAAGTTTGCGTGCTGCACTTGGTTCAGACCTTACAGAACTGGCAGGGAACTGAAAGAAGAAGTTCATCCCCTGCTTCGGTGATTTCTTATGAGGTAGTTTGCCATAAAGCCTGCTGCATTTTTTTTAAAAGGTTTTCAACTAGAAAAAAAGTTAACCTAGCAGGTGACATATATTGGGGAGAGAAATTAAACTGAAAACATTGTGCTGCATCCCCCTTTCCCTCCCATTTATTTTCTCTTACAGTGTTAACACAAGGCCCAGATCTGTAGCAGATTGGCTCTATAACATTTTACCTGCCTTGAGACTCCAATGTGAGGGTTACTCCGCTTCCAGCTCCCGCTCTCTGCTTAGCTGCAGTCTAGAGGTGTTGTGGAAGGGAACTGGTGGCCAAGCTGTGTAGATTGCTGTCCATCGGAGCGGCCCAGCAGATCAATCAAGTTCAATGCCCACTCCTAGCAAGCCTGATGTACCCGGGCTATATTTCATTTATTGCGCATGCGCAGTTGCCTTGCAGTCACCACGTGTTTGTCAAGGTGTGTGGAACTGCGTTGCAGACAAAACAAGTCATCAGAAGTCCTTGACATGGGAGCTAGAGGCAGAAAAACCAAGTCGCGGTTTCTGGAAGTTAACAGGTGAGGTGGTTCCACCTCAGAAATGGCCCCGCTTAGCAGACCGATCATCAACTTCCCTGTGGTTGGGAAAAGATTTGAAATGTTCAGAGAACTGGAACTAAATAAATACGATTTTTTTTTCATATCTTAATTAGATGTACTTAGGGAAACTACTGGGATAGGCTAATAATAAATTAAATACTACTTCACCAAGATGGGTTTTGTAATTGTGGCGGAAGTTGTGATGCACTCTGAAGTTATTACCAAACATAATTGCAACATTCTGAAGGCTACACGGTTATGAAGGTTTAAAGCTATAGTGTTGAGCCACTTGAGCAAAATACTGTTCACTAACATCTTCGCATAAAGAATTGTTAATAGGACTGACCTTTAGCTGAGGGGAAGTGAAAAAGACCAGTAGCTTATAAGACTAAAAGGCATGCGTGAAGAAATCAGTAATAAAAAAAAAAAAATTGTAAGAAAAGAACATTCTTGGAAACCTGTTCAGTGAATAGAAACTAAATCATGGAATTTATTCAAACAAAACATTAAATAAATATTTTACTTTTAAATAACACTAGTCTTGTGGCATGATGATTTGAGAATTGTTATCAGTGTGTGAATTTCCTGTGAAGAGAGTTCAAAATCTTCTCACAGGTTTAAAAAGACAACGTGGTCAGAGGAGGCAACTACACACTTTCTTCAGCAGCCAAAAACCATTTCCAGGTTCACAGTTTTACAGGTCGGTTTTAAAAGGCTCACAGTCTAGTGTAAGAAAATGTGTGAAAACAGGTAATTGTCTTCTTTCCTTTTTTCCATATTTATATGAAATCTATTGTGTCAGGTGCAAAATTCAGCTAAAAATTAGCTAAATACAATTGTAAATAAAAGCAAAGCTGCAGGAACTTTAATAACACATTTTAAATACTCAGAAACTTAATAACATGGGGAAAATGACAGTATGTTTCAGTTGGCAGATTTTACCGATTCATATGCAACATAACGCTTCAATGAAACAAACTTGCCAAGCATACCTGATCTCTTCTTTAGATACCTAACAGTGATACTGTCAAAGTATTTCTTCACCTTTTGGGACAGAAGCAACACCCTTAACTTTGGAAAACCAGGATGCACAAATCTGTGGATTGCACCTCAGGCTTTGACTGGTGTTGTAGCCCAGAGCCTGCTCTGAACCCCAAAGTAAGCAAATTAATTCTGCGGCATTCTAGCAAACGCACAAAAAAATGAACAAGTATCACTTTGGTAGAAATAGGAATCCATGGCTGGAAGGAAGAAGGGTATATAATTGAAAATCTGCCCATGGGCTAAGCCTTCTGCAGCATCCTGGTCTGACTGGAGGGCGACGTCAGCCCTTCTTCACTCGCCTTGCTCCTAATCCTGAAATACTTTCTGTACAAAGAGCAACGGTGTGATTGTAGAGATACCTGACATAAATCTAATGAAGAAGGGCGTGTGTCAGGGGCGAGGAGCAAGGATAGATTTCAATCTCTGTGATTAACAGCTACTTTCTAGGCGCCCTGAGAGCCAGCACTGCTGAAGTACCTCATTCCTTCGTCAGCGCTGGGGAGAGGCAGGAGGCTTTGAAGGCGTAGGAAGGCAAAGCATCCAGCTTGGGATCTTCCTCTACAGGTTTTCAAAGACTACTTCATGAGCAGTACTTCTCTAGATGTCTAAAAAATTTGACTGAAGCTCAAAGCCGATGTTAAATGAGCTGGTTTTCCCTCTGGCCTCCCCGCCGCCCCCCATCATTAGCAACACAGAGACATAAACATATGGATAATATCTGTTGTGCGTATCTGTTGTAGACGCTGTCTGTTAAAATCAAGAGAAGACCTTGAGAACTGAAGGAAATATAGAGAAAAAAATATACATAAATAATGTATCAGAGGAAGTGGGGATTTAATAAGTAGAAAAAGTCTCAGATAATAAATTTGACTTTTAAACAGGAACAAAAAATGTCACTCTTGCCTGAGCTGGATTTTAATGCAATCTTCAAGGTGTAAGAAGTGTGGAAAATCAATAGCAAATCCCAGTGTCCTTATGCTGAGATATTCAAAATGTTAGCTCTAATGGGAGTCATATAAAAGCAGCCATAAACCAGTGCTGATCAGTTCACACATGTGCTGTAAAGAGATACAGTTCAGAATTTAAATACCTCATATATCTTTTGCAAAAAGCTTTCCCCCCTCCTATAATAATAAGTTTAAACAATATTGCAGCCTTTCTCAAAACTGAGACCACAGATGTGAAGATAGATAATTTTTGAGAAATTATTTTCTCTTCTTGGGTAATTATCATTAATGAAAGAAAAAAAAAAATTCTTAAATCCTAATAAATCAGAGACAGAATTGACTGACCATGCATCCAAATTGCTGCATTATTCACACTGGAATTACTCCAAAGATTAGCTGTAAATTGCCCTCTAAATTGAATTTATGGTTTCATTTTTCATAACTACTGTGTTGTGACAGATGAGAGGAATCTCTGAGAAAAATGACAGTGATGGACCCAATTTCTTAGTACTCTATCTTCAAGACAGAACTAAACTATCTCTATTTACCGTTAGCTTTTGTACAATCTATTTTGGCAAGCATAAAAACCTGTTATGAAATACAATATATCCTATTTTATACATCAGTCAGTAAAAATATCACAGAAAAACTCAACATTTCATTTGAAAAAGGAGGTCAATCAAATTAAAATAAAGTGAAGTTTCACAGACAGACACTGTACAGATAAAAATACCAATTTACACTTATTTAAAAGCTTGTAGTCTATCATCACTGTGCATCTTCTCTCTGTTCCAAAGGATCCTCAATGTCTGTGCAACATGTAGAATAGGAAAGAAAATTAAGATACCACGGCATCCTGAAGTGACCCCACCACACTAGGCTTTGGGATCTTTCTTGGGGGGTTGTTTTGTGCTTTTCTTGTACACTACCTAGCAGAAATAGAGCTTGACTGTCCAAGTTATTGTGGCAATACGAGCTATAAATAATAATTACAATAATCTCCAAGTTCAACAAAGCTTCTGGGCTAGTGCATAAAACCTGAAATACTAGACTGCCAGATACTAAGAGACAAATGTTTTGCCCTGAAATGGCTCTTATGTATAATTTGTATCAAGCAGGAAAAATAAAAACATGGGTTTTTTTCAGGTTTTCAAACTAGGTTTGTATAGTCCAGGCCTCTTGGGCTAGAAATAATTGAAAGCAAGTTTGAGATTATGCTTAGGTCACAAACACAGTTGATGCCCAAAGCTTTTCAGGGACAAAAAATATGGGAACGTTTATAATATAGGTTAGATAAAGTCAGTACAAGGGCTACAGATAAGTGCAGTTTGGGTATTTCTAGCACACTAAGTGAGAACCTGCATTTTTTTTTTCATATTAGAAAAATATAGTTTAATAACTGCACTAACAATGCAAGGTCAGAATTTTTCACGCTCAGTCACATTAGCACTGAACTTCCTTTCCAAGGAATGTCATTGTCTCTGGTGCAATCTTCCAAGTTTGAATAAGAATAGGAGAATCTATCCTTCACCACCCAGCGTTTATGGTGCAGACTATGGTTTCGATGCATTTTACTTATCTTTTGCAGTACAGAGACCCACCTAACGGCTCCAGGATCAGCACAGGCATTCCAGCAGGTCCACCAGCTCTGAGAATTTCTAGCTCTTCTCCCAAAATTCAACTAATAACAACAGCAATAACAGTAACATTAACAATAATTGATAGTGCTTTTCATTACTCAGTTCTCCAAGTGCCTAGGTATTTGTCCATTTTACAGACGCCAAAACCCAAGGACAGCAAATGAGTTGCTCGGAGTACTTCAGGCAGCCAGAATCCAGTTCTCCCAATTCTCAGCCCACCACTATCCACCAGGGTCCTCGACAAGCAGAGATGAGTATTTCATCCAGAAACTCAACCTAAACCATGGGGCTGATGCACTCCATGATGTGTTTCAGAGTGTTGGCACCCTGACTATTGAAATGAATGCATCTGCTGGAGTTTGCTATGGCTGATTTTGTGCCATGTGGTCAAATTTCTTCGGAGGATAGGACAGAAACCTGGTAGGGAGAAGACAGAGGACAGTGCCTGCTCGGGTCTTGTTCAGACGCGGGATCAGGCCGTGGTGGGCACCCTGATCCAGCAGCAGGGTAGTGCTCCCACCCCCCGAAGGCTCCAAAAGTTCCTCATCAACTCCATACACACAAAAAAACTTCCATTTGCTTTCCTCGTATCATGATAAAAACAGTGGCATAAATATGCAGCAGAATAGATCAAGGAAGAAAAATTACATGCGTTTGATGGTAATTATATATAACTGTCAAAAAACTATGCGTTTTTCAAAGCGCCGCACAAAAAGATAAACTAATGAATCAACACAACACCATCCTAGTTATTACAAAGCAAATTAGGCGGAGTGATGTTAACCTTATTTTACATATCAAGAATAGAAAAGGAAGGACCTCATGTTTTAAACTCTACACAATCAGAGCAGCAGCGCATTTACGATTGCACACACATACTTTCTCTATGAAAAAAGAGTCCTAAATTGTTTATTCAAGGTCATAGAGAAAGTTTAAGGCAAAACAAAGAATAGACCAGTGCTCCACCTAATTTTTAGGCCTATATTTTAAATGAAAGGCTCTCCCACAATATGCACAGTAGAAATTGCTAGTCTTATTCTTTTAAGTTTTTCACGTTGGCAGATATACAATCTATATGCAAATGGATATACACTTATTTTTCTGTAACCGCATAAGCAATGATTTGAACTGGCCGCAGTTGGTAGCAGCATGAAGTTGGCAATTGAAATTATAGCTGTGAACATTTCCCATGTCCACTCCTGCCACAGCCTTAAGACCCTGGTTTAGCACAATTAAGGCAATGCGTGCTGAATCCCAGTCGAACACAGTGTAAGTATGAGATGGGCTGTCTCCGACTTTTCAATTTGCTTTAGTAATAGAGCATTCTTCATGGAAGAAACATGATCAATTTGAAGCAGAGATAAAATTAGGTACTTCTAACAAGCATCTTATTTGACCTGACTGCTGTTTTCTTTGAACTTGCAAACAACACAAGCTCTCCAGAAGAAAGAAATTGAAACATTTTTAGCAGTACTTTTTGAAAGGAAGATGCGGCTCTGTTTAAACGGAATTCTTTTATGGGAACATAATGTACAAAGAAATGAACAGGAAAACTTACAGACCTTTTTCTGACTTTCTCAGTTCATTTCTACTGTATCTAAACAACTGATAGCTTCATTAACCATTTTATTTAGACATTAACTTTGCATTCATTTCATTTTTTGTAATATTATTTTGAAATACTGGGTATTAAACTGTTGCTATGGCAAGTCGTAAGTTTTATTAATATATGACTGTACACTATATTGTCTGCTGTATTATGTTGCTCTATGATTACTACTACCCGTATTACTTTCTAACATTATTTTAAGCTACCTATTTTCACATCCAACATAAAATGATTTAACATTGAAAAATTCAGAAGAATGACTGCTTTTATCACAATTTTATGAGAAATTTACAAATTTAAGGTGGGGTTTTTTTTTTAGTTTAGAGCTGAAAACTAGATTAAAGTATCAAAATATCTAGAAGAATGTAATTGCTTTCTACTGTTTTCTAGCCAGCTCCCTTTTGAAGTGCTCCTAAGAGTGCTTTCTCACTTTACAAGTTCGACTGAGTAAAAGCATCTGTGCTACATGATGCTGAGGATGATATGCTTTTGCAGATCCGCATCTCCTCATCTCTGAACATTATGCTACTACACAATATCCTTAGTTAGAAAAAAAAAATATAAAAATAGAATTATATAAATGGAAAAGTAAGCATTGAATGGTAGTCCCATTACAAGTAGGAAAGGGAAAATAGACATAAGTAACTTAACCACAGCATTCACAGTGTCTAGACACTACAGCATTTAAAATGTCTAATTTAGAATTATGCTCAGTTATGGCAGACTGCTCTCATGGTTTTCT
This sequence comes from Leptodon cayanensis, assembly GCA_027564655.1. Lineage (NCBI taxonomy): Eukaryota > Metazoa > Chordata > Aves > Accipitriformes > Accipitridae > Leptodon > Leptodon cayanensis. Next base: position 27,422,535 of record JANXJC010000008.1, read on the forward strand.
ATTTCTTGAGCTTTGTTCTAATCCGTTTTGTAGTTTCTAGCATTTGGCTTCTCTGTTTTGTTTTGTTTGGGGGTTGATGCCTTTTTGCTGCATTTGCTCCTGTTCACAACAATAAGTAGCAAAATACCATGATAGTGGTTCCCAGTGAGACACCACGTGGAGCTATCAATTACAAATGTAACAAAATCTTAGAAGAAAGCCCATTCTCATCCAATTTTTGAAACTCAGAGGATCTGCACAGTTCAGATGAACCACACAGACATCTCAAGTCTCTGGCTGTGTGTGTCAAAAATGAATGTGAATTGCAAAGCTTTTTCAAAAACTTACTCAACCAAGAGGTTCAAATGGTTTGGTGATTTGGCAGATTTCTCAAAAAAAAAAGTGTTAACTGTATCTGGCCACTGAAACCAAGTGGCTTCTGCAGGTTACATGTCTTCCTTAGAGCAGAGCAGTTTGCTGCAATCACTGCTACTGAGTCTGGCTCGTTCAGATTTATCACCATAGTTCTGGAGTTCTCCAATTAAACCTCCGTTATCAGTCAAGGTAGAAACTATCACAATAACAGGATTATTGCCACTGGTTTCAATCACTAATTTTGAGGTGATTTGTTCTTTCAGACCATTTTTCCTTTGCCTCTTCCTTTGGCTTCAGTTACTTATTTAAAAAAAAAAAAAATTCATCTCCATTCAGAAGCTTCTCAAAATTATTTTGTACATCTCTGGATAAGTCCCTGGGTGGAACATAAACAATATATGAAGCCTTGAGTGAGCCATCTTCTCTGGAGGAAATTCACAGTGAGAACAATGTTCTGGGACAATTCTCACAAGAATAAAAGTTACTGACTTTTTATGTGGTTATCATTTTCGAATATCCTGTCTTGCTTCGATATATCACAGCATGGAACTCCACTGTGTAAAATATTGTTCTAGTCAGCGTACACACAGTCATTTATTAATTAGGAGCTAGGGATCTTATTTGCCCCAGCAGAACACAATTTAAGAACATTGTTTTGTACTATGGAAATGTGCTAATGAGAACTATAAAACAGCAAATACTCTAATACTCACTGTGCTTTCAATTTTCTTGCATCTATTGTGAACCAAAAAGATATTTTAGTCCACAAGAGCCTGCCTTTACTCTTATTAGGCCAAAGAGAGATTAGAGATTGACTTCAGTGAAATCAGATATATTGTCATATGTGAAAAATGCAAAGGTCAGCAAACTGCACTTTATTGATGGGAATTCACCACCACAGAATTAAATATACAGCATTTTATGCATAAATATGCATTTTAGCTGCATTAGAGCAGGTATACTGTAATTAATAGAGTACATATGTATAGAACACTTTCTTTTTGCCAGGATAACTGACCTCTTAATCTCACCTTTTCAGTAGTATTTTTTTTCCTCTAAGATGAACTGGAAAAAATGAAGTCCTTTTCTATTATGATCCAGCATGTTCTGTTATATTTGTCCTATAATTGAAACTAATGTTCAGTGAGGGTAGCGCTCCTAGGTTTTGCTGCATAGTGCTATTCATGGATCAATTAAAGTTAGCAGCAGCAGATTTGTCAAAAATGGATCCAGACCAGCAGAAATTATGTGTGGGGCAGAGAAAAAAAAAATAATTTTCTATTTTTTGGTGAATTAATAATCAATTTTTATATCTTCAGTTAAATTAGGAAACTGATTTTTTCCAATATATGCAGAAGTCATTTTGACATATAGAAGCATGGCAAAGTAAGACATATTGTAATAATTAGCTGAATTATTCCTGGCATGCCATGAACAATTACAGGATTAATAACTACCCAACCAAATAGTGTTATGTTGGAATAAATTGACCGACAAGGGTTTTCAGTCAGGAAATGAAGCTCAGATGGATCATCAATAAAAACTACTGCGGAGAACAGACTTTTGAGAACTTCAGTGTTTTACATTTACAAAATATGGATGTGATAACTGTGCTTAATGACTGGAAGAAGCTATTTAAAAATTCATTTAGAATATTTTGCCCCCTTTAATTGCCTGGCCAAAGCCACAGTCTTAGACAGACACACTAATGTACCATGCAACCTATATTTAATTTTGTGTTCTGATCAAAATAAAAAACCTGATGGGGCCCTTAATTAACACCCTGCTTTCTGTACAGAAAGGTGGGTTTTTTTTCTCATTTGCAATTCTGCTCAGCTTACTGCAGGTAACGCTGGGTTACTTATGGCATGTGACACCCTGACATACAATACAATGCTGTTTATTAGGAAGAGTGCAATATGCAAACTCAGGCTGAAATTCAGCAAGGTATTTAAGTACATTTCTAATTTAATGCTTGCAAGAAATGCCATTTGCTACAACATAACTACTGCTTCCAATTAAGCACACAGTTTACTACCCAACTAAATCAGGATGTTAATTCACAATATTGGAGCTTTTCACATCCTCTTTGTAAAAGAGTTAAGAACGATATCAACAGCACAGGAGGTCAAAACCAATATTAAAGCATGGATACAGGCAAGCATAAGAACTAGAGCAGTAGAGCTACACTGGAATGCTTGCATAGACTTAAAGCTGGTTTTTAATTGTCTCGGTGAAGCTAGCAACAGGAGGGTTGTGTTGGGTGAGTATTAGTCCAACCCTATAGTTTTATAAGCCCTCCCAAAAGAGGACCATAACGAGTTTTTCTGACCACAGCTTTTTATTTTTTAGCTTGTAAAAGATAACTCTTCAGCTTTTATGTTGCTGTTTTCAAAGTAGAGTCTTTCAGAAATGACTGAAAGAAAGAATTCCAATAACTCTTCATTAGTAGGTAATGTTGACCCATCTTATTCTGTCAGTGAAGAGTCTCTGAAACTAATGTATTTTTGTGGGCTCAGAAAGCTGACACTCCGGAAGCTCTTGCAATTCCTGGAGCTGGTTACTACAAGTCCTGATAAACACAAAACACTTGGTGAGGAGAGTGCAACAGGGTCGCAAGATATGACATTAGGGGTCTGGGCAGAGCCTAAGGACTTGCTGGTCCAGAATTCATGTGGAGGTTGGACCAGGCGGGCAGCAGCACGGACCAAGGATAAAGCAGGCTGTTTGACTGTGGAGTTGGCATGGGAAATATTCACTGATGGCTGATCTGTTAGGGATGATAAAACGCCTAAAGAAGGTGGTAGTAGAGCCCCACTCACCGCATGACAGGAGGTCCCGACAAGCAGGGCAGCAAAGTCAATCCACAGGCAAAAGCTGTATTGTAAGATCAGTATTGTCAATAATCACGTGCAAGGACAGCTCATTTGCAACATCTTTACATCTCTTTATGTTTAAGTGTATTAGATTGTTTGCAGAGGAAAGCTGTGCAGTCATATATTCATTTTTCCTTAAATGTGTCCCACGTCCCTCTCTTCTCTTCTTTCCTTAGGGTTCTGCCTAAAGTTCAGGCAGAAGTTAAGCATCCTCATTAGGCAGATCAGACTGAACATTAAGTGCCTAATCACATGTGTTACTTATGCCTGTAAGAGCAAACTGTCAAGCTATGCCATACAGATGAATTTGGATACTTTTCAACTTCATCAAATAAGACTTCACAGACAGCTGCATTGCTTGTTTATTTTTCTAAGCCCACCTGCTATCCCAGCACTATACAAATTTAAAGTCTTTATGAGTTTGATTCCTCATGTTTTCCATGTTCTTTGGAACTATGAGTTGCCAAGATAAATACACCTCCTAATCTACAATGTGATTTTGCTGCAGTTTAAAGTTTCCTCTCTCCTGTGAGGCTCCTATACACTCTAGCATATAACGGGCAACAAATAAGAATCTAGCACCAGGGGAAAAAAAAAAAAAAAAAAATCAATTACCTTACACCTCAAATTTTGCGTGGAGAAGAGGTTAGAAGATCATACGCTTTTTTGGAAGAGATTTTCATGTCTCCCGCATATTGCACCTGCACACTGCTATCAGCGTGCAAATAATAATGAAATACTACGCCATTCAGCTAAGAACCCGTTTACTTCAACAAAGGTCAAGTTCACAATACCCTGCAGACCATATATAAAACTGCTATCAGATTTATTTCCCTTCCAGATCAGTCCATTGAATTTACATACTTAAACAAACTGGCATCTAAAATTTGCCTCCTCGTCATTGCTTCTTTTATAGTCCTCAAAGGAAATCATTTTAGTTTCACATCTTTATCCTGCATATCCAAGCATATCCTCACCTTGTTGCTGTAGATTTAAAGACCATTATCATGCATGGTTATATACCTGCTAAATTGACTTTAGTCTTTCAATGTGATCTAAATTGTGTTTAATCTGCTCCCTTAATACTAATGGTGCTCTGAGAGGTGAGCACTTCACAAGCTGAGGAACTTTAATTTGATGTCTTTTGTACAGCCCAACTCTTCAAACACATCTTTAAATGGATAAAGGCTCTGTACTTTCTGCATCAATATTGTCAACGCATGTGTAACCTTTAAAGCAATCTCACTGCAAAATTATTATTTCCCCCATAGGAAAGACAGATCACTCATTTAATTAGACATTTCCCCCCTCAGAAGTTTCTTAAGCTGTGACTATATGACACAGCAGTTTTGCAAGATCTAGTATAGTCACTGGTGGGTTTTTTTAGGGAGGAAGTGCTTAGGATAGCTCAACTTTTTTTTCCTTTGAGGTATATTCCTACTCTGACAGATTTGAGAATGCTGTTCCCAGTTGTAATCTGCTTTTCCTGTGAACTCAAAGTGGATTAATTTTCTTTTTTCATTATTACTTCTGTCCTCTTCTGTCATTTGTAGTATTTGATGAAGATGAAACATCAAAAGGTCCATGTGTAACACCTAAAAAACACTTATTTACTTAATGCAAACTACAGACACTCATGCAAAACAGAAAAACTAGAGAATAGTGTGATACAAGCTAACCGTGAATCAAGTTATCTTTTGCTCTGTAACTCAACAAGACTATACTAATTTTTTCATATCACCAACTTGTGTCTATTTAATTATTTGTATGACAATAGTACAAGGAGCTCTTAACCAACAAGAGTCTACTGCATACATGTGTACCAGGAGGCACTCTTCTCTTTGAGTCATTTCCAAGGGAAGACAAAAAGAAAAGGAAAATAAATAAATAAATAAAAAAACACACCACATGCATGGAAAAAATGAAGTGGCTTCCCTAAATTAACACTCTGGGAAAAAAAAATCAGCATCTGCTATCTTCATCCTTTTACACTCTAAAACCTTTTTTTTTTTGTTTTAGATCTGGAGCACTCATTGGTGAGCTTTGTGGTGTCAGAGCAGTCCAATTTTCTTTGCCTAGAGCGAAGGGACTGATCACCACTGAGGTGGTGGTGACTCGCAGGTGACTTTGGAGATGTTGAGAAAATCTGTATCACTGATAGCGTCGCACCCAGGGAAGCTGAAATCCAGATCTTAAGACTGGAACTCCATTGCCTTAAGCCAGCAAGCCATGATGCCTTGTGCATCCTGAAACACGAAGGGAGAACATACTGGGTCCAGCCACAGAAAATCTCTGGAAGTAATTTGATTCCTTGTACTATTAGTACAGCTTTTGCCATAAAATAGCAACCCTTAAATAGCTACTTAAGCTCTTCAAAAGCTCACTGCCATGATTTTGCATTGAACTATATGCCTGGCTCTGCCTAAACAAAAGGAGCTTCCATTGGTCTTTTTTTGCACTCTGAGACTGGAAACTGTCACACAGTGAGAAATGAAGAGTGAACTTAAGTTCTCAATACTTTCTGCTGTTGACATATCTGATGAGTATCACCTGCCTTAGCATTCACCATGCTGTCAACAGTTGTTAACCCCAATGGGCAGATTTTTGTTTGTTAACTTGTCTTGTCATTGCCAGCCGTGAGGTTATGCACACACAGATGGCTTATAGGTCTCAGTCTTCCTTTGTAGTTATTTTAACTGGAGCTAAACAAGAAACTTGTAACATGCAATTTATTTTATGAATTTCATTTTTTTTCCATTCCTTTTCGTTGACTGTCCAGGAACTTATCTTGAATTTAGCCATCATTTGAATTTAAATGAATAAACTCAGGAAAACATTTTGGCCAACAATTGGATTGTAAACAAGTCACTGACACCCTTTGCTTTGCCAAATTTGAGCTGTTTGATCAGCAGACTGTTCAGATATTCCATTCCTACTTGTTTCTTAGGTTAACTTTAGGAATGAGTGCATGGGATTGCGTGCAAATGTTGGAACTGATAGATGTGAAAATTCACTTTTGTCACAATTTTTCTACACGTCCTTAAATTCTCTCAGCCTTGATCCTTTCCCTACAAAAACTTCCCACTTCCACTAGTTTCAAACTGATTTTCTCACCAGTAGGGTTATGCTAGGAGCTCTGCGATGTACCTTTATAAGTATGAGAAATAAACAAAAGAGCAGCACACAATGCCTTTTAAAAAATGGCCAATATGCACAGTATGTATTTGCTTGACTCAATTTATAATTCTGAATGGGCTCCGTGGTTTTCAAAACAGCATAAAGTAAATGCAGCCGCTTTGGGAAACTATTGTTATTGCCCATGTCTGCCTTGCCTTTCCAACAAAACAATTCCTTTTCTGGCACCAAGAATAGCTTAAATCTAACCCCAGTTTTAGGGTGGGCATGACTAGAGGGAATTCATGCACAACAAATGCTACTTGCAGAACAGTAACAGCTGAGCCTACCATTCCCTTCTTTATTATTGGCAAATTATTTTAGAAGACTGACCCACTTCTGTGTAGAGGAGAGATACTCAGAAGCCAGACATAAAAAAAAAAAACCAAAACAAAACAAAAAAAACCACCACCCCCAAAAAAACCCACACATGGCTTCTAAAGATGTTTACTCCATGCAATCTCTCCTCCAATACTGAAATGGTTGTCAGAGGGCTTCCAGAGTGGAAAGAGCATAACTTTATCAAGTAGGAATCCATTTCAGAAATAGAAAAAAAGTAACTACCTTCTTTGGCCTTGAAGATCCCAGCTCAGTGCCCTGTGGGAGGGGAAGAAGTCACTGTAAGGAGCTGTCATCCTCTTCACAGAAGGCCTACTTTCAGAGGAAAAAAAAGCAAGCTTCTCTTATCCATTTGAAGCTAGCAGTAATGGCTCTTGTTATGTGTTAGAAGAACAGCGCTCCTTCAGAGCTACAAAAATGCTGTTGGCTTTTTTTTTCCCTCCTAGATCTTCTGCTAACATATGATTGCATATGTAGCATAATTGGTAGACTTGACCCAATAAGCTCATAGCTCAGTAAACTTTTTATGATTTGGCATATCTATGTGTGTGAGTGTGCTTGGATTTATTTTAGAAAAGCTTTTCTCTTTTCTTCCCACTTTTGTTCAGAGTGTTTTATATACCCTGGACTCCCTACATGTGTGCACATGTCCCTCAGAGTACTACAGAACTATGCAAAGGTTTTTGAGATAAAAGTAAACTTTTCCTCCTTCTTCCTAAAGCCACTGCCCCTACAGTTTGGAAGTCTTTCCTTCCTAGAAGTCTCTCTCTTTCACTTTTGTGCATTTTTTCACTGAAGCTCTTTTGTGTGTGTGTTCTCATGCTAGAGGCTGCTGGTGGCAAGCAGCCAGGCTAGACCTAGGTCTCTAGGCTATCACAGGTCATCCTGAGATCAGCGGGCATGACAACGACCCTTTGTTTAAGACAGACGTCAAAAGAAATTAATTTGTTTTGTGGCTTAAACAACAGAAAACACACACACAAAAAAAAATACAGCCAGCCCTCTGGGACTACAGGGAAGGGAGCAAATAAGAGCCTGAATGGTTATTTTACTCCTACTGCATTTTAGCTGTGTTCTCCTCCAGTGCTCCAGTCCTTTCTGTTTCATTAAATCACCTGCTAACTAACACCCACTCCCCCAACATTCTGTGGGACTAATATAACATCTCGTGTCTCTTCTCATAATGACAGAAAGAGGCATATGCATTTCACCATGGGCACAGTCCACAGGCTCTACATTCCGTACAGTCTTGCTATATATACCAGACTGACCCCAATGTACCAGAATCTGGCCCCAATTTTAACATAAAGATAAATAGAATTTGCCACTGAAGCCTCAAAGCCCATTACTTTATTTTGTATCCATCTAATAAGCCCAGAGACGTCTAGGACTGATTTTTATATCTGACTATAAATTCCATTTGCCGAACTGCTTCTAATTAGTGGGGGGTTTGCATTAATAAAGTCACATATATTCTCAGAAAAAAAGAAAAAATATCTTAAGCATTTTTAGGCTATAGGATATTAGTGCATGTTTAGAACCATGTTTCTCACACGTGCAAGGAGGCATCTCATGGGAATCTTCTCTGTAGCTTTGCTCTGATGGCCCCAACTAGCAAGTACCTCTGCATAAAGTAATTTGAGTTCTAACTAATCGTTAAAGTAATTATCTTATATTCACCCAGCTGACATCAGCCTTCAAAACAAAGTTCTGCTTGTAGCTCCAGCCAAAGTCTGAACATAGTAGCAGATGTCGATGCATATTAATACATGAACAGGTGATGCGGCCACTAATTCTAGAAGCCATTTCCAGACACATGAAGGACAAGGAGGTGATCAGGAGCAGGTGATCGCCCACTGTAGCAGAAGATCAGGTTGGAGACCGTCTAAGGAACCTGAAGGTGCACAAGTCCATGGGACCTGATGAGATGCATCCGCAGATCCTGAGGGAATAGGCGGATGAAGCAGCTAAGCCACTATCCATCATATTTGAGAAGGTGTGGCAGTCCGGGGAAGCTCCCACTGACTGGAAAAGGGGAAACATAACCCCCATTTTTAAAAAGGGGAAAAAAGGAAGACCCAGGGTACTATAGACCAGTCAATCTCACTTCTGTGCGCAGCAAGATCATGCAGCAGATCTTCCTGGAAACTCTGCTAGGGCACATGGAAAATAAGGAGGTGATTGGTGACAGCCAACATGGTTTCACTAAGGGCAAATCGAGCCTGACAAATTTGGTGGCCTTTTATAACAGGGTTACAGCATTGGTGGATAAGGGAAGAGAAACTGGCGTCATCTACTTGGTCTTGTGCAAAGTTTTTGACACTGTCCCACACGACATCCTTGTCTCTATATTGGAGAGGCATGGATTGACAGATAGACCACTCGCTGGATAAGGAATTGGCTGGACGGTCGCACTCAAAGAGTTGCGGTCAACGGCTCAGGGTTAAAGTGGAGACCATTGATGAGTGGTGTTGCTCAGGGGTGGGTATTGGGACCAGCGTTGTTTAACATCTTTGTCTGCGACATGGACAGTGGGATTGAGCGCACCCTCAGCAAGTTTGCCAATGACTCCAAGCTGTGTGGTGCGGCCGACACGCTGGAGGGAAGGGATGCCATCCAGAGGGACCTTGACGGGCTTGAGAGGTGGGTCTGTGTGAACCTCATGAAGTTCAACAAGGCCAAGTGCA
>JANXJC010000008.1:27432393-27447910 GCA_027564655.1 Leptodon cayanensis
TCCAGAGAAGGGCCATGAAGATGATCAGAGGGCTGGAGCACCTCTCCTGTGAAGACAGGCTGAGAGAGTTGGGGTTGCTCAGCCTGGATAAGAGATGGCTCTGGGGAAACCCTATAGCAGCCTTCCAGTACCTAAAGGGGGCCTATGAAAAAGCTGGAGAGGGACTTTTTCCAAGGTCATGTAGTGATAGGACAAGGGGTAGGTTGGCCAGGTTGGATGGGGCTTTGAACAACCTGGTCTAGTGGAAGGTGTCCCTGCCCATGGCAGGGGGGTGGAATTAGATGATCTTCAAGGTCCCTTCCAACCCAAATCATTCTATGATTCTATGCTTTATGAACGTGTGTGACCTGATAGCCTTCTACAATGAGGTGACAAGCTTGGTGGGTTGGAGGAAAGCAATGGAAGTTATTTATGTTGACTTCAGCAAGGCTTTTGATGCTGTCTCCCATAACATTCTTGTAGACAAGCTCATGAAATACAGATTAGGTAAGTAGACAGCGAGGCAGGCTGAAAATTGACTGAATAGCCAGGTTCAACAGCTTGTGAGCAGTGGCACAAAGTCCAGTTGGAGGCTAGTCACTAACAGTGTACCCCACGGGTCAGTTGTAGGTCCAATAGTGTTCAACCTCTTCATTAATGATGTCGATGATGTCATCAAATGCGCACTCAGTAACTCTGCAGACAACAGAAAAGTGGGAAGAGTGGCTGCTATATCAGACTTGGTTGTGCTGCCATTTAAAAGGACTTCCCCAGGACGGAGAAATGGAACTTCATAGAGTTCAACGAAGGAAAATGCCAAATCCCAGAGGAATAAACCCAGGCACTGGTATATGCTGGTGGCCAACCACCTGGAAAGCAGTTCTGCAGAGAAAGACTGGGCATTCTGGTGGACAACAAGTTGAACATGAGCCAGCAATGTCTGCTTGCAGCAAAGGCAGACAATAGCACACCGAGCTGCATGAGGAAGACCGTTGTCAACAGGTTGAGGGACATGATCCTTCCCCTCTACTCAGTTCTATTGAGGCCACACTTGAAATGCTGGGTCTTTTTCTGGGCTCCCCAGTACAAGAAACATGGACATACTGGAAGGAGTTCAACAAAGGGCCAGAAGGTGACTAAGGGACCAGGGCACCTCTGATAAAAGGAGAGGCTGAGAGAGCTGGGGCTGTTCAGCGTAGAGAAGAAAAGGCTCTGAGGGATCTTGTCAACATACATCAATACCTGTTGGTGGAACAAAAAGGACAAAGCCAGGCTTTTCTCAGTGGTGCCCAGTGACAGGGCAAGAGGAAATGGGGACAAACTGAAGCACAGGAGGCTCTATCTGAACATCAGGAACCACTTTTCTACTGTGAGCATGGCCAAGCACTGGAACAGATTGCCCAGGGAGGTTGTGGAGTCTCCATCTGCGGAGACAGGCAAAACCTGACCAGTCCTGCGCAACCTGCTGTAGCTCACGCTGCTTGAGGGGAAGGGTTGGACTAGATAATCTCCAGAGGTACCTGCCAGCCTCACCTGTTGTGTGATTCTATGATTCAGTAATGCTGGTTATCAAAGGAAAGAGACATTACAGAAAAGTTGCAGCTCTTTGTGCACATTTTCTTAATGTTCCACACAGCTTTGTGAAACCTGCAAGTGCTTTTTATAATACAGTGTTAAGGCATTAATAAAAGAAACCCCAGAGCTACATTTTAACTTCAGATATCAGTCTTGACCCAGTCAGTCCCTAAGCTGATGAGTAGCCCAAGGAATCCTGGTGAACGACAGACAAGCCTTGCACTGAAGTTTCCTCTCCTCCCTGCCAGCCCCTGAATTCAGAGACTGAAGACAATCGGATCAGCAAAACACTCACTCTGCCAAGCGCTACCTGGGCTACACCGGACCTCCACACTGGGTGTTAATATCTGCTCTGATTTCCCACCTCTCCCTTCAGCAACTGAGGGGAAAAACAGTCAATGCTTTTCGTTGAAGGTGTATATCTCCAAACTGTGGTAATCCAGCAGAAGGAAATAAAAGCATCTCCTGACACTCAGGGCACGGGCTGAGCTGTAGATAGGGCCACAGTCTGTCCTCAGAGTACTAACGTTATTCTGTTGGCCTAACCAGATACATACTGTACTCTGCCTAGCAATTTTGGAAGGCCTATTGTCAGCAAACACTTGCCAGACTATTCTATGCAGCATCCTTGCCCAAGTCCTTATTTATCTTGCATATTTTAATTAAATCATTTCACTTTCATGTCAGTACTAATTCTGAAAGAGGACTCAACCAGTATTTGTTTATAAAAAGCTTGTTGTAAGCAAAGCATTCATTAAGCTTTGCCTGATAATCTACACTGTTCATTATCACAGGGCAATTGCTATTGCTATATCATTAAGCTTTAAATACTTTGCTCTCTTTATCTTTGTTAGTGATACACGCTTTAAATTATCAGAAACGTGCTGCATTTTTTCCCCTTAGCTGACACAAATGCCATTTCAAAGGCTTCAGCTGTAATAGTAAGTATCCCAGGAAAAAGCCTCTCTGAAGATCATTCCTTTCTTTTGAAAGCCTTTTCTCCACTTACTCGTTAGCTGAGTGAACTCAAACATAAACCACAGCTATTCTCCAATGGGAAGCCACAAATCTCTGTTGTCAATGAGAATCATATACTTTCTTAACAAACCTTTTACATTTATTGATTTAAGGAATTCTTATTTTGAAAACAGTCTCCGTAACATACGTCAGGAATCATTTTGGAAAAGAAACAGAACATATTGATTCTTTCCTTCTCCACACAGTATATCCATATTTAGAAAAAGACAGGCTTCATAATACCATTTCCAAGTGGGAAGTCCTCAACAAAATGAAAAATAAATGTGCTTTAAAGATACTATTGAACTGTGATTTTCCTTGGAAAGCTTCTATGTTTCTTTTACTCTACTAGAACAGGAGTGAGTTTATCTGAATGACACAGATAGGTGTAAAAATTGTTTAGGAGGCTGCTCTGGCACGAAAGTTCAAACAAGCAATGAGTGGTTCAGACTGGCTGCCAGACCTTGGATCCTGACACAGCTGGTGCACAAAGAGTCAGGATACCTGAACGTTACACTTCTGCCTGAATATAGCCCCTATTTCTCTCCTTGGTCATGCAATACCACTCCAGGTACGGTTCCCTACACAAAGTAACTGCATCGCTTAGTCTCCGTATCAACACTGCGTACGTATTTAACTTAGAGAGCATTATAGCAATTTCCATAAAAACACATGGGTGAAAAGGAAGGACAAGTAACATAATTCAACGTTTGGCTTCTTAAACTGATCATATATTTTACATTCAACAATCTTTAAGTAAAACCAGGAATGCCCATTGGCATAGATACCTGGGAATCCCTTATCATACCTTAGCTGTCCTCATCATACCTTATTTCACCTTGTCGTACCTCGGCATGCCCCTTTCCTACCTCAACAGGCTATCCACTGTAGCCTTCTCTTTGCTGCATTGCTTTTCTTTGGGCACCTTCTACTACGAGTAGAGACTTGGAAGCAGAAATATACACAGATTAATGAGTGCACAACAATTATTGGCTAATAGGATCCAGCCAGGACAGATCAGTAATATATTTGCCACCCCTGCCATAGGTACTACGTGAGTCTGCAAACCAGCCGGTAGCATGGGGAAACATCAGCCCTCATTGCCCTGCAGAACAGGCAGATCCTCAACCCTTCTGCTGTCATCTTCCACCTCTCTACGTTTCCTCTCAGGGTCTTAGACCTTTTCATGTCAGTATTCTTCTGCCGAGTTCTTGAGTTACAATTACCAGCACAACAATTTCACTTCTTTCTATTTTTATTTTTCCTATCTTAAGCGGCTTCAGCTTATATACTTTTGCACACTTCAACAACAATTTTTTCTCCATAAAGCTGAGCCAAGGTCACACAGCTGTGCTTCACAAACCCGAGCCCTGGAGCACAAACAGCTGAACCTGAGGGCTGTGGGCTACACCACAGGGCTACAGGCTTATACTTTTCCTTGGTGCTTACTGAACCAAATGCATAGCTAGAGCAAGCTGGAGATTATTTGTTCCATACAGACATCAACACAGCCTCCACACAGACCAAGAGCTGATTATCCAAGGAAAAAAAAACAAGCAAATCAACAAAACAAAACAGGGAAAGAAGGGCACCGTTCAGTAAATTTAGCCTAATAGGCATCACAGAGACTGGAAGGCTCATAAAAATAGAGACAGATACACAATCAATGGTACGACTCAGTAATTGCTTTATGCATGCGAACAATGTTTTCAGAAGTCCAAAACAATGTCTGCAACAGAGATGTTAGCAAGACACAATGCTAAATTCCTCATATTCATTAAAGAATGTCATAGTGCTGGGTAATGAATTATTCTTGACACTGCTAAAGTCTTCTGTTGTCTGAAACCTTTTATCTTTGGCAGTCTAAAGTAAATGCCAGGTTGGAAACGTGTGCCTCTCAAATATATTCTGGCATCATCTCACAGGACAGAAATCGGCAGCTTGTTGACAGTTTTCTTAGAGCATTTCATACTGGACTAACTGTCAATACTCAATCTAGTCAAATATCCTGCATCCAACAGTGACCTAAAGCTGAAAGAAAGTTAACAAACAAACATAATGCATCTTGCTGATTTTGTTCCCAGATGACACGATCCCTACCCTAAAGAGCTTACCCTTGATTTTGTAGTAAAGGATAAGGTAAATAGGTGCAGCAGCCTGGCATTTACAATATCAGAGGTTCTTAAACTGCGATCTGTGTACAATTGGCCACGTGGCTTTGTCCCTTCTGCCTTATTTTCCCAGCCGCTCAAGTGCTTTAAGGGATAGCTAAAAATAAACCTTCTAGCACTCAATGAAAAGCATGTATTCCTAAAATTGCTTTTTCACTTGTAAAACAAGTACTCGCAAGCTGAACTGGCAATAGAAAGTTCTAAGATTCAAAGTGGGAAAGGAGCGGTCCCTGGCTCTATGAATGAAACATATGGCTCAGAAGACAATCTTTGCATGATTTCGTTTACCTCTAATAGCTGCTCTGAGTACGTTTCTTACCAACTTCCTGTGAATAAAGCTACAAATAATTCTGTGCTTTACCATGTTGTCTCATATGGGTACCTATACTCTGCCACAGTGCACGCCACTCCAGCCAGTTTTACTATCCATCTGCAATAGCCTTTTAATGGCAAGATCACACAAAATGGATGCACCATTCATGATGATGAGGTGGCAGATGCACATTCTCTTATTGTTTGCTGCTGCTTCATGTGACAAGGTCATGTATATGAAATACTAGTCTACCTCCCTTACACCCAGCAAGTAGAAGGATAGTTATTCCATTGACTCCATGGGACTAATGAATGCAAACATTTGTCTGAGAATATGTACAACTCAGTGTGAGTTAGTGGCAGGATCTGGCATGAGGAAGAAGGCAGCTGTGACTAGGGAAGGTTAGAAAACATGGTGCCAATAACATATACAGAAGGGAAAAAGCAGACTTAATGGCAGAATCCTGAGGGAAGCATTTCCTCTTCCTATATCCATCCACAAGTAAAGGATGCTAATTAATTTCATGGGTCTAATGTGGTAAGGGAAGTCGCCTGGAACAGTTTTCACTTAAACAGTTTCAGCTGGGATAGGTGGACATTTGTTTCACTGCTTGATTTTTAGTTACAATTTCTTTTGGTTTAGTCACCAAAAACATGTTCATGCCATTGTTAACTGGTTGTTTTACGGATTTCTGCACGAGTATATGTAGCATTCAGTGAAAAAGTGGTTTGAGCACATTACTATAGCTGACTCTTCATTCCTCAGCAAGATAATTATGTAAAAACACTTCAGCATTCAGGAAATGAGATATGAGTTAACTCTCCCTCTTAAAGAAAATGCTTAATCCTCATGTGGATTCTTCTCTAAGATTTTCTTTTGTTATTTATTTAATTCTTATGCTGGCTCTTTCTCTATTCCTGTGCATGCAAAGTGTTAATGACATAAATACATCTAAATGCATATATACCTATCTAGGTACACATTAGGGAACTGTTAATATTTTTGCTTCATTTGTTTTTATAAAGATTTCATGGAAAATGCTATGATAACTTTCTTGCTTGCAATTTTTCAATCAGGAGTGAAATCCTTATTGTGTATTTCTCAACTCAGTATGAAAAGGGATTTAATGGTATCTAAAGGTGATGTATGCACACCACTGTCCTATGGCCCAATCAATGATGCCAGTGGGAAAACTTCTTTCTATTGATTTCAGTGGGCTTTGAATTAGGTCTCTACAAAAAAAAACCCAAAATTGAGCAACTGTGACTTATGAATATTTTTAGTAGTAGAGTAGTCTTTGTAATTCAAGGCCTTACACTGCATATGTTATGTTCAACTGTAGGTGCCAGAAGCTAGTCTGTTAAATATATACCTAAATAGCCTTATGGTCTGTTGCCTCCATGAAGTTCAATATAAGATGCAGCTAGTGAGCACTTTGATAGATGAGATGTTTTCATAGAGATATTTAGCTTCCATGTAAAACAAATGGGTGCTGTGTCCCCTACATCTTTTCAACCAATGCAGATTAAGATGAAGTTGAAAGCAGATGTTGTGACCAATGATACAAGTCATGATCATGTCTGCATTAAATTTTGGTGCCCTGGAGCCCAGTGTAGAACTGTGATGGCTGCAAATTAGCTGCCTATTGAATCTCACTTCATCCTGACACGTGCAAATACAAAAGGTTCTCCTGCTTCATAAGGGTGACAAGCTCATGCTGCCCAGACTTGGATATCATGGACATCCTTGTGACAATCTTATCACTGGGCAGAAACCTTAGGAAATTTGGGGAGCAAGAATAATAAGATTTCTTTCTGTCTCTAAAATACTTTGATTAATTTTTTAATAAATCACTTTAAAGCTATATGAACCTGAAACCAGAATACACATAAATGCTAGGCCTGTAGCAACACAGACGAAAGGCCACTGTGCCAGCAAAAAGGAGAGTAAACAGGTACAGCTGACAAGTAAGTACAACTGTTTCTGTAGCACTTTCTATTTTCAAGGGTTTTATAATTTTTACTGAA
The DNA here is from genome assembly GCA_027564655.1 of Leptodon cayanensis. Classification (NCBI taxonomy): domain Eukaryota; kingdom Metazoa; phylum Chordata; class Aves; order Accipitriformes; family Accipitridae; genus Leptodon; species Leptodon cayanensis. Next base: position 27,439,476 of record JANXJC010000008.1, read on the forward strand.
CTATCCTTCTTGGTGCTGCAAGGTGTTAATGGCTGCTAACAGTGTCTGCAGTCTTCGAACTGCAGAAAATTGCAGATGCCGTTAAAGCTGTTGAGAGTGCTAGCCATTTAGGCTAAGTGGAATAAACCACTGAACTCCTTCTTATACTAAAAATGCTGAAACAGCAGAAGTGACTTTCCAGGGCCAGACAGAAACCTGGAAGTGAATTAACACAGGGAAAACAAGATGGCTTCTTCTTTCCCTTGATCGTAAATCCAAAGGCTGGTCAGTTGTTTCCCTCAAGCTTTGGGCAGTAGGACCAGGAAGAGAATGTCAGGAGACACTGAGATAAACATCTCAAAGCACAGCGACGAAAGGAGGCAGAAGATGAACTTCTGGGAGAACGGGACTCTCCATGAACGTGTGGGAAAAAAAACCCATCCCCAATCACCTTGAAAAGAGTTGGAGGTTGAACTTGAAAAAAAGGCATTAAGTCTTCCAATAAATCCCCTTTCTAACACATCAGAACAGGAAGATTGCTGGAGAGTCTGTTTTCTATGTTGATAAATGAGAGAGAACAGGGAACAAACTCAAACACTGGACTGCTGTAGTCACTACTGTTTAATTCCTGGCCCATTCTTTGACTCAGTTAAGGAATTTTCTGTATCTGCGTTGCACTGTGAAGGAATCTGAGGAAGTTCCCATTTCATAATTCTCATTTATCAGACCTGTCTTAGATTGAGCAATTTGCTGATTGTATTAGCAAAAGGCATTATGAAGCAAATGGATCAATTGAATAGTCACATATCATCAGTTCTAAGGGAATTCAAGGTTGAAATAGCTGAATAACTCACCCCCATGTGTCAATTCTCATTTAAAGCTGTCTTGTTATCAGAAACCTTGGAAGGTGGCTAATGTGGCATCAGTCTTAAGAAGTTACAGGGAAAACTGGGAAACTACAGACCAATAATAGATCTGGCATACTCACTGAGTGAATGAATAACTACAAGAAAGATAGCTTATGGATAAATATGACATGTTGAAAACCAGAAGAGTCTCTTTTATAAAGAGAAAGCACTTGTCGTGACCATGAAAGCTACAGGAATTCTCTGAGTGGAGTCTTAAAGCAAGTAAACAGCCTACTGCGATTCTCGAAAGACATTTAACAGGGTCCTTTGCCAAAGGTTGTTAAGGAGCCCAGGCTGCCATAGCATAGCAGGGAAGGTCCTCCTGTGTATAAACAACTGATAAAAAAGTGTAAACAGTGTGGGAGTAAATAGTCAGCTTTCCCAGTAAGGAAAAGCTGTGAGTTGTGTCCCACAGGCATTTGCACGGCTGCTTGGACTGTTTAAAATATTCATAAGCAATGTGGAAAAAAGAACGAAAGTACCAAGATCACTCACAATGGTAGGTATTCTAGATTGACTGGAGAATAGCAGAAAGACCATATGGGCATATACATACTACTAAAGATAGAATCAAGCACTGCTTTCCAGCCCTGGCCCAAGTGGTACACACTGGTAGTATCCACATTATACGGTACTTTGCATTGGATCTTATCTGATCTTCATATAGTTACCCTAAAAAATATGAACTTATCTTCCAAGTGAACACAAAAACGCAAGGGCAGTGTTACTCTCTGTCAAAGTGGCATTTCTCTAGCAAGAAACCGGATACTTACTGTACACCCTGCACCTGGCTTGAAGCTGGATAGGGATGTTGCAGAGCAAAAAGTCTGCAGTACATACTGCTGGAAAACTGCATGGGATGGAGGGAGCCAAAACTAGAGCATTCTCACCCAGCACATGCTGTCTCCAAACCATGAATGGGCATTGGTTTAGAGAGTAGTAGTTGTACTAGTTGGCAGGGACCAAAAGCATATCAGAAGACATGTTAGTAGTCAAGCAATGGCTCAACTCAGGGCTCTTACGGTCCCAGGCTCTGGCACATGACTGTCCATTTTGTCATTTGTGGTGCTCTGAAGACAGTACGGAGAAGGACACCCTCTTAGTCCGATTTTCACAAGCAATGCCACTTGCCTTCAGGGAGAAGCAATCATATTTGAACTCTTGTTTTCCAGCATAGATGCTAATCCCAGTGGCACAGTGCCTGAAAGCATTTTGTGGCCCTGATTCATTTGCTAGGATAAATCCAGAAGGACTAACTGACTAGGCAAGGAAATGGTGAAATTCAATATAGGCAAATTTAAAGGGAGGATCATGGGAGCGGGGAAGGGACCTAACTTTATGTACTGAAGAATGAGCTCTGAGCTGACTAATAATTACAGAGGTACGAGATCCTGGTCTTATAGACCCAGGACAAAATCACCTTAGTGTTCAATAGTAGTTGGGGGGGGAAACTAAGAAAAAAAAAAAGTGAAAATTAGGAATAATTAGAAAGGCTGATAGCAGCATGAAAAGCAAACTCAAAGGTGTAGAACAGCTTCTGTACAGGGCTGGAAAAGAGAGTGTGGTATGACATAAGTCTGTAAAACCTCAAGTGGTCCAAGGAGGATGTATAGGATAGGTACAGCTAGCTCTTCTAGTACCAAATCTACAGGTCATCAAGTGAAACTAGTAGCTGGTAACTTCAAAACAAATGAAACAAAGTTATTCTACACACACTGAGGTTTTAAACTGCCAAAACCCTTGTTCCACAGCTCTCACTGTACATGGGTTCAGGGAGCAGCTGGGCGACTTCACAGAAGAGAAATCTCTAAAGTAAATCTTGGTTCTGAGCCACAAATCACCGGTTGGTAGGAGAGTACACAGGGAAGTATCAAATACACTTGTTCGCTTCTTAATCTCTTTTGCAGGCCTCCAGTTTTGGCCACCACCAGAGACTGTGGCAGATGGACCTCTGGTCCAGCTTGGAACGTCCATCGCTGCCTTCTTTGTGCTCTGACTGGTTTTTCTTACTGTGTTCAGAGGTACAGGTTTTTCCCCAGAGTCTTTTCAAATAAGAAGGATTGTGTTTGTATAAATACCGAAGACTGATGTTTACAATTGATTTCAGAGCATCCTGACAAAGCTTAAAATATTGACTAACTCCTTGGAACCAAGCAATTGTACACACTTACCTTACACATACACACAGATATACATACTCACGCACAAATGAACACGCTGTAAGCCATGTATCTTTGCTACTATGCAGGTCAGCTAATGAAAAACCCAAATACTTGCATAGATTTTCCATCAGTAGGATTCAAAAGACTTTACCAGTTTAAGTATCCCATGAACCTTTTTACAAATATCAAAGCAGGGGTGTTAGCTAAAGGGACTGCGTTTTTGTCAGAGGTAGGGCTTGAAGCCAGAGAGTCTGCCAGTGTGGCAATCTGATGGTTGGACAATTTTTGTCAACTGAATGTGTGTGAAGTGAATTTGAAATGCACAAATTCAGGCCCTGGCAAGAGTTTGAAGTCATGTAGCTGTCACCACTTCCAGTAAAATCTGAGCTGCTCACATTCGGCTGCCAGACCTTTTGAAGCAGCCGCTGCCAGACAACCAGCTATCTGAGACACCTTTCCAGGCAAACACTGGATCAGAGATTTCTAAAACAACAGGATTATTCCTGAGTCTCAGCAACTTCAAGGTAAGAAACATGGAACAAAACATCTATCACATTAAAAATAAAGCGGCTCCAGATAACAAGTATGGCAAAAGAAGCTAACACCTTGCATTAGATTCAGCTCTGATTTAATGCCTCTTTACTTGTGGTGTAATGGTGTCTGTCTGGGGGCAGAGAGTTTGCTTGCTTGTTTACTTAGGATACCTTTCAGTTGAAAGCTTGTTTTCTACATCTCATGCATTGTAGATATGAGAAGAACTCACTGAGAACAAAAAAGGGAGTTCACACAGTGCTGGTAACAGCCAGTAGCTGGTAGGTATCACAGCTCAGCATTGTAAGCGTATTGTCAAAAGACCTCCACGCTTAAGTAAGTGGAAGAAAGAATTTCAGGAAGACTGAATACTTCACATTTTACCACAATATCATGATGACAAAAAGACCTGTGACAAATAACCTTGCGCTCTTCTAATGTAGAGTCACTGGGATTAATAGCCTTTAAAACCTTCCATTTCTCTTACATTTGATAGGGGTGCCCTAAGGGGTTGGTATTAGGTTAAACCATAGAGTGACACTGACTCATTCGAGGTCTCTTAATGCCTGTCTAGGAACTGCTAGTTCTGGAGCACCTACTGCTAATGCTTAATGTGCTTTGCATTAGCGCATCATGTCAGGAGAACCTGACACTGGCAGATAAATGGATGTTTTACAGTGCAATGTTCCCTTCTGCTTCTTAACTAATCAGCAATAGCAGGAAAGGCAATAGAGGGGATTTGACAAGGTTTAACCACAATTCTATTTTGAAACAAATAAGTATAACTTGAAACCTCACTGGCATCTTTTTTACAATAACTTCTAAGCCTCCTAGCCCATGGAAAACAAAACAAGGCAATTCATAATAAACAAACTGTAATGATGAGAGAGCAGCTGGAGTGTGAAGATTACAGAACTCTTCACAACTTCACAAACATTACTGACAATATTTTGTTGAAGTGGGAGTCATCCTTGGTTTAGACATAAGGAAACTGAGGCATAGTGAAACTGGAATCATGTTTTGAAAGGAGGCTTTCAGGGCTAAAGTGCACAGTCACACACAATTATGGTGGCTAAATTGCTTGCTAAAGGTAAAATTGTCACTTGTCCACCTTCTTTGTTCTCAACTGAGTAAAAAATAGTAGGTTTCCCTCCAGCTTTTCTTCCTCTACTGCCTACGTGCATTGCTGATTACAGTCTAGAAAGACTGATGTCCTAAAAACGCATAAAGGGAAAGGATACAAAATGATGCAAGTGTCACCTTCAAGGCACTCCAGCATCACTGCCAAGCTGGGCAGCCCAGGTACTGGCTATGATTTGTTCAGAAGGCCATTTACGGGTTGGATAAGGCTTTCAGGCTGTGTCCATTTTGGGGAAGCTGCAGTGTTAAAACCCAGCACTGAGACTTGCATGAGATAACATAGTTGTGGTACAGAGTTCAAATTTTCCGGGTGTCACTTCTCCACTTTATCCCATACAACGACTTCCCATCCTTTGCCCTAGTCTAATAGAAGACACAACTAGTCTCAACAGGACGTGTAGCTTTAACGACAAGTGATTTTACTACTAGGGGCACCATAGCTTTTTCTACATTCAGAGACATGCCAACATTGTACAAAAACTATGACAAATAAGGTTACAGAGGTGGTATTACATAAAAGGAAATGATGCTCTCACAGAGCTTTAATGTGATTCCTTTCTGTGTTGTAATTAAGATACAGCATTTACAAACGTAGTACACAACCCCTTTGCTAGTATTTTGTAGCAAGAGTTCTTGAGTGTACTTATATGAGCAACTGAAGACTATTTTCTAACTTTCAAGTATTTAAATTTGCATTAAAATCTTATGCAAAATCCACATTAAAATATCAACTAATCAATGAATACGCTTTTCTGGCCTTCTGTAAAGACAAAAGTAAAGAGTAAACTTGATAATGCACAGCTTCAACAACCAACATATATATACAGAGCAGTTTTACCTCTGGGCTTGCAGCACAACAGCACAGACCTTTTTCATGTTAACCTGCTAAACAACAGCTATAGAACTCTGTTATCCTAAAGGGGTGATGGATAGATGGTTCAAGCACTGAATGAAAGAAGTAGTGATGGGGAAGAAGTCAGTCCAGCTCTTTCTCTCTCCTTTTGTATTCCACAGACCTAGAGAGCTTGACTATTATGGGAACAGTGTGCTTTACCTTGCCTCAGCAACAGAAGTACTCTTCTAAGTTCATGTGCTTGGACCAAAGGGTGCTTGCAAGGAGCAAAAGCTGAAAGGAATTTCAAGCAACAGATAAAAGATACTTCTGTTGCCCTAAAGCATTCGAGCTGCAAAATATCAGAAGTTGGTTGCAAATAAGGAAAACTTCTCAAAGAATTTTTCAATAACCTTATATAACAGACAGGCTAATTACAATCAAAACTACCAGTTATCCCTATAGGATAAAGCTTTTAGGATATTCCTTCTCAGAGAGTCTCAACTCTTCTTCAATTAAAGGAAAAAAAAAAAAAACAAAAAAAAAAAAAAAAAAAAACAACAAACCAAACCCCAAACCTTATCCAAAGTAGTGGGGGAGATTTAATTTAGTAGTGGTACGTACTGGTACTAGCGATGCTTCATGCGTCTCCTCACCAGTTATGAATGATTTCAGAGAGTTCAGAAAGCTGATGAAGTATGAAAATACCCAAATCAGCTTTTTGGAGATTGCTCCTGTCCTAGAAGTGAACACATGAATCTGGAGTTTTTAAGAATAAACTGCCAATAAGAGAGGTGTAAGAGGGAGGACAGATTTTAGTTTGGTGGACTGTAGAGCCGTTTTCTAACTGAGGAGTTATGTGGTTTGCACTGCCTCCAGCTCATTAAAAGGAAAATCAATTTTACAGGGGACAAGCTGACTAGACTAGTAATAATGGCATTAAACTTACAACAAAAGGGGAGATTAAAAAGGGGCAGCAAATAAACACTCATTTAGCACAGTCAGGTTGTCAAGAACAAAATTAATCAAGACACTGAATGACACAAAGAAAATAAATTCTTTAATTGCCTATTCATGAATGGCAGGAGCTTTTGTGGTAAACAGGAAGAGTAGGAACTACTTGTACTATGAGAATGAATTTGACCTGCTTGAGATTACTGGAACTTGAAGGAAGATTTCTGTGATAGGAATGTTAAACTCACTCGCTACAAGCAATTTAGGAAAAACACAGTGGCAAGAAAAGAGGAGAAGAGGCAGTATGTGGCAATAACCGATTTCAACCCACTGACAACTACGTTGTCATTGGGTAAACACTTTCAGTGTTTACAGATCAATCTCCCAACACAGAATGTGACAAGGGCAATTAGATGCAGGCAGCTACGTACCATCAAACTGCCCTATGGAGCAGGATGACCGGTCCCTTTAACCCCCCCTTACTATGTCTATGGAGAGGAAGAAGAGAAAAAAGTTTCTTTACTGTATGAGCTTTAAAAAAAAACTTTTTCACTGGTGAATATCAGGTTGAAAGACATAGTTCTACAGGTTTGACATTTCCAGTAATAAAATACCTCTGAAATTCTGAAAAATGATTGATAAAAATTTCCTAAATCAAAAAGTTTTGTGTCTCTCCTTAGAGAATTTTGTACTAGATGTCATCCTGACAGCTAAATCAAATTTATTCCAGGACTAAAAGTTAGTGGTTCTTTAAACGAGAGGAGAGCTTGATTACATTCTTTACATGCGGATAGAATGTAACACAACCAGTAATTCTTACACCCGCTACTTTAAAACGGCCACTTTCAAACAGAGAAATACAAGTTTGTGCCTAATCAATAAAAGGAAGAATTTAAAAGGGGAAAAATAGGTAAACAATAATAAAGATATTTAAAAGCATTTTAGGAGTTCTAAGAACTGCAATCAAAACAAAGTCTATTCTACACCAGTCTAGCTTAAAAGAAAAACAAAAGCAGTGTGAAATTTCAGAAATAAACAGGTTGGGTAGGGAGACAAGGGAGAAACTAAATAGATTAGATCACTTGAATTTAAGATACAAATGGAAATAACAGAAAATTGTTACTGAAGACAGAAGGATATTGGAGGAATTCTACAGCTATCTGAGTTTAGTACACTGAAAACAACACTAAATAAATCTGGAGCAAAAGCAGCCTCACAGTAGCGTTTGTCCATTGTTAAGTGGAAAGTATGCAATTGACAAAAATAATGTAGAAGAGACTGAAACGTTGAATAAATATGGGACTGGGAAAAAGCCAGATGTAGTCATATGATATGAAGGTGGTGATGAAATGTTACACTTAAAAGAACAAAGACAGTATATACTAAATAGCAGCTATTAAGGCTGTCTTTTATTTAAAAAAAAATGCACCTAGGAATGTTAGAAGAAAAGCCTAATAAGCTTTATTAGACCATTTATTATTATTTGTAATAAATCTTGGATTGCTGAGATAGATCCTGAGCATTGGATAGAAGTAAAAGTTACATCAGTACTTTGCTTTCAAATGGTGCACATTGTCTACCTGGATTTCTCCAAGGCTTTTGTAACAGTTTCCCACAGCGTCCTCCTGGAGCAACTGGTGTGTTGTGGTCTAGACAAGTGGTCTGGGGGGTGGGTGGGGAAATGGCTGAAGGGCTCACCCAGAAGGTGGTGGTCAATAGCTCCTTTTCAAACTGGGAACCTGTCACAAATGGGGTCCCCCAGGGACTGATGTTGGGCCCAGCACTGTTTAATATCTTCATAAGTGATCTGGATGATGGGATCAAGTGTACCCTGATGAATTTTGCCCATGACACCAAACTGAGTGGGGAAGCGGACACTTTGGAAGGGAGAGCCACCCTGCAGGAAGACCTGGATAGGCTGGAAGAGTG
>JANXJC010000008.1:27448564-27467072 GCA_027564655.1 Leptodon cayanensis
GCTGGACAGGGTGCTGGCCCATCATATCTAGACCGTGCTCTTGCCAAGAAAGGTTGGACCAGATGATCCTTCCAGTCCCTTCCAACCTGGTATTCCATGATTCTATGATAAATGGGGTAGTCTAGGTAAATATAAGCCTGTCCACCTAACATCAATCTTGGGAAAAATAATGGAACATCAGATAGGGAAATTGATTAATAAAGAATAGAGTATAGCATATTTAATGTCATCTAACATGGTTTATGGACAAAAGAATTTGTCAAGTTAATGAGATATCCATTTTTTATAACAGAGTTATGCAGTTAGTCATAAATTGCTACATTTCGGGAGAGAATTTGATTTGGTTCTACATACCATTAGGATGAAGAAATTACACAACACAAAATCAGGATGTCAGACTTTAAATGAATTAAAAATTAGCTAATAGACAAGTCTCAGATGTAATTTTAAACTGGGAACCACTAAGGGTATGTGTATTTTATTTGATGTTTTTCCAAGGTTAAGTTCCAGATCCCATACAAACTAATATTTTTTTTACAGTGACCAAGAAAAAAGTTGAATCAAAACTGATCAATTGTGCACTTGAAAAATGCTGAGAAACTAATAAATAATAAAGGGAAAGATCACTCAAGCACATCCGTTCTGAACTGCTTGGTAAACTTAGCAAGGATATTTTTAACTGGCAATGAACAAGGCAGGCTCTACTGAAGGCATATGAGACTATTCCTGAAAGCAGTTGCTGTGCACGAGACATTTGTAGTCAGCTGATTTTGGAATATCTGTAAAGCAAAAGCTAAAAGTGTATTTACTTCTTGTATGAAAAGGAAGCTGATAGAGGTGGCCTGCATTTAAGATGTAAAAAAACCTGACATTCCAGTTCACAAAACAGTTAAATTTAAATCCTTGTTCTTCTGCTGCTGCACATGTAGCCCAGACCTCCCAGTATAATTCTTGGGGGAGGGAAGGCGAAGGGGAGGAAAGAGAGAAAAATGTTACATCTACAATTAAATGGTCAATCTCTTTCGGTTCTTGGCCCGCCATCATCCAAAGTGGGCACAAGTTAGAACACACACTGGCTTCCCTCCGGATTTTTTGCATATAAATGTCCTCCCTATGGAAACTCAACAAAGGTCAGGGACAGGAAGGATGCAGGGAGAAGGAGAGACGGGGAAGGGGAGGCTGACGTGCAGCTGTGCAACAACCCAACCTTTCCAGCGCAGCCAGTGATACAGTGGTTAAGACCTTCCTCTGTAGTGAAGTGAATTTGTCCCAAATTTATTTCAAGTTTGCCTAATTGGATTATTTATTTATTCACTGCATAATTTATTACAGATATTTAAATCTTGATTTTCCATACCTCCAGTGATTCAGAATCCATACTGCTTTGTTGAGATTTATCTTTGAATTTTGGTTGGCTCAAGAATGTTGCATGAGGAAGAACTGACCCAGAGAAAGGAAATACATGATATTACACTGTCAGGTTGATTAACAAAAGGTAAATTTATCATCTTGGGGTTTGCAGTTTTCTAGCATGTGTAAAATTGGAGGTTCAGCATGTCAGAATGCTCCCTCTATCATCAAGCTAACTTCAGTGTAGGTGTGGGTGTATTTACGTTTTTTTTTTAATCCTCCCAAGAGACACATTTCCTTAGCAGAATTATGTCACCATGCACAAGAAATGCAGGTAGTTGGTGGATCATTAATGGAACAGCCCTCAGAACCACCTCAGTGTATAGCACTATGAATCCATTTATTTTTCCCATTAACCATCCATTAGTGAATGCACTAGATCATGTTGAACTACAGAAAACTTAGCCAACTATTTTCAAGAGTGTGTCTCACCCACAAAAAAAAAAAAAAAAAAAGTGCAGTGTATTGCCTTTCTTCATATTTCTCATGTGCCTCCCCTTCTCTGTGGTAAAATGCCCTTTATATGTTTTCTGACCTTACACATAGATAGCCACCACTTTGCAAACACACAGGACTGAGAAGAACTTGCTGGGTCTGTATGTCCAATTTTCTACTATTAAAATAAGACATTACCTCATGTGCTTATAGTATTATCAAATTTCAAATTAAAATACTTCTGTTTTCTTTGTTTTGTCCCTATAACTGCTATTGAAAACCTGTTCTTGAATACCATGTGCTAACTTTCTCTAACTTTTCTCTATCTGCCAGGCTAAATGTATTCTTGGTTAGTTTATACCCATCTGTTCTTCAGCTGACACCATCTCTTGAGTTAAATAATGCTTATAGTCTGGAGTTTTATCTTGCGATATATTTACGGACAGCAACATGTCTTTCCTTCTCTTTCAGTTCAGTACAGGCAGCCAGCTTAATAAACCTTGCTCTATTCATCTCCTCCCTTAAAACAAAGCCTCCACTTCTTTTAATATATTTCTAGGACTTCTATGTGCCCGTGCCACTCTAAATGCACCTTTCTTGGAGACAGGTGGCCAGAACTGAACATTGCTGTCCAAAGAAGGTCTCATAAGTGCACAACATCACAGCATTAGGTCTCTCTGGTCCCTGTTTCCCTTACATATCCCAGCACCGATTTAACTTTTTGAACAAATACATCAGACCAGCAGCTCATATTTATACTGTTCAGCTAGCGCACAAAGATTTTTCTCATCTCCTTCTACTTCTAACTTACGACACGCACACACCCATTATTATTCCCTAAAATCAGGAGTTCACACTTTGTTCTATTAAATTTAAACTCATTTCTATTGTTCCTGTTCTCACGACATTGCAATTTTTCATCGCATAAAATCCCAGTCCTCTGCTGTACTGAAAATGCCTCCCAACTTTGAGTTATCATGAAATTTTGTTAGCAAACTGTAACTTTATGTGACACCCACTCTTCCACAATAATTAAAGTGTTCTACTTTCTTTGCAACTAGTGTTGTTGTGTACTGAACTATAGCACACGTGCCTTTCTGTAAGAAAAAGCACACCAACCGAAAAATATCCAGGTCCTTAACGACTCATATCTGGGTGAAATTCCAAGTTTCAGTGCATGAGCACAACCTAACCTTGCACTAGCATATTACTACAAGTGTAAAACACACAATATTTTCCTGTTGCATTTCAGTTTCAGCGCAAATAATAGGTTTACAATGCTGTAAAAGTTGAACCTTGCAATGTTTTTATCCTACCATGCATTGAAGCAAAAAATAGCCTTTTCAATATCTTTTCTCAGTAAAGAATACTGACTGCTCCAGGGAATTAACCTACCTAATGCATTCAGGAGCTGTACTTGCAAATTCTGTGTCATACAGTTTTCTTATATTTTGGACAACGCAAGCAAAAGAAAGACGGGGGGAGAGGGAGAAGACATTTCCACCTGGGTGTCACATATAAGTTGCCTCTTTCTTTTCTTGCTATGAGTTCAAATATCTCCCTCTTGAGGGTTAATACTCATTGTGAAATTTGTTGTGAATTTCCAAATGCATGTGACATTTGGTTTAAGTTTGTTCTTTCCCCTGATAAAGAAAGCACTTACCCTTGAAGTTAAGGATGAATAGGATTTGAAGTCCTTGTGCTATAGAACAAAACCTAAATAAAGGGATAGTTGTGGTGCAGCTTGACAGTATGATACTGGGATCTAATTCTTATTCATCATAAGACAAAACATCTTTTAGTTATTCTTGTCTTTGACTCTACCTCTTGGACTTCCTTATAAAAGATGAAACATATCCTCCTCTTTATACCCAGCTATACAATAGGTGTCCTAGTTTAAAAGGGAACAGACAATGAACTAAGAGAACTGGGAGGCTGACAGCAGGAAAGTCCATCACCCTGAAGGCAAAACACATTGCTTTTTTATTAAAGTATGTCATGGACATGCTAAAAGGTATTTACAGCCCTTAGTCACAGCGTTTTAAAAACACCTGCTGTGTCAAAATGTTTCTGAAGAGAGATGGACTACACTTAACATGGAAAATTGATCTTCTGTTCCTCTTCCCTTTGTCTATTCCTGTCAACCATACATTTCAGCAAGCAATTATGCTTATGATAGTAGAATACACTTAGCATCGCGTTCTTTGTGGGCATATGTTGTGACTGACAGTCACTGATGTGGGACTTCGTATGCACAGATTTAAATATCCGAGTCATGTAGTACAATTCTTGGCTGCTGTTGCCATACTTCTCAATTGTCTTAGCATAACCAAGTACAAAACTTTATTTTTTTTTTTTGAGAAAATGTTCATTTTCTGGAAAGGATCTATTCAAAGACTTCATCCCTGGAAACTGTGAGGACGCTGTACCACAGAGACTAAATATGCCCCAGGCTCAAACTATCACACTTGTGATATATCACAGGAAACATTCAAACTAGCAGCACTGTGTGTGAATGAGCTATTGTCAAGGTATTGTCTAGGAATCCCATGAGATTTAAGTATTTGCTTTCCCCTAAAAGTACTGAGGGCTAGTTTTTGAAAGATTAACAATACATTTTAATGGGGTTTCTTCTTTCTTTTTTTTACTAATTATGTGTTCTAACATTTTGCATGCCTTTTAATTGTTGTTAGAGGATCTGCAGCATGGAACAGCTGTCCATATCTAGGGGCAAACTAACAGATAATATATTGGGTCAAAGGGAATACAAATACCTTTCACTCTTAAAAATTCCTTTTTTTTTTTTTTTTGGTGTTGATGGCAGAGCTTTCTTAGATGACTGATGAACTATGAAGTGGACACTGCATGGCTGATATACAGCTGCCAAGTTATCCATAAGTGTTCAGCAGTTATACAAATAACAACAACAAACTTTTCCACAAAGATGCACAACATTATATATGCGAAGAAGATGACACTGGCCATATTTGATATAATGCTTTTGTGAATATTGGTTTATTGCTGACTAAGAGGATCACCACAGGGAGCAAAGAACAAACTCTCCTAGAATACAACTACTCAGGCATTTTGAAATAATGCATCAAAAAGTTGATTATTCCTTTCCTGCATGAGAACCTCTCCAACAACACCTTTTGCCACCCAGCATGGACATCTACATGTTATTTTTCCCATTTCCAAGGATCACAAGTCCTTTTCACTGATACAAATGCGAATAGAGTATTTTGGTGTGGCTTGACATGCTGTACTAATCCACAAATAAATAAGCAGTCACAACAAATTTTTCTCCTGCGTCATATAACATTTGATGTGGCACAAATATAGCAATATGCCTGAATAAACTTCATGCTTAAAGAGAATACATGTTTCAAATAAAAAGTGTAATCTCGTTTATATTTTAGTGGGAAAGGATATAAGCACAGGTAAAACAAACAATCAAAAAGCAGAGATGAACAAATTCATAGACAGAACAGAAATAGAACTATAGATTTTTTCCACTACCAAACTTTTAATCCATAACATATTTAGCAGTTTAGCTATTCCACTGTTTCTTGAATAAACTTGGCATTAGATAGCTTGGACTTTACACAGCTGCCTGAACTGAGGTGCCTAGTGCCACCCTAGAGTATCCCACTTCCATCTGTCCCTCCAGAAGCTCATGAATCTCCTGTAAGTCCTTTGCCACATCTTACTGCCCCAAGCTGACATGTCGGATACTCTAGCATATACACAGTGACCCTAAATATCCACGTCGGGCAACAAAATCCCATTCTGCACCTCTGGCCCACAGCTAGACATCTAAATTTAGGTATCCACAATCTAAACGTGAATCCTACCTGTAGGAGCTCAATTTGGTTGCACACACATGCCATTATGTGCCATTTAGGATTTTTTTAGAATACCAGAAGCACAATGCTGGCTGATATAACACAGGAGTTGAGGGAGATCTGTGTCCTCCTAGAGCAAGCCCTAAGTGCCCTCTGGGCCCCTTAGGCACCTCAAATAGCACTGAACACCTGCTTGTTGACAAGTGAATCAAGCCCATTAGTGCCTCCAGGCTTTTCCAATGTATCTAAGTGGCTTTCAACAGGACTGTACTTTGCAGATATTTATAAACAACAGCAAATGAGTAAAGCTTGCAATAATACAGAAAGGGGATCATATTAGTTCAGCAACAGGCTGGTCCTTTCTAGCTTTTGTTATTTACAGAGGATTTAGCTGTTTTTGTCATTTTCTGCTGGGCTGCAGACCATACAAACAAAGCCTTTAAAGTTCAAATGCAGAAATTTGGCCACAGCTACAAATAACAAATCGACTAGTCTTAGCAATGAAATGTTAATTGGTGTTTGAGACATGCACTTCACAATGGAAGAGCCCACAATGCTTAATCTTTGCCAAATTAGGAATTTTTAGCAGATATGAGGATCCAAAGATTGAGTGCATGGGGACGTTTCATACATAACATGTAATCAAAGAGTCACCAAGAGCCTCACTGGCAGAGAGGGGTCTGTGTACCCAGAGTTGCCGCATTTAGTTGTTGTGGGTTTCTTTTCTCTGCAGCAGGCACCTAACTGTATTTCCTAAAAACATAATCCTTCTTCAGCTTCAGTTCTCCATATCATTTATTCATTTCTCAAATGCCCAATCTAGAAAGGTTTGCCATTGCACACTACCATGAGCAGTAGCCTGGTAAGAATAGCCCTCTTGCAATTTATATCTGATCTTCCACAGTGATTAAATATAAAAAGCAAACCGCTGAGATTAAAATGTCAAACTGACCTGAAGTGTCCACTCCTTCCTGTGAGCTGAAGTTATGTAGAGAACAAAAAGGAGTAGGTAGACGGGAATTGCTCAGCCTTTGTAAGGAAGCAGGGCGCAAGGAAGGGAAAGAACATGCAACCCGTGCCTTTTGTGAACTCTGCTTTAAGCTGGGTTCAAGTTCTGCAGAAAGCGCTTGACTTGGAGGGGAGCAAGTTGCAACTATTTCAAATAAGTTAGAAAATGGAAATGAGAAGTAAAAACACCATAACGCTCTTGCTGTTGTTCATCTGAGGCTTTATACCAACTGTCTACCTTGAACACCTAATGCAAGTCATCTGAAGTTTAAAAGAAGGTCCTTATGCCCAGCACAGTTCCCACAGACACGTACGTGTCTTGGACGTAGTTTTTCTGTGCATACATGTCTGCGCACTTGTTGCCAGTCCATGAGCTCCGATTTTGCATGAGACAAACTCTCCACAGACCCAACAGAAAGTCTCCCCGCCAGTAAGGGCAGGCACACCTCAGTCTCGATACATGGAAAGAATTGTGTTTGGGATGTGGTCAGCAGCCCGGGACATGGAACCTCTCCATAGCTGGGGCTGGACCCCTGGGAAAAGGTGACGTGCTACAGAACTGAGCAGTTCTGTGGGTTTAATGTGTGCTCCTGTGCTCCTGCACAGGTAACGGAGCTTTATCACTCCCCACTGACTCTGTGTTGTTTCCGCAGAATAATTACTCCCCAGTACCAAGTGTGGGACTAACCTAGAGACAACCAGCAGAAAACACTAAGCCTCAGGTTTCATCCATCATCCTGTGTTCACCGGATTCATCAAGCTGAGCCTTCTCTGAACAAGGCTGTGTTGCACAAAGCGAAACTGTCTCCAGCTACGCAGAAGCTTGAACATTTATGAAGTGAGTGGATTGTGTGGCTGCTTCAGTCTAAACACCCTGACTGTCCCTCTGCATGATAACCATGCTGGAAAACAATTTCCAGTACAAATGCTTAAGCTGATACATTACTGCTGACTCTGATGCTACAAGCAAATAATTTTATTATGTTATGGATGGCTTTTAGTTTTGCTAGCGTGTGGGCAAGATTTGGGGTTGGCCATATCAAAAATGGTTAAAATCTGAGGGATAAGCAGATGTTTCAGATAATTGGCAATTAAATAATTCATAACGTTGACATGTTGCCATTAGGTTTCCAAATTAAAAGGAGTCCTTTTTTCTACTCAAGCAATATTAGCTACTCTGGCAACGCCTGTTTTGGAACATTTAATACAAAAGGATGTGCCCTTCTGCTCTTCACACATGAAAAAAATAAGTAAAGAAACTCTTCATGTCCCAGATGACCATGATTACAACACAAGCATAAATATGCTTCCCCTTACTACATCTCTACTGCTCACTGCACTGGTTTTCAAGTGACATCTGCTCTAGTGGATGCAACGTGCTGCTGAAGAGCAAGCAAGCTAGTGAACTATTACCCAGTACCCGTTTACTACCAGTGAAAATGCAAGGTATCCACACTTACATTTTATGGTCTATATTGTGTGAATAAATCAGAAAACAGTGAAAGTCAGAGATACTTACATTGCCTACATAACAGCTCATTAAGATTCTTTTCCACCTCAGTGGCAGAGCTGTGACACTTGCACCAGAGCTCTATCAGATCCTCCAGACTGATATCATTTCAATCAGAACGTGAATTTCATGACTGCAGAAGGTCATCAAGTCAAATACTGTGTCTGATTTTTAAAAGGGTTGGATAATTTTATGACCATTAATAACATTTCCAGTTCTGCATGCTAAGACAAGGTAATCAAATGTCATGCTTCAGAGTGCAGGCTGATTGCCACATAGGTCAGGAAGAATATTTTCACCAATGTACATCATTGCATAAAATAAACTTGCAAATAAAGTTCAACAAGTAAAAACCCTGATATCAGAAAACTTATATTTGGGTACTACACAAAACAAAGGAGGTGCATAGGACAGAGCAGCCTCAAAAAAAAGCACTCAAGAAGATCCAGTAGCTCTAAAAAGAATCAGGTGTGAATCTGTTTTACAGTGTTTTCAGGTGTTTTGCAGGTTTCAAAGACTAAATTTCTAGCCCCCTTCTGAAATGCTTCTTAGCATAAAATCACAGAAAATTAAGGTTGAACAGGATCTTGGGAGGTCATCCAGTTCATCTCTGTTACCCAAGGCTGGATCAATTAAGTCTGTATCAGGCAGATATTTATCTAATCTTTCTTTAGACTTCCAGCAATGGACCTTCCACATGCAATTTTTTTCCCAGAATTAGAATTTCTAAGTTATTCTTAACACCTAACTTGAATCTTCCTTACTTTTCTTTGAAACAAACTTAACTAATTGAGAGGCAGTGATTATTACAGTGAAGGAAATATTTTAGGACAAAAAAAAAAAATTACAAGTTACATAATAAATACAACATATATATGACAAAATGTATGTACAGGATGCTGCTAAAACTAAATATTGTGTCTGCTTTTTGTATTGACTGCAAAGTTTTTACCCTTTCTGGTCCTTGCAAGGTCACCAGGGACCTTATCACACCTGAAGTATCACACACTACCTGAAACTAGCAGTTTGTGGCTAAAGGAGTTCATTCACAGAAGCTCTATTTACTAAGGTACATCTCCAGATATTATCACAATAACAATAATTTATTTTATTTAGACAATCTCCACACACTTTCTGTTTCTTAACTTTGTCACAATCATCTTCCCAAATCTACAAACTTTACCTTTAAAATCTACAAATCTGCCCCCAAAAGGCATGTTTTTATAATGCATCATGCAGGAACCATAGACATAGATTTTTTAATTAATAA
The DNA here is from genome assembly GCA_027564655.1 of Leptodon cayanensis. NCBI lineage: Eukaryota > Metazoa > Chordata > Aves > Accipitriformes > Accipitridae > Leptodon > Leptodon cayanensis. Next base: position 27,458,043 of record JANXJC010000008.1, read on the forward strand.
TAGTAATATATAAAAGATTCAGCATTAAACTAACTGGTATGGAAATTAGATTTCCACACTAAGGAAGTCTGAGGGTGTTTGCAGAGCAGCACGAGGAAGGCACGTTTTGTGCATGATGATAAAACCTTGTCACCGTTTAATCTGCCAACAAGTTTAAAAAAACCTTCAGAAATGAAAGTAGGTAGAAAGATGTACTAAAAAGGCTGGTTTAGATCTGGAGGGAAGAGTTATGCCTATCTTTTAAGGGCCCTGCATCTGACAGTGACTGAGACTCTGATAGGTTGTCTATCCAAAAATGTGGCTCATTGATATATGCTTTTTTTCACCTTTTAGGTTTAGTCCACAGGTTCCTGAAGGTCGCTTTAACAAAGGCAATGAAAATTAATTAATATTATTATTCAAATTTCAAAACCACAGAAAGTTAGTTTCTTTATTTCTAATTGTTTTTCTCTTAAACTTATCAGAAAAAAAATCTAATTTTTGAGGATTGAAAACTCGTTGATGAATTACTTTGCTCTACATGTCTTGTAAGGATTTTAAATTAGATGTGTCATATATGTTTTACTTTTACAAATAGAAAAGTTCTTCTTTTAAAACATTAATTTTATTTAGATTTTCTTGTAGGGGTAAATGAAGAGAATGAAAAATAAAGCAAAACTGTTGGCCAGAATTTTTTATTATTATCTTTCCTAAGTTATATATTTGGTCTCCTCGCAGTGTCAAAAAATGGGAAAATAAGTTTTGGAAAGTTTTTTTAAAAGGTTTTAAAATTTATGAAACTATAAAATACAGATTATTGTTTTCAGGTGAGGAATAGACAGGCAAGACACTCAAGCATCAATAATTTTAATATGCAATGACTCTAGCCTACAATTCTTTGTTTTACCTAGTTCTACTCCATAGAATTAATCTATTACCCCCAGTTTACGCAGAAGAGCAGGGCGAGGGGGCTGTTATCCTGCTCTAAACCTGCCTGACAAAAACCAAAAGGCTTGAGTGAATATTGAAGGGCCTGTTAAAAGAGCAGAGCACAGCACAATATGTGGAGGGCAGAGTGATGTAGTCCTGCAAACCAGAAGCAGTAGTCACCGTAAGTTTAAGGCAGGGGTTTTAGATCGGGTCTAGCGATGTGTCAGCACGTTTGCCCAGGTTTCGGTGCCTGGGCACCCAGCTTCGCCCCGCTTGACGCAACAGGCAAGTACCTCTGCTGCCTACTTTTATTAACAAGATAATCCGCAAATTTTGGATGTACAGAACCAGGTTCTTCACTGTTCTTTGAGAAGAAGAGACTGGCAAACAATTTATGCTCAGTCGTTTCAAAGTTAAAAGAATAAAGAATGCTCTTTTATGTTTTCTTTTAAATTGAAGATGGTACATTTACATAAAAGGGTTGAAACCTGCCTGGAAAGTATCTTAATCCTTATCATTTGGTTGCCTTTATTTTCTCCCTTTGGAGGTTAAGCCAAGATTATTTGTGAATTATTTCATTTGGAAGGATCTGTGAAGTTTAGGACATATATATAATGGAACATATTGACTGTGAAATGTTCCTGGCTATTGAGCTGAGGACATTCAAAAACACTTTTTGTGTGTGAGTGTTGTCAGTTAGCTGTGGTACTAGAAAATCAGACAGGCAAATTAGAGCAACTGGTTGATTTTCTTGTGAAGATCAATGAATATGACAGAATAATAGATGACATGCGGTTAGTATCAAATGCAAAGGGAGCGATGACATCAGGAAAGGTGTACAAGCTGTGAACGTGCAGCAGAAAGATTACTTCTGAGGCACGGCACAAAAAAAAAGTAAGGCAGCAGAAAAGGCACTAAGTAAATGCCTGGAAAAGAAGCGAGGGTAAGTGGAGTACTCAGAAGAGGAGAGTGGAATAATAGTCTCTAAGAACTGAAGCACTGAATACCAGTAAGGCAGAGAAAAGCTGGGGGGGTGGGAGGGGAATGGCTTAACATGCAAGGAAGCTATTGAACATAAAAATAGAGATGTATTGACAATAGAAGGGTCAATGGGGCACTTTATAGATAGCCATTTCTGACAGATGAGCTGAGATAAAAGAGGCAAGTCTGTCTACAAAAGCTGAAGGTATTACTAAAAAATTTATAATAGGTTAGAAAATTGGGAATCATCTAATATGTCTGTTCTGCTGGTGATAAAAGGAAAAAAAAGTTGCCACGACCAAGAGAGATTAGAAATATTTCCTAGAAATAGAAATATTGGTGTGGCTTTTACTTTATGGGATGTGACCAAAGAACACCATAATGTTTGCAACTGTGGTTAGAGCACTGAAACGATTTGGTGGCTGGACTCCAGGTGTCATTTGTTATTCACTGTAGTTGCCAGGATGTAGAAAGGGATTTAGATGAGCAAGCGGATGAAAAGACTAAGACCAGGACCTCAAAGACAGTTTGACAGCATGTCATCCAGCTGATTCTGTGAGGCTGCAGAGTGTCCACGAGCGGGATCCATCTCACATCGTTGAGTGCTGTCGATGTCGGGCATTCCCAGAGGATGAAACATCTGACCTTCCCACGTCCTGCTATGAGGTCGAGGTCAGTAGCTCTCTGGAAGTGGGTATCTCCCTGCGTTGACTAGAAAGGGAGCTTAGAATCATAGAATCATTTAGGTTGGAAAAGACCTTCAAGATCATCGAGTCCAACCATGCTTCAGGTGTCTGGCTCCCTCTTTTGTGTCTAACTTTTAGATTCCCAACTTAAGTCAGATGAGCTCCACGCAGGGCTTTTACCCAAGTATGCAACTGGTAAAGACACTCAAATCAAGTCAGGATTACTCAGTTTTTATAGTGGCTGAAAGGCTGTGCTTTATGTCCCGGCAGAACTCACAGCATGCAACAAGCCAAATGCTTGCTGGTAGGGATGGTAGGTCCAGAGCAAGTAGTTAACAACACATGCAAAAAGTAAAAGTCTCCCTGAGGTCAGAGAAAGGATATTAGATTCAGGACAATAAAAGTACCTGTTAAAAAGTTAAAATATTCTTGCAGTGAAAAAAACATGCAGTTTGTAGAAAAATGAAGTTACATAGCGATTATAAGTAGCATGAAAGGAAAAACTGTACAATTTTATCCGACAGTAGAGGCAGTTTAAGTGTAATTTATAGCCAAATAGGGAGTCAAATGATTTTTGGCAAGGAACCTTTAGTGAGGTTAGAAAAAGTAGATCATGGCAACCTTGTAGAGATAAGAGACACCTCCTGAACAAGGCAGAAACATTGATCATGAGGCATTTTAATTACTCTGATATTGATTAGGATAACAGGAATGCAATTACAAAGAAGAACACATTCTTAAAAGTTACATATTCTTAGTGTGGCCTTGTTTTTTTTCCAGTAATTCCTTGAACAGGTTTTCTGGTCCAGGGCTATTCTATTCCATGCCTGATCCTAAGAAATGAGCTAAATATAAGAAATCACATTTAAGATACAGAGCATCCTGGATCTACTTATCAGCTTATCATTGAGTTTGAAATACTCATGAGAATGCTGTGTACTAAAAGTGTTTTGACTTTGAGAAAGAGGACGGTGAAAGAAAGCTGGATGCTCTGAGGAATGTTGATTGGAATTCTATAATGTATGAGAAATCTCCTGAAGAAGAGGAGGAAATATAATTTTTAAGAAACAACTGATGAGAAGGTAATTTAAATTCATCTCAAGCAGATAGCTGTTCTGCTGAATACAGAGTAGAATGTCAGGCAAATTAAATGAAAATACAACAGAATAAGTCTAACTCAAAACTGAAAATTGGAGTGTTTCTTCTCAAACCTTCCAGTTCAATTACACCCCTAAAAGTGGCTGCATTTTTCTACCATCTATAGAGAAAGCCTAAGATAAATAGATAAAAGAACACACTTTCCAACAACCAAAACCAGATTAAATCAATCACACCTCTTGTACATCATTTAATTGGGAAAATGTCACCAGTAAACTGTCTAATATTCCATCCTGTTTATGTTACTGTTGAAATTCTTGATTTTCAATAAAAGCAAATCAAGCAAATGATTCAACCATGAAATCCTACAAGCTTTACAATTCATGGTTGGTTCTCTGCTCTCCTCAGACCATGCAACCAATCTGTCCACAACAGCAACCAAGCAGCTCACAATAGGTCACCTCCCTACTGTCTAGATCAGAGACAAAAAACCTTGGCTGAATACAACAAGGGTTTCTGTGTATGAGCATATCAGGACTCCTAGTGTTAAAGACATCACAGATCCCGTAAAATCTATGGACTCCTGAAAGCGCCAACTCTGGTTATAGTTACACTTAATTCTACGGAGCCCTTACATCTGAGAAAGCCTGCAGCTAATTCAACTGATAGAGATCATTCTAGAATAAATTTCTAAGAAATAAAATAATTAAGGACAGTTTCCTTCTAACAGCTATTGCAGCCACTGAGATTTCAATTATATGAGCCCTTGTTTCATAATTAAAACATCATCTCAGTCAGTTGGTGTACATACATCTTGGTCAACACCTCAACTGGGTGTGGACCTCTGGCAAGGAAATCTCTCTGCCGGTAAAGAAAGAAGAATCTGTAAAATTTTCTCAGCTGCTCCTACTAGATCTGTAATAGTGTCAGAACAGAGGTGAGAGGTAAGGTCAGCTGAACACACTTTTACATTCCCACTGTCTTTACACTTTGGAAATGATGGAGTGGTGGCTGGCTATATGGCATTAGTTGGTCCTTGGTCCTGTTTGGCAAGTCATCTGGCTTCTCCTTTTGCAAACAGATGCAAAAAGTTAACCCATAAAGTTAAGTTCATTATTTTGATAGCCTTCTTTACAGATGATCCTGTTCAGAATAATCTTCCCACAGTTTGGAAACAGGTTTTTTGCTACTGTATTGTATAATTAATATTTCTCTGCTTTCTCCATTATCTTTAACATTCTACTATCATATTTACCCTTTTCCCAACTAGATCTCATTCATGGCTCTGAGGCATCCTTATAGTAATAAATCAACTAGTTTACCATTTCCAGGTGGTGAATTTGCACCTGATAGTATCTACGTGCATGACCTTGCATGATATACAATTAAATTTCATCCCACTTTATAATTCTATCCCCAAAGACATCTAGTTCTTCCTATGTTAATAGACCAGCCTTTTGAATTACAGTGGCTCCCAGCTTTGCATCTTCACATTCCTCCCCACATTTTTTAAGAAAAAAAATTACATTTACATCACTTCTTAAATCCCATTGAGGATCTCTATGGACAATTTCCTTTCAAACCAGGAGTTTCACTTCCTAGCATAATCCCATGTTGTTTAACTTTTGGCCAATTTGTTAATTTTTCTGTAATTACAGACATCTTCCCTGTATGAATTAATAGTTTCCCATGTGGCATATCTGTTTCTTTTAGAAGATCAAAGAGATTCTTTTGGTTTTTTCCCCTACTGGGAACATATACTACCTTATCAAAAAGTGTTTTAGGTTTGCTTGGCAGTCTCATTTGCTCTATTTTTCTTATCCTTCACAACTTGTTTTGGCATATTGTGGAGAACAGTACCATTCCTCACTGAATAGACTCATTATCTGAATCCTCATTACCTAATTTTATGTGCTATTTTTCACAGTTAATCTGTTACTAAGATCATCCAATTGATTGTATTAATTTATTTGAATTAAATGTTGCCACTTCTATTTCCATACCTCATTCTCACAGGCCATCCTGGCTTGACCCTAATGTTTTATCATCCGTGTTAATACTCAGGAAATTAGGTCACAGGTGGTTTTAATGTTAGCTACATGTTGTTTGCTTAATATAAATATTGCACTTTTTGCCCCCCCCCCCGCCTTTAAACAAGTAGCCAATGTTTCTTGTAATTTCCTTCACAAGTGCTAAATAAACTTAAATTTTGGCAAAACTTACATTTCAGGATTTCTAAGCTGTAGCTTTCTTTACTGATTATATTCTTTTTCCATTCTTTCTCAACTCTTACCTAATCACCAAAGTCCTGTCTGTAGTGCTTGTTTATCTACTTATGTCTGGAAACCATCTCCAAAATCTGTATTAAAAGAATAGATGAAGAGCCATTACAATTTCAAATCATTTTTGGACCATTGGTATTTTTAAAAAAAAGTCAAGCTTTTTCTAAGGTCAGGTGTGCTTCCACCTAGCTGACTTCACTAAACATTTTCCTCAATTTGCCAAAGTTGGTTCTTTGGAACTGAAACAGTCCAATTTTGCTTTCTGTCCATCTGATGTGAACCAAATCTGCCCTAGATCCAAATTTGTTTTCTATAGCTAACTGTCTCCAAAGGTGTTTATGTTTGAAACTCAAATTTATAACATCATATGAATTTTAGTTTATTTGTCTGCTTGTCCAATCTGAGCATAGCAATCCGTATTTTATTTCTAACATTACTTCAATAGAACTTGTTTTAATATTCATCCAGGTCACATTTTGATAACTTAGCAGTTTATGTTTTCTCAACACTTTCCACCTTCCTGTCTTTACATATCATCAATAAACAATATTATTGTATGATTTCCCTCCTTACCTCTGTTTTTTCCCCTAAAACACATACCTTCATTTTACTCAGGATAATTATTGCACTGTATTTCTAACTGTTATTGCTTATTACCTACCCAGCACGCCAGTAATTCTGTCTGCTCCGTTTTGTTGCCTTGGCTTTTTGCATTATAGTTCAAACATTTGAATTGTTTCTTGTTTCCACCTTCATTTTCACTCCTTTGGAGAAAAAAATTTTTTTTTGTGAGTAAATACCTTGAAGCTGTTAATGGAGACGTAACATTTGAGGAAATCTTGAGCCCTCCAGGCACCAGAACTGTTCCCAAGTTCTAATTGGAAAAAGATTAATGTGGGTCTGTGCCACCCTCCTGCAATACCACATCCTCTTGGAACACTTTGGTCCTGTGAGTAATTTTCTTCAGGAAAAAAAATCACATTAAACAGTGGGTGTCCAAACTAATGACAATATTTCAGTTCAGATTTTGTGTTAGGTTTTGCATCATGTTCCATCACACAGCACACGTAGTAAGACTCATCATATTCCATCAACTAATTTTGCTAAATGTCAGGCATTTAATAAAGGGAAAGGGCAAAAAGTTGTAAAGGGTTTGCCTTGCCTTGTTAATCAGTGCTTGAAAAAGTTTTGAACAACTCAGTGACTCGTTAATTTATGAGCTGGTTTCTGGAAGCTATAACACATGCTGCCTGAAATCTGAATTTTCTTTTAAGAATCAAGGGACCTCATCTGCTGGATTTCAAATATTGTAATGTATACGTATACACGCTGCAAATCTGGTTTGCCTAGCAAATATATGCAGGCATCACAGACATTTGTCAGTACTGACTAGAAGAAGCTATCACAAAAACAGACCCTGAGGAGTGTCAGTGCCTCTCATAAAATCACGTCTCCACCTGCTCTACAGGACAGGCAAAGTTCAGTAGCAGCTATTACTGGCTATTAAAAAGTACCTCATTACTATTAAAGAGATGAGCTAGACTGACAATTGAGCATCACTAGGCAAGTACAGCTGCTGCTTGCCAACTATTACATGACAGACAAGAAATCTGAGAAAACTAACAGGTGAAAACTTTTACTGTTGTTCTTTGACATTAAAAATAACCTCACTTATCACTTCTGTTTACTGTAATTGAAAATTCTTTGTGAGTTCTCTCCCAGCATCTAGCATACAGAATCGAACTCTCCAATGCCTGTACACAGTGGGTAACATTTTTTCACCTGAATAGTTCAATTATCCTCTGGGAGGGTACTCACTTCAGTAAGAGCTGTTCAATGGAAGTATGGGTGGCAGAATCAGACCCTTAGCTTATGTGGAGTTCAGCATCCCTTTACTGTTTACTTTGATTAACTGCATCACTACACGTTTTCAAGAGGAAATGCAGTTTTTGCTACCAATAACTCAGCAACTTACAGTAAAGGGGTAAAAGCTTTGAGCCGACAATTCTAGGTGCTGGAGATAGTGCAAGTGATAAAATGATGTATAAAATGACATGATAACAAACACTGACCATATCTCTGATTTTTTTTAGTAGCAGACAATATCATCATTCACACAGCTGTGAGCCATTCAAGAAGGTATTATCCTGTGAGTTCTGACATCAAAAAACTTATCACTTCCAGCCTTACAGTAAAGCAGTTTAGTAGGTAATAAAAATGAGCAGGAAATTTCCAGAGTGGTCTGAGTAGACAGCAGAGACCAAATTTCCACAAAGTGGTACAGTTAAATATAATTTATATCTCCCTGCACCATCTAATCTTCCTGAGAAGATTAATTCTGGCAGAAGGCATGCCATGGAAAGACCAAATACCTTGCCTCAGGGTCTCCAGTAGATGTAGACAGTTTTTATTTCTTCCAGAGCTTCCTCAGGAATCCTGCTCACAAAGGCCAAAAAATGATTTTTTTTTTTTTTTTTTGTCATTTCCCAGACCTGCCGGAAACCCATCACTATTCCTAATTAAGGTGAAGCTTTTGGTTTTGTCCTGTCCTTATTTTCCAGTAAACTTTAAGCTAGAGGACCTGATTGTCATTTCAGGACAGGCTAATATTTAATATAGAGAAATAACTCAACAGTAGTGAGTAGTACAGTGAAAAGAATAGCCCATGTACTATGACCAGGCATCCTGGTTTCGATTGGGATAGAGTCAATTTTCTTCCTCGTAGCTGGTATAGTGCTGTGTTTTGGATTTTGGATGAGAATGATGTTGATAACCCAGGGATGTTTTAGTTATCGCCGAGCAGTGCTTACACAGAGTCAAGGCCTCTTCTGCTTCTCCCCCCACCCCACCAGCGAGCAGGCTGGGGTACCAGAAGCTGGGAGAGGACACAGCGGGGACAGCAGACCCAAACTGGCCAAAGGGGTATTCCAGACCATATGATGTCATGCTCAGTATATAAAATAGGAGAAAAGCTGGCCAGGGGCTGCTGCTCAGGAACTAACTGGGCATCAGTCAGTGGGTGGTGAGCAATTGCATTGTGCATCACCTGTTTTGTATATTCTAATTCTTTTATC
>JANXJC010000008.1:27467172-27485856 GCA_027564655.1 Leptodon cayanensis
CTAACTGGGCATCAGTCAGTGGGTGGTGAGCAATTGCATTGTGCATCACCTGTTTTGTATATTCTAATTCTTTTATCATTATTGTTATTGTTATTATTATTATTCCCTTCCTGTTCTGTCCTATTAAGCTGTCTTCATCCCAACCCACAAATTTTACTTTTTTTTTCCCCAATTCTCTCCCCCATCCCACTGCGGCGGGTAGTGAGTGAGCGGCTGTGTGGTGTTTAGCTGCCTGCCGGGTTAAACCGTAACACCAGGGTTCAACTCTACCTGTTCGTGCTGCTGGTATCTCAACATTGCAAGAAGTCAATTAATTAAAAGCTAGCTATGAGCAGAAAAATCAATACTCAATACTCAAATAAACAATATTCTTGAGTGCTGTGTAAATAGCATCCTTGTGCAAACTGCTGTGCCAGAGGAATCCTTTGTGAACTCAGGCCCCAAATCCCCATCTTTTAAAATGCTCTCTTGTCATTTCACATCGACAAGGGAAATAATTCATGGAAGATATGGTCCGTTTTGGAAGCAGAGCCAAAAAAACCCCCCAAAACACAAGGGCAGGATTCAGCTCTGGGCTATAGACACCTACATGCAGGTATGGACACATCTGCTAGGTTTCTAAGCTCCTATTTGAATCAGAAGAGCTCCAGGTATCTATATGGTCACTTTAGCATAAATATCTAGTAGGATTTGAAGCACTTGCATCAACCAAGTCTGACCTCCAGCTCCTCTCCCCTTTCCTGTAAGGTGCTGCGTTGTATGTGGATATTCTGGATATTTTACGGCACCTGAAAGTGGCACAAGACACCTGCATTCAGGAAACTGAATTGAAATCTCAGTTGACAGGGTTAGCGGCATCTGCCGAACCAAACCTCCAGGCTCCACTGACCTTATTGACTAAATCTCCCTCATCTCTAATGAAGCTTTAGTCACCCAGGGTAGGCAACACTTGCATATATACACATCTGCATTTGAGATGCTCTGTGTGCATCTGGACTGGCAGATGGAGGACAGGGCACGGCATGAGATGCTTATGTTTAGGCACTTGCATCAAGCCTCCTCAATATGTTGATATCTGCATGTAGATATCTTAATGTAAGGGTTAAGTCCTACCTCAGGTAACTTGCTTCCTGAGGCACTGCAGGCACATACCTAAGCTTGACTTCGTTAAAATCTGCTTTTTCAAGGGTCCATCTTCTTTTCAGTCACCTTTGAGGGGGTAGGTTTTCTTGAAAATCTGGGCTTCCATTCTAAAACAGTTTCAACATTAAGTACATCATCCCTTTATTGTCCCTCACTGTACAATGGATATGTTTTTATAGTCCTTTGTGCCACCATAGTCTTATTTATCTTTCAAATCTTGAGCTCTTTCAAGACATCAATATATCACTGGCTCTCAATTCAAACTGGACAAATAATGGAAAAATAGTTGGCATAATATATAGTTTGGAAACAAATTGATGAAAAAACTCTGCAAATATTAGATGACTGATTCACTCTGTCATCCCTTCTTTTTTTTTATCCATTTAAATTTTTCTTTCTCTCACACACAAGTAGACACCCATAACAGCACAGCACAAAAAATTCAGCTCTAAAACACAGCCACACGGACAACGGAAATACAGCTTTCAATGTGGTCTTCATACAGTTAGAGTGTTCCCAGCTACCACTTCTTTTAATGAGATCTCTTTGGTCTGGCTTATAATTGCTGAAATACGATCTCTGTCACGGGTACATAGTTAGCCCTCTTCACTCATCTATCTTATCCCTTGCTCCATGATTATTTAATATTGTGATTCTCTGTGAGGAAAGCGTACAAAGCATATTTAGACCTCAGTTCAGGGTGGGGTTTTTTCATGACAGGCTATATTTCCTGACTTTCACAAAAAGAAGGAAACAAACTTTGTAGCAAAACATCTTTTCACAGAAATAAGAGTGGAGGGCAAACCGCAGAAAAATTACTGTGCTGGTTTATTTCTGATACATATGGATGCTTTGACTCTCCTTACTATTGATTTTTTTTCTGTACTTTGAAACTGTTTACAACTGTGAGTGCTAGCAGACATTCTTGGCTTTTCTTTACTCCAAAAACAAAATTCAGTCTTATCCACCACCTGCCCAACAACTCTGAGAACATCAGAGCCCCATCCTTTGGTTGGCTCTAAAAAGTACCACTGTTATACTAACCACCTAGGGTGCTTCCCAGCCTTAATCTTTTCCTGCCTTTCCTAAGAAATAAGTCCAATAAAAACTCGGTTTCTGTTTTCCTCACTGTTTTGGGTTTTGTTGTGTTTTTTTTTTTTTAATTTTATAAGCATCAGCCCTACTGGGAGATGGGAGATGGTGGGTTTCTCGCAGAGAGATGGTGGGTGGGACTGGGAAATGAAGTATTTTAATTGTAACACTACACCTGCTTTTCTGTAAATGACGCTGCCAACCTGTTTCACTGTGAGTAATTTAGGACTTGTGTCACACTCACCCACAGAGATATCTTTTTTCTTGCTGAATTTGGCATTTCAAATGTTCCGGCAAGTTCATCTTTTTCAAGAGAAAGCCATTTGCAGACAGATTTTCTACTTCAGCTGTTATCCAAAGCCAAAGCTGGTCAGGACCAATCTGTACGATTTTTCCGTGCAGGAATTTTCAGCAGCCGTGGGAAGAGGCACACACATAAAGGTGACTCACGGGAACAAGAGTTTACCAGGCCGGGCCCAAAGTACATCATTATCAGGCAGTTGCTACCCGCAACCGCACAGAAGAAACTGGAAAACATTTGGACAGCTTAGTTAACATGCCTAGAATCACCGTGCGTGGGGAAGATTGCATTTTAAACGTCACCCTCCCTATATATAACACATTTGCCTTTATAATGGAGAAAATCCTGATTTTTTTGATTTTTTTAAAATAGCTTTAGGTAATACTTGTGGTCTGTGTGAATAGGCAGGAAGGCTGTAATTTTGTTAAAAACATTATGTAATAACATATCCTTGAGAAATTTGATAAGGCCTGTCTATGCCACCATAAACGTACTAAGTAAAGCCTTTGAATTAACTTCATTTGAAAGAGCTTGCTAAGAGCTAAGGCACATAACGGGATGGAATTGAATTACAGTGGCCCAATAAATTATCAGCCATTAGCTGAATTTCCTTAATTGCCTGTGGGCATGCTTTTAGTCCACCCCAATTGTGAGGTAATAAACGTCAGTGAAAGAGGTTTCAGGAGAACATTCGAAGCCTAAATAACAGTAAGGAGTCTAAATACTTTGTTGGACAGGTGCCCATGTCCTTGGACGATACTAGATAGATCAACAAGTGATTTTTCAATTCATGTTTATAATGCTATTTGTGATATGTTACTTGAGCCACAGGCAACAAGGCAAAGGTAGAAAAGCTGAGGGACGTGAAAGGGGAGGAAGAGATACTAGTAAGTCTCGAATTAGGCAGCCCTGAAAATCCTTCTCAAAACAGGTTTGAAATTGCTAAAACATATTAAAGGAAGAGAAGGAAAAAAAAAGAAAAAAAAAAAAGAAAAAAACTTACAAAGATGGAAGGCAGAGTGTTTTCAAAACTACAAAATCTAGAAATCTAGAGTAAATGCCTTTATTGAAGAATTTCTGTGGTGTTTAAGTCCCACTTTGTGTTTACTTGCTGGTATTTTTCAGCTGGCTAGCAACGGGAATATGATTCTGTTTATTTAAATAAGTTTATCTATTTTAAAATCTATATGGATATTTGTATTGGTCCAGCACCTTTCAAAATCACAAAGTTAACATAAATTAAAATTCTATTGTGAACATTTAATTAGCAATTAAGTCTCCAGAGTATTTGTGACTAGATAAAATTCTGATTAAATTAATTCCTATGGATCTATAAAGACAACTTGATTATCGTTTGGATTTTCATTCACAACTTTTAAACGCTGAACATTCCTTATCACTCATGTCCTATCATGTCATGCCTAAAAATACATTTAACAGTACTCAGTAACAACACAACATCTTTGATCTGTACAAACAGTGTTATTATGAGGTGTGACTTTGCAGTAAGTTTTTGATATGAAGAAATGGATTTTGATTCAACCTTATTTTTAACAGGTCCATTTATCACATCTTAAGAAATAATTACTTTTTAAGAATCAAAGTGGGTTCTGATTAAGTGTTATTGTTTCTGAAGCTGGGCAAATATTGTAAAATTAAAAATTAACTTCTTACAGTCGTACTCACTTATCTAGATTCTTTCAGACCTTCCAATTCCTACAGCTTCTTTCTGTAAGAAACTGCACTGGAAAATTATTAGCTCACATGCTTGGATACTCATGGAAATGTGAATGATAAACATGGACATGCAAATATTCACATAAGAATATGGTATTTATATGTGAAGGGGAATACCATTTGACACAGGTAAAAAAGCTGGTTCATAGAAGCTGTTAAATGAGCCATAAAAGAATTTCAATCATACTCTTTGCAGCTAGAGTGAACCGTACACATATTACTGAGTCCCAATCACAGCATCACTGCATATGCTACATCAAATATACCTTTTTAAGGAATAAATACTCTTTGGCATAGCAGGACAAGATCTTGAGCTCCTCAGCCAGAGCTTTGCTAAATGAAAATTTGGCTAGTTGTTAGTTACTAACTGACATTCCATTTCTGACCCTTCATTCACTTGTCTTTTCAATTCCTCTTTCACATCCATTTCATTTTTCACTACCTGAAGCCCTTGATAATAAAAATATGGAACTTTCTAAATAACCATGGCTTAGCACATCCATGTACATGCATGCACGTATGCACACACACAAATTATACATACATTTGTACATAAGTACATAGCACCTATATATAGGTATCACTGCTAGAATAGCATTCATGAAACAGAAATTGATACTCAGTGGACACAGAAGTAAAATACAAATAAATTATTAGAAATGTTCTGTTAAAATTTCAGCCTGTTAAAGGTGAGAACAGTATTAAAAAGTCTCAGTCTAGAAATTTAATACAGATTAGAATTTACTGTAAGGAAAAGAGACCTTTCTATTAAGGAACTTCATTTTTGTTTGATCTCCCAAACTCTCTACAAAACTATAGTCTCCTTCCATCTGTCACCCCAGTGGACAGGCCAATAAGGTGCTATTAAAAATACCTCTGCTATGTTTCCCTTTCTTCTGTTCCTCAGCCCATTTCTCTTGCAAAATAAAGGCATTTTAAAATTTAAATTCATTGTTTAAATTTCATGTCTTGAAATTTAAGATTTCAAACTGCAGAAGTGTTGAGACTTAAACTTTAGTTCTTATATTATATGTAATTTAATTGCTGAGGAATAATGTCCTACAAAGTGTGAAAGAATTATCTTTCATGCATACAAATTTCTGTAATCACTATTTGCAATACTCGGAATGCAAAGATCCATGAAGCAGCTGTTCAGCACTAATATTCTCCTCACTTGAATTCCCTGTGCACAAAATTTTCATTGCAAGGTAAATTTTTTACTGCTATTTTTCATATTGATATTGATGTTGGATATGGACAGGCAAATGAAGGCCTAACAAAGGGGAACAAGGAAGGAAGGAAGGCAGGAGGGAAGGAAGGAAGGAAGGAGGGAAGGAAGGTAGGGATAGCAGGAGGGAGGGAGGGAAGAGGGAGCTGGGGAAAGTAGGAGGGAGAGAAGAAGGGCCAGAGGGTGGGAGGGATGACTAAGAGATGGATAAAATCTAACACTGTAAAAGGAAGATGATATATTCTGGGTCCAACAGTGAGAATTTCTATAGTGTAATGAAACCGAATACTTAGAAATTACCTAAAAGAAAGTATGGGATACACTATTCAATCACACAATGTCCAATATGTCTCCAATTTGAGGCAAATGTGAAAAGACAACTGTGATGCAAACGTGTATCAGCTAAAACACGTTCACTGTTGATGAAGTAGCCATGTGTTTGAATGGGCTCATCCCCATTGAATCTCGTTCACGCACGTTCAATGCAGATAAATGTAAGAGGCGCAGAGAACTACTACTAGGATGCTGAGCAGAAACTGGACACAACCTCAAAAGGGAAGAATAAAAGAGCTTTGCTCGTTCAGTATAGCAAAAGAAGACTGAGAGGAGATATGACAATAAACATACCATGAAGGGACAGATGCCAACAGGTGAAAGAACTGCAGAAGCTCAAAAATGATGTCAGCATAAAAATAAACAAGTGTGAACTGAGTATGGTATATACTTAAGCTGTAAATTACAAGGTTGTGTGATGCGGCGTTTGCAATAGCGAGACAGTGGATGCATGGCCCCAAGGGGTCTGGTGTGAATGCTAGGTTCCTAACTGAATTTTATTTTTAGGATTTTGCCCACAGCTACTGAAAGTTTTACTCCTGGGACAGGCAGTCACCACATCGCAGTTAAACGAAGCTGTCATGGTGAGTTACAGAGAAAAAGGTAGCGTGTCAATTAAGCATAATGATGTGGCAATTAGCTTCTGATTTCAACTTACTAAATATGTGCCACAGAATAACTAAAAGGATGCAAGAAATTTAATCTCTTCATCCTCTATTAAAAAATGGGGCACGTGAAGAAATGAGAAATATTTGTCTAATCAGAAAATCTATTTGTCTTCTTTGTTCAGCATCTCCTTCTATTGATCACTATCAGTGCTGACAAATAGCTTGAAGCTGTGATCCTGAATTGATATTTAATTAAAATTAAGTTCTATTCTAATTGTATGGTAAACACATCAGAGTTCTGTATGTAAATAATGTCAACAGATGAAGGATAAAAGAAGAATTTTAAATAAATGTTGGAAAGTTTGCAAAGGGGCTAGGGAGCAAATCATGCAGAGAAAAGCAATAATTAAATTCTGTCTCCAATTTATTTTTACACTGGATGCCACTCTTATTACACTGAAGTTTAAAGACTGTTTTCTTATTCGCCTTGCCAGAATGAATAAATTACATGAACGATATGGGGTTTAGGGGGGGTTAAATCACAAAAGTAATGTTTTCTTCGTCAAAGTGTGAAACCTATTTGTAGTACGAGTAGAGCATGTGTCTTAATGACATTGAAACTTACAAAATGAAATTAGTGAATTGCCTTACAGAGAACAGCGTTTTTCAGAGAACATTTCATCTCTCGCTCCTGGTCAGCAACTTTCTGTCACTGTGCCCTTTCTCCAAACTCATATATATCATTAATGAGGAGCACTGAACTGTTCTGCTGACTACCCAGAGAACTCAGTCACTTTGACTATATCACATCCCCTACAAACAGATAGGAACAGCCTCACCCTGGTCCTCAGGGCCTCAACCACCCCAATATCTGCTGGAGGGACAACACAGCCGAACATAAGCAATGCAGGAGGTTCCTGGAGTGCATTGATGATAGCTTCCTTCTCCAAGGGACAGAGGAGTCAATGAGAAGAGGTGCTCTGCTGGACCTCATGGTCACAAACAACGAGGGGCTCATTGAGGATGTGAAGGTCAAAGGCAGCCTTGGCTGCAGTGACCATATGATGGTGGAGTTCAGGATCCTGAGGGCAGGGAGGAGGGTGAAAAGCAAGCTCACAGGTCTGGACTTCAGGAGAGCAGACTTTGGCTTCTTCAAAAGCAAAAAGGAAGCATGCAGAGGGTGGAAGCAAAGATGGGGAACCTGGGAGGAATACAGAAACATTGAGCTTCCAGGACAAAGCTAAAGTCCAAGTAGAACTGAATCTAGTCAGGGATGTCAAAGGCAACAAAAAAGGCTTCTATAAGCACATAGGTGACCAAAGGAAGACTAGGGGAAGTGTGAGCCCTTTGTTCAATGAGATGGGTGACCTGGCTACACAGGACACAGAAAAGGCTGAGGTAATGAATGTTGCCTTTGCCTCAGTCTTTACTAGCGAGAACAGTCGTCAGGAATCCCAGAGACCAGGGGGAAAGGCTGGAACAAGGAAGAGGTACCCTTGCTGGAAGAAGATCAGGTCAGGGAATACTTCAGCAAACTAAACATAAACAAGTCTATGTGCCCTGACTGGATGCACCCCCAAGTGCTGTGGGAGCTGACTGATGTCATTGCAAGGCCACTCTTGATAATCTTTGATTGATCATGGAGACTGGGAGAAGCGCCAAAAGACTGGAGGAAAGCAAATGTCACCTTAATCTTCAAGAAGGGCAAGAAGGAGGACCCAGGGAACTACAGGCTGGTCAGCCTTACCTGGATCCCTGGGAAGGTGATGCAGCAGCTAATCCTGGAAACCATTTCCAGGCACATTAAGGACAAGAAAATCATCAGGAGTAGTCAGCATGGATCTGCCACAGGGAAGTCATGCTTGACCAACCTGATAAGCTTCTATGATGAAATGATTGGCCTGGTAGATGAGGGGAGAGCAGTGGATATTGTCTACCTGGACTTCATCAGTTGAGCGTCTTCACTGTCAACCAGGCTTTTGACACTGTCTCCCGTAAGATCCTCATAGAGAAGCTGATGAAGTATGGGCTGGATGACCAGACAGTGAGGTGGGTTGAAAACTGGCTGAATGGCCAGGCCCAGAGGGTGGTCATCAGTGGTACAAAGTCTAGTCAGTCCAGCCATTAACTGGCTGTGTACCCCAGGGGTCAGTACTGGCTCCGATCCTGGTCAACATCTTTGTTAATGATCTGGATAATGGGGCAGAGTGCACCTTCAGCAAGGGTACAAAGTGGGAGGAGTGGTTGATAATCCAGAGGGCTGTGTTGCCATCCAGAGGGACCTCAACAGGCTGGAGAAATGGGCTGATGGGAACCTTATGCAGTTCAGCAAAGTGACGTCCCAAGTCCTGCACCTGGGGAAGAACAACCCCAGGTACCAGTACATGCTGGGGGCCAGCCGGCTGGAAAGCAGCATGGCAGAAAAGAACCTGGGGGTCTTGGTGGACAGCAAATTGCACACGAGCCAGCTATGTGCCCTTGCCGCAAAGAAGGCAAATGGTATCCTGGGCTGCATTAAGATGAAATATTGCCATCAGGTTGAGGGAGGTGATCCTTCCCCTCTGCTCAGCACTGGTGAGGTGACACCTGGAGTGCTGTGTCCAGCTCTGGGCTCCACAGTGCAAGAGACACATGGACATACTGGTGAGGAGAGTCCAACAAAGGGTCACAAAGATGTTGAAGGGACTGGAGGATCTCTCCTATGAGGAAAGGCTGACAGAGCTGGGATTGTTTAGCCTGCAGATGAGAAGGCTCAGGGAGTATCTTCTCCACGAGTACAAATACCTGATGGGAGGGAACGAAGAAGGCAGACCCAGACTTTTCTCAGTGGTGCCCAGTGACAGGACCAGAGGCAATGGGCACAAAGTGAAACACAGGCGGGTCCTTCTGAACATCAGAAATCACTTTTTCACCGTGAAGATGTCTGAGCACTGGCGCAGGTTGCCCAGGGAGGTTGTGGAGTCTCCCTCCGTGGAGCTATTCAAAAGCCATCTCAACATGGTCCTGGGCAACTGGCTCTAGGAGGTCCTGCTTGAGCAGGGGGCTGGACCCGATGACCTACTGACCAATTTTTTTTCCCTACAAGAAATACCTGTAATGTCTTCAAAGATTTTGGCTTTGGCAGTACTAGTTTGAACCAATAGTTTATGAACAGTTCCAACACACGAGTGAAATAAAAAATGCTCAGGAGTAGAGTGTATGCACACACTCACCACAGCTTTCACTTGTGCCATTATTTGGGGAGGAGGTCGAGGAGAAAAAAAATCAGTTTGAAGAGTATGATCTCTTTAATTATACGGTCTGTGTGTCAGAAAGAAAATTTTCCTCCCCTCAGCTGGGATTCTAGGATTCAAATTATATTCAGTAGGAAGCCTTCACTGTTTTTACTGTGCATTTGAGAGTTTTAAAAGCATTTGAGAAAAATATGTGTTCATTAAATCCCAGTTCTTAAATTTTATTCATTTTCCTGAGTGGTTTTAAGTGAGTTTTTAATTTTGTTTTAAGACTTTATATTTACATGCTACTTTCTGATGTAAATTTTACTTAAAAATGACAACTCTTTGAAATGCACTCATCCTTAAATAGAATTTCCTTTTATTTTTCTTTCTTATCATAATTGTTCTTAACCATATTGTAATTACATTAACTACTCTGTCGTATTTATCTTTGCAAGGACAAAACCATCAAAGGTAATCATGTCCATAGTAGAATGGAATGCCAGCATGTTACTAACCTGTGAATTATTTCTCCTACTGTGGGATATTCAAACAGATCTGACTTCAGCCCAGTAACCTCAGTTAATGTCTGTGGGAGTTACTTTTCTACTCTATGTCTGGAAGCAGAGAAATGAGATTGCATGGGCTAAACAGTAAGGTGTGAAAGCTCCGCTGACTTCAATGGTAGTTTAAACAAGAGGAAAGTATCAGTCTAAATTCCAGGATGAAAATGTTTTAGCACCAGAAGCCTTGGTAAGGTAGCACAGACGTGGTTAAATTACCATGGAATACCACAGTGAGCTAAACCGTGGGAAGTAAATGGACGCTCTAGTGAAAGAAGCTTATTTTTGGTGTTTTACCCTAGTCAGAGACATGCAAAGAGTAAGAAAAGACTCGGGTACTGTGCCTTAGGTGAAACACATTCAGCTGAATAGCTGGCCTTAGGGAATCGTTCATGCGTATAAAAATTAGATTTGGGGGTGCATCTTCAGGGCTGTGTATGTGTGTGCATGCATGTGCGTTCACCCACATCCCTGCATGGTCAGACTCTCATGAGCAATCTGCTTGATGATTTAATAGTCACTAATATAACAACACCAGCAGAAGTTAAGCTCTTTTTTTTTTGGTTTGGTTTTTTTTTTTCTTTTTTTTTAAATATCAAATTAGGCTTGTCCTCAGCTGTGCAGTAAAAGCTTGGCTGGGTTCCTATTATCATATGCATTCATTTGCCTTCTTTCCTAATGATAAATATACAGCCCAGCCAATTTGACTCATATATTTTTTTACCTTTCTTTCTTTACCCAAAATATATTTCATCTCACCTATTGAAGAGTGTAATTATATTTCACTCACTTATGGGAAAGTCCTTAGTAATTCACTGTTGCCTGAGGCTTTCTGAGTTATGCCTCTTTCACTTTCATGACAAAAACATAATAACAATGCTTCAAGGGTAATATTTTCAGTGGCAAGATGTACCTGGAAAATCATACAGTCCTAAAATAATAGAAGGATCCTCTTGCATCTTGGCTTTCCTTCCTGAAATTTTGATCATTCCCATGATATCCCACACCAACAACGTTGTTTCTCCAGGTTAAATTTTTTTAGTTGTGAAACATGGCGTGGTACAGGTGAAGTTTGACTTTTCTATTTGAAGGAATAGAAACACAATAGCTAATACCAACTTATTTTCAAGTCAGTAGGAATGAGATGAAAGTTTATCTGGGGATTTGTGCTCCTTTCCTCGCTCCTTCAACCTCTATACACGTGAAGGTTGCAGGAAAAAGATTTCTGGCAAGCTACTGGTGTAACTGTTTTTCATCAGAAAATGCCTGTTGGAAAAAGGCAAAATGTTTTGTGAAAACACAGAAATTTTGGTGACCTTTTCCTATAAATTGACAGATGGAAAGCCTTTTAATAAAAACAAAAGGGGAATTTTTTACCATTCCAAGCATAATACTTCTTTCTGTTTCAGAAGTGGCTCTCATACAATGTTAATTTTAGATGCTATGCAAAACTTCAAAACTAAACTGGGCTGCAAAGCAAAATACATTTCAAGTTGTATTATATGTGACTTTAAAAAAAGTTAATTTCACTTCCTCTGCAGTTCTTGTGCATGTTTTGATGGGCAGAAACACCCTGCTTTCTACCAGTTTGTGCTTTTTAAATGTGAAAATGGATAATTGGTTTCTTCTATAATTTCGGTCGTATTATAGCTTATTTTCATTCTCTTATATTATAGACTATTTTTTAAGATTATACACTATTTTTTAAGAGTTGGACGTATCGTGAGGTGTCAGGCATTATTTGGAAAGAATAAAGACAGTCCCTGGTTCAAGGAATTTACAATCTCTGTAAAACATTGTAACAGCTATGTTAATAATTATTTTCCCTGTGTACTGTCTCATTAATGATCTATTCTGTAGTCTATCAAGACCAGTGTGTTGTGTTTACTACAAAAGCTATGGAAAATCACTGTAAAGTTTCATTATAATTCTAATTCTGTTCCTTCTTCTTTGCTTTCTCAATACATTGTGGTATATCTTAATAATTCCTAATTCCTGGTTTTTAAAATTTTTGTAATAAGAAATAGTGCAATAACATAGCATAGCTGCTGATTGTTATTCAGCTGTAGAAGACAGAATAAAGTGTACTGGATAATGTGGAAAAGAGGAAACAAACGAGAATTAGATTAGTGGTAGTAGTTAATTTCAGTAGCGATACATTTTGATTTCTGAACCAAACAGATCTGTTAAAGAAATCCACTATGTTTTGAAGGAGGTAATGGTAAACACAGATATAGGCCTAGACACTAGGAACCATTACTTATATTTGAGGAGCTATATGGAGCCGTTATCCAAATCAATGGAAGTTCTATAAAAATAAAGAGGCTGGCCATCTTAGGTTCCATTCTTTCAACCAAATCCATGAGGATACTAGAAACCATCAACATAGACCCAACCATTACATGACAGCCATAATATATATACATAGATCAAAAAGAGCTTTAAAAAAATTGGACTGCAAATAGTATTATAAAGTAAATTAATTTGGTCCTTAATTACTCCTTTTGCAATTGGTTTCTGCATACCTTCATCTAGTAGCTAATGCACAAATAGGAAATACAAAGGAGTATTCAGAGGAATTATTTGTGAAGTATCTATGGAGAATATATTTTTGGTTTGCACTGGAGATCTGGTTTTAACAGCTGCATTTGGATTTAAGGAACAAAAACATACATGGTGATGCGTGGGCCAGTCGAGAGGTGCTGCTTCAATTACCATGTATTCACAACAAACTCTTCACCAGTCAATAAATTCCTAAAAACATGACAGAATAGTGAATACGCATGGAAGGGGGGAAAGAAAGACAAAAAAAGTCACAGCCTTTTTAAAGATTATTTTCAAACAGAAAGCAAGCCAAAGTTTCCCAAGAAAGATACTAATCACAAATTGTTTGTCCAGCTCCAGGAATCCCAATAGTAATAAGTTTGGCTTTCAGCTTCACAGGATCATTTCCCAGCATTTGAAGGACAGGTGTAAGAAGAAGTACTCTTTCCATCACCTTGTGTTTTCTGAGTATGAGCAGCACAAGTTCTTATATAGTAGCTAAATATTTCCCAATGGCGTCAACAAATCAATAGTTCTGAAAGATGTGTGTCTCATTTGAAATTATTATCATGGATACAAAAAGCCAGAGACCAAAAGATTTTGTTTTAAATGAAAGTACACAAGGAAAACTAAAATGAATAAAAAATGCCGTCAATTTATGGACTCTCTAGTCCCAGACATTCACCACCAGATGCTGCTTCTTTTCTCTCTTTCCTCCTTCCCCTTCATACCTGCTACTAACTAGATACAAATTCCTCCTTCATCCTACTGCTTTCCAGCTTTATGCTCATCCCTGGATCCCCTGAGGACATGGACATTCCCTGCCCGCCGTGCTGCCGGCGCCCTGCAGAAGGCTGCGATCCCGGCACGAGCTCTAACGCCCGCAGGCAGTTAATATATGGAGGATATACCATCTCGGGGCTCTCGAGCTCACTGTGGAGCGGCAGAAGGACAGCTCAACAGCAGGAAAAGAACACCTCCTTGTACTTATTTAAGCTCTGCAATAGGGATGAGGAATAAATCTGAGACCAGTAGGCAGTCGCACCTTCTGCTGCCCTGTAAATTATATTCTTGCCAGGCCATTGTGTAAACTCTTTCAGTTTCCTGAGAGATTTCCTGATGGGTCACAGTACTGGAAGTGACAGCTACAGCTATTGGAAATAATGGCCCATAGCTGCAGCAAAAGAGAATTAACGACAGCACTTTTTATTCAGGATAACAGCCTGGTAATCCGTATCATCACTTCAGAGCGAGTTCATACAACAAAACCAAACAAGCAGATAGACAGTTTGGACTGTGAATAAAATAAAAATATCTTTTTTTTTCCACATTCTATCATCATTATTTTCCATATTTTCTCTCCTTTTGAGAAAGCAAAATGGTACAGGTAAAGCTAAGTGGATCTGAATAAGAATCACCGTGTTGTTCTACTGTAGGCATAGCTCAGAGAAAACCCCTTTCAGTCACCAGTGAATAGCTGTGGGATACATTCCTGAAGACGTAAGCTTTTTTCTACAGGAGAAGTAATATCAATATGTGTTTTTTACAGAGTCCTCCCAGTGATTCCAGTCATGAGCTAAAAATAAGAAAATAACTCTCTGCGACACTTTTTCAATACTGCTTTTGATCTCCTTTGGTATCTCTCCTACAGGACGTATCAGCTAATGCAGTAACATGTTATCACTTGTGTAATGCTCTGATTCTGATGTACCTGACTAAACTGTGCTCCCACAGACACTTCAGGTGAAGGAAAAGTCTGGTTTAAATGCAGACAAGAGAAGCCAGCATACTGTCTCTATCAGGAAATTGCAAAGGTATAGATCATATCTCCCTTGTTGTCTTGTGTCATGCCTACAAATCTATGGAATATATAGCATGAGTGGGCTTTGGCTTGAAATCAAGGTGCCTACAGCTGGGTGTCATCTGTCACCCATATCTTTAAGCTCCCATTATGCTGAGCAGAGATCAAGGACTCCAGTTCATACAGGTATCCAATTCCTTCTAAAATGGTTTCGGGTACCTGTGATAGCTTCAAAGACTTGACAGATACGTCAGAACATACACAGGAGAGAAATGCTTTGCTAGACCAACAGCTGGAGGGTGAGACACCAAAGGCTTCTCAAACAGCTCTGGCCACGTTCAAGCAGCTAAATTGCAACGCGGGTTGACAGTCAGCTGTACCGTTTTCTAGGCTCCGTTAACTGTACGGATTAAATTCCTACTGACTGCAACATGAGCCAAGACACAAAGCTCACATTTAGTGGTTCAAATCTCCAACTGAATCCTCCTCGGTTTCTCTAACCTAGTGAAAAAGGGTTCTGTGGAGACAGCTGAACTAGCTCTGTATAAGAAAGAGTTTTGATAGCAAAAGATGAAGCTCAGGTCCTCCTGGAAGGAGCAGGGCACACTCTCTGGGCATAGGAAGCATTTTGCTGATGTACCTACCTGGTGCTACCAATTTTTTCTCTCTCATTCCCAGCCACGCACGACTCATTATGCTTTGACATTATTGTTGCTATCTGAATTTCAAAAGTTTTTATTTCATGGGTAATTTGCAACATTTAACTTAAATAACTTGGAAGCCATAACAACTAGCGAGTAAAGCGAGAAAATATCTGCATAACTTGTTTGTTCCTCATTAAACAGCCAAATCCTTGAGGATTTATTATTATTAAAGCTAAAGTGATCCAAGTATACCAACTGCATCGGGGTTGTAATCTCTTTGTCAAGTTTCAGTCAAATACTAACGGAAATGTCCCAGACTAGAAATCAGATAAAAGAAAGTTAATAAAGGAATTTCTCTGAGACCCTTTGTAAAATGGAGACCTTCTAATGAAGGAAGCAAATGATTCAAGATAGATGTAAAAATTAATGATAACTATCTGATGCTATTTAAACAGACAATAACCGTCAATAAAAAGGAATGTTTAACAAATGTGTTTCATCGCAAAAAATATATTAACCACTTTTCACAGTCTGGAACCTTCATCAATCAATAATAGATAATATTTACTCTCTCCTGCTGGGGAGCCTTTTTTATATTTTTAATGGAATACATTGAATGTAGGTTACCATAGTTACAGCAGAATTTCAGAATGAATTTTGTTTTATCATAATTGCTGCATATTAGTATATAAACAGCTGAACTCCATCTTCCACTGGTAGCACTAATTTGTGCCTAGAGACAATTCTCTCCCCTCAGAAAATCGAACAACAGCTTCAAATATGCTGCAAGTTTGTGGTCCTCCCCAGAGGAAGTGGAAAGTTTCTGCAAGTCAAGCTGTTTGTTGTTTAGAGCCTGGGACTGCTGGGATCAGTAGCACAGAAAGGTGAAGCTGCAAAAATCCATCACCAGCAGTAAAGGGAAATTAAAAGTGTTCCCTACCCCACCCCAGACGTGTTGAATTATAACCATATTACTTCCCATCACTATTGTTTCTGAGCAGACCTGAACACTAATGAATTTGGCTGGGATTTTTACAGAACCCTAAGAGAGTTTGGAAACTAACAAGGAATGCAACATAGGCTCTGAAAATATCCCAGCTTTAATCATTATAGTGTTTTCTAACCTAGGAAACTATTGTTCCCAGGTTACGGAGGCTAGGAAAGAAGAGCTGCTTCATCATGGATTCCTTATTCATCCCCATAAAGACTAATACTCATCAGACAACTGCTTTATTCGTTAGAGAGAGGAGTTGTGAGAGTAATTTTTTCCAGTGTGAATTATAGGATTTTTAATCTCTCCCAGAAATATTGAAAGGCAGGAAATGATAGCATCACAGAAAAAGTGTGTACGAGGTAGAAGTCGGACCCAGAAATCAAAAAGCCTGAGATCTTAACTACTAGCTCAACTGCTCCCTGAGAGGAGTTACACATACAGGACTTCCATTGCACACCCATATTGCTCCACGTTGAGAAGTCAAACAAAACTTCATATAATACTTATGCTGAAGTGCTTGAAAAGCCAATATGCCTGAAATGGTGGCTGCTATGGTTCCCTGAACAGAAGAAAAGTCTTCCAAGACTGGTCAATGACTGACAGCCCAACAAGATTTTTTCTGTTTCTTTAAAATGCCATGATCCTGCAAGTAAAATGCAAAGGGAAAGACAGTATGTCATATACAATATGGAAGGACAAGAAACTAATGTCAAGTCAAAGATTGCCTTCTCCAGTGTGACAGCAATTGCACGGATCAGTGGATTCCAGGAGATGGTAGTCTTAAACATGCTACACTTTAATGACTACGTTTTGTAACTGAAGATGACTCAAGTGGCACATTGCATAACCGAAGCACTGAAAAAAAAGCACAGTAACTTAGTAATACCTATTGTTTCCCTCATAGTCACAAAAGGAAATCTTTTACTTAACATTATAAATGACAAATTACTTTATGAGATCAGAGTAATTCTGTTTGGTAGCTTTTCACAGAAACTTAGAGAAAACATATTCTTTTCATATCATGTTCTTTACTGCTTATGTTTTGGGGATCGTTGTTATCAAGAGAATGAATTAAGGCTTCATGCTTCTTGGCTTTATCCCTGCTCCGGTCTAGGAGGGACATATCTTCATAATCTTCACCCTTGAGCTTTTGTGGACAGGAATGTCCAAGAAAATACCTATTTTCCTTTTGAACATGAACTTAGTAGATGTTTACACATCTGTATTCTTGCCCAATCTGCTCCCTCCTCCTTAAAAGAACAAGCCAAGGTGATTTACCCAACCCTTCACACCCTGGTAGGTTCAAAGGGTCTCTCACACGAAAAAACTTTCCTCACACAATTAGAAATGCTGAATACTTTAACTCGAATCCAGACCTGTCCATAGACCATCTGGGAAGAGAAAAAAAGGTGACATCTGTTGGATAAACTGCTATTTCTACCTCATCCAGCTCCAGTTTGGGGCCCATTTACTTTATGTTTAGAGTTACAGCTGGCAGAATAAGTGATTTTTGTCATGCACTGGAGAAGAAGCAGGTGCTTGTGCCCACCAAGGGTGCCTGTTTATTGCTTTTAATGCATCTTTTGATGTTTGGTTCATTTTTCTCCCATTATCCATTCTCATGCCTTTCATCTAGTAATATAAGGTACTAACTGCAAAAGTGCATCATGAGACCAAGTAAGATTTATGTGTGATAGTGTAGAAACACACAGAAAAAGTCAGTCTTTATCCCCAAATCTTTTAGCACAAATAGACAAGCTCAAGACAAAGGATGGGAAGAAAAAAAAAGCAGAGCGTCTTGTCCAAGATAACATGAGAGCAGAGAACAATCTCCTTCATCCCATATACTCTTTATAGACAGTTTTATAGTGACTTTTTTCCTAGTGCCTTTGATTAATGTATTTGTTACCAGTTTTCTCTTTTTACCCCATACCAAAAAAAAGGATGAAGTCAACCCTCAATTTAATGCTCTAGACATGAGCCAGAGTACTTCAGTGCAGGAGCTGAATTTGAAACATATGAGAGAGAGAATGAAATTTTCAGTATCACTCAGCAATTAGCAACCTGCTCTCTAAAAGCTTGGCCCTTTGTTTTGAGGCCCAAATGAGGCACGGATTACCACAGAATATATGTAGAATCTAGGGTTTAATCTTGGCCATTAATGTGCAGGACATTAGTGTCTCCCACCAACTCCATACAGAATCAGGGCTCTCACCCACATCACGGGACTTCTCCGAGTCTGTCAGGACTGAGCACCTATTTCATAGTACTTCTTTTCACAATTATCTTGTACATTTGTTTTCTCCTATAAATTCTCCTTCCTTCCTTATAGCACCTGCGTACTTCAATGTAGACTATACCAGTAACTAATTTGCCACTTATTTCCTTTCTTCCTCAGCTCTGCACAGCAAAAAAAAAAAAAAAGAGATGAAGAACTAGACACTGGTAAGCAAAGAATCTCAAGTGTGTCAAGATGGCACT